>JAWWQZ010000208.1:0-413854 GCA_033815515.1 Cryptocheilus praepositus | reverse complement strand
AAAACGCGATATCAACCGATTTGCGATCTGTCAGCAGATTCGGTTTCTGGGCAGTTTACATGTCGAACTGCACGGTAGAAACGATAAAACAGCTCCTCCGTGCAGTTTTCATACCGAGTCACCGTCCACTGGGCTCAGCGAGAAAACGCGATTTCGGCGCTTCTGAGGGCCGAAAACGCGATATCGGCCGATTTTCGATCTGTCAGCAGATTCGGTTTCTGGGCAGTTTACATGTCGAACTGCACGGTAGAAACGATAAAACAGCTCCTCCGTGCAGTTTTCATACCGAGTCACCGTCCACTGGGCTCAGCGAGAAAACGCGATTTCGGCGCTTCTGAGGGCCGAAAACGCGATATCGACCGATTTTCGATCTGTCAGCAGATTCGGTTTCTGGGCAGTTTACATGTCGAACTGCACGGTAGAAACGATAAAACAGCTCCTCCGTGCAGTTTTCATGCCGAGTCACCGTCCACTGAACGCGATTTCGGCGCTTCTGAGGGCCGAAAACGCGATATCGGCCGATTTTCGATCTGTCAGCAGATTCGGTTTCTGGGCAGTTTACATGTCGAACTGCACGGTAGAAACGATAAAACAGCTCCTCCGTGCAGTTTTCATACCGAGTCACCGTCCACTGGGCTCAGCGAGAAAACGCGATTTCGGCGCTTCTGAGGCACGAAAAAGTGGGCTCAGCGAGAAAACGCGATTTCGGCGCTTCTGAGGGCCGAAAACGCGATATCGGCCGATTTTCGATCTGTCAGCAGATTCGGTTTCTGGGCAGTTTACATGTCGAACTGCACGGTAGAAACGATAAAACAGCTCCTCCGTGCAGTTTTCATACCGAGTCACCGTCCACTGGGCTCAGCGAGAAAACGCGATTTCGGCGCTTCTGAGGGCCGAAAACGCGATATCGGCCGATTTGCGATCTGTCAGCAGATTCGGTTTCTGGGCAGTTTACATGTCGAACTGCACGGTAGAAACGATAAAACAGCTCCTCCGTGCAGTTTTCATACCGAGTCACCGTCCACTGGGCTCAGCGAGAAAACGCGATTTCGGCGCTTCTGAGGGCCGAAAACGCGATATCGGCCGATTTGCGATCTGTCAGCAGATTCGGTTTCTGGGCAGTTTACATGTCGAACTGCACGGTAGAAACGATAAAACAGCTCCTCCGTGCAGTTTTCATACCGAGTCACCGTCCACTGGGCTCAGCGAGAAAACGCGATTTCGGCGCTTCTGAGGGCCGAAAACGCGATATCGGCCGATTTTCGATCTGTCAGCAGATTCGGTTTCTGGGCAGTTTACATGTCGAACTGCACGGTAGAAACGATAAAACAGCTCCTCCGTGCAGTTTTCATACCGAGTCACCGTCCACTGGGCTCAGCGAGAAAACGCGATTTCGGCGCTTCTGAGGGCCGAAAACGCGATATCGGCCGATTTTCGATCTGTCAGCAGATTCGGTTTCTGGGCAGTTTACATGTCGAACTGCACGGTAGAAACGATAAAACAGCTCCTCCGTGCAGTTTTCATACCGAGTCACCGTCCACTGGGCTCAGCGAGAAAACGCGATTTCGGCGCTTCTGAGGGCCGAAAACGCGATATCGGCCGATTTTCGATCTGTCAGCAGATTCGGTTTCTGGGCAGTTTACATGTCGAACTGCACGGTAGAAACGATAAAACAGCTCCTCCGTGCAGTTTTCATACCGAGTCACCGTCCACTGGGCTCAGCGAGAAAACGCGATTTCGGCGCTTCTGAGGGCCGAAAACGCGATATCGGCCGATTTTCGATCTGTCAGCAGATTCGGTTTCTGGGCAGTTTACATGTCGAACTGCACGGTAGAAACGATAAAACAGCTCCTCCGTGCAGTTTTCATACCGAGTCACCGTCCACTGGGCTCAGCGAGAAAACGCGATTTCGGCGCTTCTGAGGGCCGAAAACGCGATATCGGCCGATTTGCGATCTGTCAGCAGATTCGGTTTCTGGGCAGTTTACATGTCGAACTGCACGGTAGAAACGATAAAACAGCTCCTCCGTGCAGTTTTCATACCGAGTCACCGTCCACTGGGCTCAGCGAGAAAACGCGATTTCGGCGCTTCTGAGGGCCGAAAACGCGATATCGGCCGATTTGCGATCTGTCAGCAGATTCGGTTTCTGGGCAGTTTACATGTCGAACTGCACGGTAGAAACGATAAAACAGCTCCTCCGTGCAGTTTTCATACCGAGTCACCGTCCACTGGGCTCAGCGAGAAAACGCGATTTCGGCGCTTCTGAGGGCCGAAAACGCGATATCGGCCGATTTGCGATCTGTCAGCAGATTCGGTTTCTGGGCAGTTTACATGTCGAACTGCACGGTAGAAACGATAAAACAGCTCCTCCGTGCAGTTTTCATACCGAGTCACCGTCCACTGGGCTCAGCGAGAAAACGCGATTTCGGCGCTTCTGAGGGCCGAAAACGCGATATCGGCCGATTTGCGATCTGTCAGCAGATTCGGTTTCTGGGCAGTTTACATGTCGAACTGCACGGTAGAAACGATAAAACAGCTCCTCCGTGCAGTTTTCATACCGAGTCACCGTCCACTGGGCTCAGCGAGAAAACGCGATTTCGGCGCTTCTGAGGGCCGAAAACGCGATATCGGCCGATTTTCGATCTGTCAGCAGATTCGGTTTCTGGGCAGTTTACATGTCGAACTGCACGGTAGAAACGATAAAACAGCTCCTCCGTGCAGTTTTCATACCGAGTCACCGTCCACTGGGCTCAGCGAGAAAACGCGATTTCGGCGCTTCTGAGGGCCGAAAACGCGATATCGGCCGATTTTCGATCTGTCAGCAGATTCGGTTTCTGGGCAGTTTACATGTCGAACTGCACGGTAGAAACGATAAAACAGCTCCTCCGTGCAGTTTTCATACCGAGTCACCGTCCACTGGGCTCAGCGAGAAAACGCGATTTCGGCGCTTCTGAGGGCCGAAAACGCGATATCGGCCGATTTTCGATCTGTCAGCAGATTCGGTTTCTGGGCAGTTTACATGTCGAACTGCACGGTAGAAACGATAAAACAGCTCCTCCGTGCAGTTTTCATACCGAGTCACCGTCCACTGGGCTCAGCGAGAAAACGCGATTTCGGCGCTTCTGAGGGCCGAAAACGCGATATCGGCCGATTTGCGATCTGTCAGCAGATTCGGTTTCTGGGCAGTTTACATGTCGAACTGCACGGTAGAAACGATAAAACAGCTCCTCCGTGCAGTTTTCATACCGAGTCACCGTCCACTGGGCTCAGCGAGAAAACGCGATTTCGGCGCTTCTGAGGGCCGAAAACGCGATATCGGCCGATTTGCGATCTGTCAGCAGATTCGGTTTCTGGGCAGTTTACATGTCGAACTGCACGGTAGAAACGATAAAACAGCTCCTCCGTGCAGTTTTCATACCGAGTCACCGTCCACTGGGCTCAGCGAGAAAACGCGATTTTCTGGGCAGTTTTTCGATCTGTCGAACTGCACGGTAGAAACGATAAAACAGCTCCTCCGTGCAGTTTTCATACCGAGTCACCGTCCACTGGGCTCAGCGAGAAAACGCGATTTCGGCGCTTCTGAGGGCCGAAAACGCGATATCGGCCGATTTGCGATCTGTCAGCAGATTCGGTTTCTGGGCAGTTTACATGTCGAACTGCACGGTAGAAACGATAAAACAGCTCCTCCGTGCAGTTTTCATACCGAGTCACCGTCCACTGGGCTCAGCGAGAAAACGCGATTTCGGCGCTTCTGAGGGCCGAAAACGCGATATCGGCCGATTTGCGATCTGTCAGCAGATTCGGTTTCTGGGCAGTTTACATGTCGAACTGCACGGTAGAAACGATAAAACAGCTCCTCCGTGCAGTTTTCATACCGAGTCACCGTCCACTGGGCTCAGCGAGAAAACGCGATTTCGGCGCTTCTGAGGGCCGAAAACGCGATATCGGCCGATTTTCGATCTGTCAGCAGATTCGGTTTCTGGGCAGTTTACATGTCGAACTGCACGGTAGAAACGATAAAACAGCTCCTCCGTGCAGTTTTCATACCGAGTCACCGTCCACTGGGCTCAGCGAGAAAACGCGATTTCGGCGTTTCTGAGGGCCGAAAACGCGATATCGGCCGATTTTCGATCTGTCAGCAGATTCGGTTTCTGGGCAGTTTACATGTCGAACTGCACGGTAGAAACGATACTGAGGGCCGAAAACGCGATATCGGCCGATTTTCGATCTGTCAGCAGATTCGGTTTCTGGGCAGTTTACATGTCGAACTGCACGGTAGAAACGATAAAACAGCTCCTCCGTGCAGTTTTCATACCGAGTCACCGTCCACTGGGCTCAGCGAGAAAACGCGATTTCGGCGCTTCTGAGGGCCGAAAACGCGATATCGGCCGATTTTCGATCTGTCAGCAGATTCGGTTTCTGGGCAGTTTACATGTCGAACTGCACGGTAGAAACGATAAAACAGCTCCTCCGTGCAGTTTTCATACCGAGTCACCGTCCACTGGGCTCAGCGAGAAAACGCGATTTCGGCGCTTCTGAGGGCCGAAAACGCGATATCGGCCGATTTTCGATCTGTCAGCAGATTCGGTTTTCTGGGCAGTTTACATGTCGAACTGCACGGTAGAAACGATAAAACAGCTCCTCCGTGCAGTTTTCATACCGAGTCACCGTCCACTGGGCTCAGCGAGAAAACGCGATTTCGGCGCTTCTGAGGGCCGAAAACGCGATATCGGCCGATTTGCGATCTGTCAGCAGATTCGGTTTCTGGGCAGTTTACATGTCGAACTGCACGGTAGAAACGATAAAACAGCTCCTCCGTGCAGTTTTCATACCGAGTCACCGTCCACTGGGCTCAGCGAGAAAACGCGATTTCGGCGCTTCTGAGGGCCGAAAACGCGATATCGGCCGATTTTCGATCTGTCAGCAGATTCGGTTTCTGGGCAGTTTACATGTCGAACTGCACGGTAGAAACGATAAAACAGCTCCTCCGTGCAGTTTTCATACCGAGTCACCGTCCACTGGGCTCAGCGAGAAAACGCGATTTCGGCGCTTCTGAGGGCCGAAAACGCGATATCGGCCGATTTTCGATCTGTCAGCAGATTCGGTTTCTGGGCAGTTTACATGTCGAACTGCACGGTAGAAACGATAAAACAGCTCCTCCGTGCAGTTTTCATACCGAGTCACCGTCCACTGGGCTCAGCGAGAAAACGCGATTTCGGCGCTTCTGAGGGCCGAAAACGCGATATCGGCTGATTTTGGTCCTCCGTGCAGTTTTCATACCGAGTCACCGTCCACTCGGCTCAGCGAGAAAACGCGATTTCGGCGCTTCTGAGGGCCGAAAACGCGATATCGGCCGATTTTCGATCTGTCAGCAGATTCGGTTTCTTGGCAGTATACCGAGTCACCGTCCACTGGGCTCAGCGAGAAAACGCGATTTCGGCGCTTCTGAGGGCCGAAAACGCGATATCGGCCGATTTGCGATCTGTCAGCAGATTCGGTTTCTGGGCAGTTTACATGTCGAACTGCACGGTAGAAACGATAAAACAGCTCCTCCGTGCAGTTTTCATACCGAGTCACCGTCCACTGGGCTCAGCGAGAAAACGCGATTTCGGCGCTTCTGAGGGCCGAAAACGCGATATCGGCCGATTTGCGATCTGTCAGCAGATTCGGTTTCTGGGCAGTTTACATGTCGAACTGCACGGTAGAAACGATAAAACAGCTCCTCCGTGCAGTTTTCATACCGAGTCACCGTCCACTGGGCTCAGCGAGAAAACGCGATTTCGGCGCTTCTGAGGGCCGAAAACGCGATATCGGCCGATTTTCGATCTGTCAGCAGATTCGGTTTCTGGGCAGTTTACATGTCGAACTGCACGGTAGAAACGATAAAACAGCTCCTCCGTGCAGTTTTCATACCGAGTCACCGTCCACTCGGCTCAGCGAGAAAACGCGATTTCGGCACTTCTGAGGGCCGAAAACGCGATATCGGCCGATTTTCGATCTGTCAGCAGATTCGGTTTCTGGGCAGTTTACATGTCGAACTGCACGGTAGAAACGATAAAACAGCTCCTCCGTGCAGTTTTCATACCGAGTCACCGTCCACTGGGCTCAGCGAGAAAACGCGATTTCGGCGCTTCTGAGGGCCGAAAACGCGATATCGGCCGATTTGCGATCTGTCAGCAGATTCGGTTTCTGGGCAGTTTACATGTCGAACTGCACGGTAGAAACGATAAAACAGCTCCTCCGTGCAGTTTTCATACCGAGTCACCGTCCACTGGGCTCAGCGAGAAAACGCGATTTCGGCGCTTCTGAGGGCCGAAAACGCGATATCGGCCGATTTGCGATCTGTCAGCAGATTCGGTTTCTGGGCAGTTTACATGTCGAACTGCACGGTAGAAACGATAAAACAGCTCCTCCGTGCAGTTTTCATACCGAGTCACCGTCCACTCGGCTCAGCGAGAAAACGCGATTTCGGCGCTTCTGAGGGCCGAAAACGCGATATCGGCCGATTTTCGATCTGTCAGCAGATTCGGTTTCTGGGCAGTTTACATGTCGAACTGCACGGTAGAAACGATAAAACAGCTCCTCCGTGCAGTTTTCATACCGAGTCACCGTCCACTGGGCTCAGCGAGAAAACGCGATTTCGGCGCTTCTGAGGGCCGAAAACGCGATATCGGCCGATTTGCGATCTGTCAGCAGATTCGGTTTCTGGGCAGTTTACATGTCGAACTGCACGGTAGAAACGATAAAACAGCTCCTCCGTGCAGTTTTCATACCGAGTCACCGTCCACTGGGCTCAGCGAGAAAACGCGATTTCGGCGCTTCTGAGGGCCGAAAACGCGATATCGGCCGATTTTCGATCTGTCAGCAGATTCGGTTTCTGGGCAGTTTACATGTCGAACTGCACGGTAGAAACGATAAAACAGCTCCTCCGTGCAGTTTTCATACCGAGTCACCGTCCACTGGGCTCAGCGAGAAAACGCGATTTCGGCGCTTCTGAGGGCCGAAAACGCGATATCGGCCGATTTTCGATCTGTCAGCAGATTCGGTTTCTGGGCAGTTTACATGTCGAACTGCACGGTAGAAACGATAAAACAGCTCCTCCGTGCAGTTTTCATACCGAGTCACCGTCCACTGGGCTCAGCGAGAAAACGCGATTTCGGCGCTTCTGAGGGCCGAAAACGCGATATCGGCCGATTTGCGATCTGTCAGCAGATTCGGTTTCTGGGCAGTTTACATGTCGAACTGCACGGTAGAAACGATAAAACAGCTCCTCCGTGCAGTTTTCATACCGAGTCACCGTCCACTGGGCTCAGCGAGAAAACGCGATTTCGGCGCTTCTGAGGGCCGAAAACGCGATATCGGCCGATTTTCGATCTGTCAGCAGATTCGGTTTCTGGGCAGTTTACATGTCGAACTGCACGGTAGAAACGATAAAACAGCTCCTCCGTGCAGTTTTCATACCGAGTCACCGTCCACTGGGCTCAGCGAGAAAACGCGATTTCGGCGCTTCTGAGGGCCGAAAACGCGATATCGGCCGATTTTCGATCTGTCAGCAGATTCGGTTTCTGGGCAGTTTACATGTCGAACTGCACGGTAGAAACGATAAAACAGCTCCTCCGTGCAGTTTTCATACCGAGTCACCGTCCACTGGGCTCAGCGAGAAAACGCGATTTCGGCGCTTCTGAGGGCCGAAAACGCGATATCGGCCGATTTGCGATCTGTCAGCAGATTCGGTTTCTGGGCAGTTTACATGTCGAACTGCACGGTAGAAACGATAAAACAGCTCCTCCGTGCAGTTTTCATACCGAGTCACCGTCCACTGGGCTCAGCGAGAAAACGCGATTTCGGCGCTTCTGAGGGCCGAAAACGCGATATCGGCCGATTTTCGATCTGTCAGCAGATTCGGTTTCTGGGCAGTTTACATGTCGAACTGCACGGTAGAAACGATAAAACAGCTCCTCCGTGCAGTTTTCATACCGAGTCACCGTCCACTGGGCTCAGCGAGAAAACGCGATTTCGGCGCTTCTGAGGGCCGAAAACGCGATATCGGCCGATTTGCGATCTGTCAGCAGATTCGGTTTCTGGGCAGTTTACATGTCGAACTGCACGGTAGAAACGATAAAACAGCTCCTCCGTGCAGTTTTCATACCGAGTCACCGTCCACTGGGCTCAGCGAGAAAACGCGATTTCGGCGCTTCTGAGGGCCGAAAACGCGATATCGGCCGATTTTCGATCTGTCAGCAGATTCGGTTTCTGGGCAGTTTACATGTCGAACTGCACGGTAGAAACGATAAAACAGCTCCTCCGTGCAGTTTTCATACCGAGTCACCGTCCACTGGGCTCAGCGAGAAAACGCGATTTCGGCGCTTCTGAGGGCCGAAAACGCGATATCGGCCGATTTTCGATCTGTCAGCAGATTCGGTTTCTGGGCAGTTTACATGTCGAACTGCACGGTAGAAACGATAAAACAGCTCCTCCGTGCAGTTTTCATACCGAGTCACCGTCCACTGGGCTCAGCGAGAAAACGCGATTTCGGCGCTTCTGAGGGCCGAAAACGCGATATCGGCCGATTTGCGATCTGTCAGCAGATTCGGTTTCTGGGCAGTTTACATGTCGAACTGCACGGTAGAAACGATAAAACAGCTCCTCCGTGCAGTTTTCATACCGAGTCACCGTCCACTGGGCTCAGCGAGAAAACGCGATTTCGGCGCTTCTGAGGGCCGAAAACGCGATATCGGCCGATTTTCGATCTGTCAGCAGATTCGGTTTCTGGGCAGTTTACATGTCGAACTGCACGGTAGAAACGATAAAACAGCTCCTCCGTGCAGTTTTCATACCGAGTCACCGTCCACTGGGCTCAGCGAGAAAACGCGATTTCGGCGCTTCTGAGGGCCGAAAACGCGATATCGGCCGATTTGCGATCTGTCAGCAGATTCGGTTTCTGGGCAGTTTACATGTCGAACTGCACGGTAGAAACGATAAAACAGCTCCTCCGTGCAGTTTTCATACCGAGTCACCGTCCACTGGGCTCAGCGAGAAAACGCGATTTCGGCGCTTCTGAGGGCCGAAAACGCGATATCGGCCGATTTGCGATCTGTCAGCAGATTCGGTTTCTGGGCAGTTTACATGTCGAACTGCACGGTAGAAACGATAAAACAGCTCCTCCGTGCAGTTTTCATACCGAGTCACCGTCCACTGGGCTCAGCGAGAAAACGCGATTTCGGCGCTTCTGAGGGCCGAAAACGCGATATCGGCCGATTTGCGATCTGTCAGCAGATTCGGTTTCTGGGCAGTTTACATGTCGAACTGCACGGTAGAAACGATAAAACAGCTCCTCCGTGCAGTTTTCATACCGAGTCACCGTCCACTGGGCTCAGCGAGAAAACGCGATTTCGGCGCTTCTGAGGGCCGAAAACGCGATATCGGCCGATTTGCGATCTGTCAGCAGATTCGGTTTCTGGGCAGTTTACATGTCGAACTGCACGGTAGAAACGATAAAACAGCTCCTCCGTGCAGTTTTCATACCGAGTCACCGTCCACTGGGCTCAGCGAGAAAACGCGATTTCGGCGCTTCTGAGGGCCGAAAACGCGATATCGGCCGATTTGCGATCTGTCAGCAGATTCGGTTTCTGGGCAGTTTACATGTCGAACTGCACGGTAGAAACGATAAAACAGCTCCTCCGTGCAGTTTTCATACCGAGTCACCGTCCACTGGGCTCAGCGAGAAAACGCGATTTCGGCGCTTCTGAGGGCCGAAAACGCGATATCGGCCGATTTGCGATCTGTCAGCAGATTCGGTTTCTGGGCAGTTTACATGTCGAACTGCACGGTAGAAACGATAAAACAGCTCCTCCGTGCAGTTTTCATACCGAGTCACCGTCCACTGGGCTCAGCGAGAAAACGCGATTTCGGCGCTTCTGAGGGCCGAAAACGCGATATCGGCCGATTTGCGATCTGTCAGCAGATTCGGTTTCTGGGCAGTTTACATGTCGAACTGCACGGTAGAAACGATAAAACAGCTCCTCCGTGCAGTTTTCATACCGAGTCACCGTCCACTGGGCTCAGCGAGAAAACGCGATTTCGGCGCTTCTGAGGGCCGAAAACGCGATATCGGCCGATTTTCGATCTGTCAGCAGATTCGGTTTCTGGGCAGTTTACATGTCGAACTGCACGGTAGAAACGATAAAACAGCTCCTCCGTGCAGTTTTCATACCGAGTCACCGTCCACTGGGCTCAGCGAGAAAACGCGATTTCGGCGCTTCTGAGGGCCGAAAACGCGATATCGGCCGATTTGCGATCTGTCAGCAGATTCGGTTTCTGGGCAGTTTACATGTCGAACTGCACGGTAGAAACGATAAAACAGCTCCTCCGTGCAGTTTTCATACCGAGTCACCGTCCACTGGGCTCAGCGAGAAAACGCGATTTCGGCGCTTCTGAGGGCCGAAAACGCGATATCGGCCGATTTGCGATCTGTCAGCAGATTCGGTTTCTGGGCAGTTTACATGTCGAACTGCACGGTAGAAACGATAAAACAGCTCCTCCGTGCAGTTTTCATACCGAGTCACCGTCCACTGGGCTCAGCGAGAAAACGCGATTTCGGCGCTTCTGAGGGCCGAAAACGCGATATCGGCCGATTTTCGATCTGTCAGCAGATTCGGTTTCTGGGCAGTTTACATGTCGAACTGCACGGTAGAAACGATAAAACAGCTCCTCCGTGCAGTTTTCATACCGAGTCACCGTCCACTGGGCTCAGCGAGAAAACGCGATTTCGGCGCTTCTGAGGGCCGAAAACGCGATATCGGCCGATTTTCGATCTGTCAGCAGATTCGGTTTCTGGGCAGTTTACATGTCGAACTGCACGGTAGAAACGATAAAACAGCTCCTCCGTGCAGTTTTCATACCGAGTCACCGTCCACTGGGCTCAGCGAGAAAACGCGATTTCGGCGCTTCTGAGGGCCGAAAACGCGATATCGGCCGATTTTCGATCTGTCAGCAGATTCGGTTTCTGGGCAGTTTACATGTCGAACTGCACGGTAGAAACGATAAAACAGCTCCTCCGTGCAGTTTTCATACCGAGTCACCGTCCACTGGGCTCAGCGAGAAAACGCGATTTCGGCGCTTCTGAGGGCCGAAAACGCGATATCGGCCGATTTGCGATCTGTCAGCAGATTCGGTTTCTGGGCAGTTTACATGTCGAACTGCACGGTAGAAACGATAAAACAGCTCCTCCGTGCAGTTTTCATACCGAGTCACCGTCCACTGGGCTCAGCGAGAAAACGCGATTTCGGCGCTTCTGAGGGCCGAAAACGCGATATCGGCCGATTTGCGATCTGTCAGCAGATTCGGTTTCTGGGCAGTTTACATGTCGAACTGCACGGTAGAAACGATAAAACAGCTCCTCCGTGCAGTTTTCATACCGAGTCACCGTCCACTGGGCTCAGCGAGAAAACGCGATTTCGGCGCTTCTGAGGGCCGAAAACGCGATATCGGCCGATTTTCGATCTGTCAGCAGATTCGGTTTCTGGGCAGTTTACATGTCGAACTGCACGGTAGAAACGATAAAACAGCTCCTCCGTGCAGTTTTCATACCGAGTCACCGTCCACTGGGCTCAGCGAGAAAACGCGATTTCGGCGCTTCTGAGGGCCGAAAACGCGATATCGGCCGATTTGCGATCTGTCAGCAGATTCGGTTTCTGGGCAGTTTACATGTCGAACTGCACGGTAGAAACGATAAAACAGCTCCTCCGTGCAGTTTTCATACCGAGTCACCGTCCACTGGGCTCAGCGAGAAAACGCGATTTCGGCGCTTCTGAGGGCCGAAAACGCGATATCGGCCGATTTGCGATCTGTCAGCAGATTCGGTTTCTGGGCAGTTTACATGTCGAACTGCACGGTAGAAACGATAAAACAGCTCCTCCGTGCAGTTTTCATACCGAGTCACCGTCCACTGGGCTCAGCGAGAAAACGCGATTTCGGCGCTTCTGAGGGCCGAAAACGCGATATCGGCCGATTTTCGATCTGTCAGCAGATTCGGTTTCTGGGCAGTTTACATGTCGAACTGCACGGTAGAAACGATAAAACAGCTCCTCCGTGCAGTTTTCATACCGAGTCACCGTCCACTGGGCTCAGCGAGAAAACGCGATTTCGGCGCTTCTGAGGGCCGAAAACGCGATATCGGCCGATTTGCGATCTGTCAGCAGATTCGGTTTCTGGGCAGTTTACATGTCGAACTGCACGGTAGAAACGATAAAACAGCTCCTCCGTGCAGTTTTCATACCGAGTCACCGTCCACTGGGCTCAGCGAGAAAACGCGATTTCGGCGCTTCTGAGGGCCGAAAACGCGATATCGGCCGATTTGCGATCTGTCAGCAGATTCGGTTTCTGGGCAGTTTACATGTCGAACTGCACGGTAGAAACGATAAAACAGCTCCTCCGTGCAGTTTTCATACCGAGTCACCGTCCACTGGGCTCAGCGAGAAAACGCGATTTCGGCGCTTCTGAGGGCCGAAAACGCGATATCGGCCGATTTGCGATCTGTCAGCAGATTCGGTTTCTGGGCAGTTTACATGTCGAACTGCACGGTAGAAACGATAAAACAGCTCCTCCGTGCAGTTTTCATACCGAGTCACCGTCCACTGGGCTCAGCGAGAAAACGCGATTTCGGCGCTTCTGAGGGCCGAAAACGCGATATCGGCCGATTTGCGATCTGTCAGCAGATTCGGTTTCTGGGCAGTTTACATGTCGAACTGCACGGTAGAAACGATAAAACAGCTCCTCCGTGCAGTTTTCATACCGAGTCACCGTCCACTGGGCTCAGCGAGAAAACGCGATTTCGGCGCTTCTGAGGGCCGAAAACGCGATATCGGCCGATTTGCGATCTGTCAGCAGATTCGGTTTCTGGGCAGTTTACATGTCGAACTGCACGGTAGAAACGATAAAACAGCTCCTCCGTGCAGTTTTCATACCGAGTCACCGTCCACTGGGCTCAGCGAGAAAACGCGATTTCGGCGCTTCTGAGGGCCGAAAACGCGATATCGGCCGATTTTCGATCTGTCAGCAGATTCGGTTTCTGGGCAGTTTACATGTCGAACTGCACGGTAGAAACGATAAAACAGCTCCTCCGTGCAGTTTTCATACCGAGTCACCGTCCACTGGGCTCAGCGAGAAAACGCGATTTCGGCGCTTCTGAGGGCCGAAAACGCGATATCGGCCGATTTTCGATCTGTCAGCAGATTCGGTTTCTGGGCAGTTTACATGTCGAACTGCACGGTAGAAACGATAAAACAGCTCCTCCGTGCAGTTTTCATACCGAGTCACCGTCCACTGGGCTCAGCGAGAAAACGCGATTTCGGCGCTTCTGAGGGCCGAAAACGCGATATCGGCCGATTTTCGATCTGTCAGCAGATTCGGTTTCTGGGCAGTTTACATGTCGAACTGCACGGTAGAAACGATAAAACAGCTCCTCCGTGCAGTTTTCATACCGAGTCACCGTCCACTGGGCTCAGCGAGAAAACGCGATTTCGGCGCTTCTGAGGGCCGAAAACGCGATATCGGCCGATTTGCGATCTGTCAGCAGATTCGGTTTCTGGGCAGTTTACATGTCGAACTGCACGGTAGAAACGATAAAACAGCTCCTCCGTGCAGTTTTCATACCGAGTCACCGTCCACTGGGCTCAGCGAGAAAACGCGATTTCGGCGCTTCTGAGGGCCGAAAACGCGATATCGGCCGATTTTCGATCTGTCAGCAGATTCGGTTTCTGGGCAGTTTACATGTCGAACTGCACGGTAGAAACGATAAAACAGCTCCTCCGTGCAGTTTTCATACCGAGTCACCGTCCACTGGGCTCAGCGAGAAAACGCGATTTCGGCGCTTCTGAGGGCCGAAAACGCGATATCGGCCGATTTGCGATCTGTCAGCAGATTCGGTTTCTGGGCAGTTTACATGTCGAACTGCACGGTAGAAACGATAAAACAGCTCCTCCGTGCAGTTTTCATACCGAGTCACCGTCCACTGGGCTCAGCGAGAAAACGCGATTTCGGCGCTTCTGAGGGCCGAAAACGCGATATCGGCCGATTTGCGATCTGTCAGCAGATTCGGTTTCTGGGCAGTTTACATGTCGAACTGCACGGTAGAAACGATAAAACAGCTCCTCCGTGCAGTTTTCATACCGAGTCACCGTCCACTGGGCTCAGCGAGAAAACGCGATTTCGGCGCTTCTGAGGGCCGAAAACGCGATATCGGCCGATTTTCGATCTGTCAGCAGATTCGGTTTCTGGGCAGTTTACATGTCGAACTGCACGGTAGAAACGATAAAACAGCTCCTCCGTGCAGTTTTCATACCGAGTCACCGTCCACTGGGCTCAGCGAGAAAACGCGATTTCGGCGCTTCTGAGGGCCGAAAACGCGATATCGGCCGATTTGCGATCTGTCAGCAGATTCGGTTTCTGGGCAGTTTACATGTCGAACTGCACGGTAGAAACGATAAAACAGCTCCTCCGTGCAGTTTTCATACCGAGTCACCGTCCACTGGGCTCAGCGAGAAAACGCGATTTCGGCGCTTCTGAGGGCCGAAAACGCGATATCGGCCGATTTTCGATCTGTCAGCAGATTCGGTTTCTGGGCAGTTTACATGTCGAACTGCACGGTAGAAACGATAAAACAGCTCCTCCGTGCAGTTTTCATACCGAGTCACCGTCCACTGGGCTCAGCGAGAAAACGCGATTTCGGCGCTTCTGAGGGCCGAAAACGCGATATCGGCCGATTTGCGATCTGTCAGCAGATTCGGTTTCTGGGCAGTTTACATGTCGAACTGCACGGTAGAAACGATAAAACAGCTCCTCCGTGCAGTTTTCATACCGAGTCACCGTCCACTGGGCTCAGCGAGAAAACGCGATTTCGGCGCTTCTGAGGGCCGAAAACGCGATATCGGCCGATTTTCGATCTGTCAGCAGATTCGGTTTCTGGGCAGTTTACATGTCGAACTGCACGGTAGAAACGATAAAACAGCTCCTCCGTGCAGTTTTCATACCGAGTCACCGTCCACTGGGCTCAGCGAGAAAACGCGATTTCGGCGCTTCTGAGGGCCGAAAACGCGATATCGGCCGATTTGCGATCTGTCAGCAGATTCGGTTTCTGGGCAGTTTACATGTCGAACTGCACGGTAGAAACGATAAAACAGCTCCTCCGTGCAGTTTTCATACCGAGTCACCGTCCACTGGGCTCAGCGAGAAAACGCGATTTCGGCGCTTCTGAGGGCCGAAAACGCGATATCGGCCGATTTGCGATCTGTCAGCAGATTCGGTTTCTGGGCAGTTTACATGTCGAACTGCACGGTAGAAACGATAAAACAGCTCCTCCGTGCAGTTTTCATACCGAGTCACCGTCCACTGGGCTCAGCGAGAAAACGCGATTTCGGCGCTTCTGAGGGCCGAAAACGCGATATCGGCCGATTTTCGATCTGTCAGCAGATTCGGTTTCTGGGCAGTTTACATGTCGAACTGCACGGTAGAAACGATAAAACAGCTCCTCCGTGCAGTTTTCATACCGAGTCACCGTCCACTGGGCTCAGCGAGAAAACGCGATTTCGGCGCTTCTGAGGGCCGAAAACGCGATATCGGCCGATTTGCGATCTGTCAGCAGATTCGGTTTCTGGGCAGTTTACATGTCGAACTGCACGGTAGAAACGATAAAACAGCTCCTCCGTGCAGTTTTCATACCGAGTCACCGTCCACTGGGCTCAGCGAGAAAACGCGATTTCGGCGCTTCTGAGGGCCGAAAACGCGATATCGGCCGATTTGCGATCTGTCAGCAGATTCGGTTTCTGGGCAGTTTACATGTCGAACTGCACGGTAGAAACGATAAAACAGCTCCTCCGTGCAGTTTTCATACCGAGTCACCGTCCACTGGGCTCAGCGAGAAAACGCGATTTCGGCGCTTCTGAGGGCCGAAAACGCGATATCGGCCGATTTTCGATCTGTCAGCAGATTCGGTTTCTGGGCAGTTTACATGTCGAACTGCACGGTAGAAACGATAAAACAGCTCCTCCGTGCAGTTTTCATACCGAGTCACCGTCCACTGGGCTCAGCGAGAAAACGCGATTTCGGCGCTTCTGAGGGCCGAAAACGCGATATCGGCCGATTTGCGATCTGTCAGCAGATTCGGTTTCTGGGCAGTTTACATGTCGAACTGCACGGTAGAAACGATAAAACAGCTCCTCCGTGCAGTTTTCATACCGAGTCACCGTCCACTGGGCTCAGCGAGAAAACGCGATTTCGGCGCTTCTGAGGGCCGAAAACGCGATATCGGCCGATTTTCGATCTGTCAGCAGATTCGGTTTCTGGGCAGTTTACATGTCGAACTGCACGGTAGAAACGATAAAACAGCTCCTCCGTGCAGTTTTCATACCGAGTCACCGTCCACTGGGCTCAGCGAGAAAACGCGATTTCGGCGCTTCTGAGGGCCGAAAACGCGATATCGGCCGATTTTCGATCTGTCAGCAGATTCGGTTTCTGGGCAGTTTACATGTCGAACTGCACGGTAGAAACGATAAAACAGCTCCTCCGTGCAGTTTTCATACCGAGTCACCGTCCACTGGGCTCAGCGAGAAAACGCGATTTCGGCGCTTCTGAGGGCCGAAAACGCGATATCGGCCGATTTGCGATCTGTCAGCAGATTCGGTTTCTGGGCAGTTTACATGTCGAACTGCACGGTAGAAACGATAAAACAGCTCCTCCGTGCAGTTTTCATACCGAGTCACCGTCCACTGGCTCAGCGAGAAAACGCGATTTCGGCGCTTCTGAGGGCCGAAAACGCGATATCGGCCGATTTGCGATCTGTCAGCAGATTCGGTTTCTGGGCAGTTTACATGTCGAACTGCACGGTAGAAACGATAAAACAGCTCCTCCGTGCAGTTTTCATACCGAGTCACCGTCCACTGGGCTCAGCGAGAAAACGCGATTTCGGCGCTTCTGAGGGCCGAAAACGCGATATCGGCCGATTTGCGATCTGTCAGCAGATTCGGTTTCTGGGCAGTTTACATGTCGAACTGCACGGTAGAAACGATAAAACAGCTCCTCCGTGCAGTTTTCATACCGAGTCACCGTCCACTGGGCTCAGCGAGAAAACGCGATTTCGGCGCTTCTGAGGGCCGAAAACGCGATATCGGCCGATTTGCGATCTGTCAGCAGATTCGGTTTCTGGGCAGTTTACATGTCGAACTGCACGGTAGAAACGATAAAACAGCTCCTCCGTGCAGTTTTCATACCGAGTCACCGTCCACTGGGCTCAGCGAGAAAACGCGATTTCGGCGCTTCTGAGGGCCGAAAACGCGATATCGGCCGATTTTCGATCTGTCAGCAGATTCGGTTTCTGGGCAGTTTACATGTCGAACTGCACGGTAGAAACGATAAAACAGCTCCTCCGTGCAGTTTTCATACCGAGTCACCGTCCACTGGGCTCAGCGAGAAAACGCGATTTCGGCGCTTCTGAGGGCCGAAAACGCGATATCGGCCGATTTTCGATCTGTCAGCAGATTCGGTTTCTGGGCAGTTTACATGTCGAACTGCACGGTAGAAACGATAAAACAGCTCCTCCGTGCAGTTTTCATACCGAGTCACCGTCCACTGGGCTCAGCGAGAAAACGCGATTTCGGCGCTTCTGAGGGCCGAAAACGCGATATCGGCCGATTTGCGATCTGTCAGCAGATTCGGTTTCTGGGCAGTTTACATGTCGAACTGCACGGTAGAAACGATAAAACAGCTCCTCCGTGCAGTTTTCATACCGAGTCACCGTCCACTGGGCTCAGCGAGAAAACGCGATTTCGGCGCTTCTGAGGGCCGAAAACGCGATATCGGCCGATTTGCGATCTGTCAGCAGATTCGGTTTTGGGCAGTTTACATGTCGAACTGCACGGTAGAAACGATAAAACAGCTCCTCCGTGCAGTTTTCATACCGAGTCACCGTCCACTGGGCTCAGCGAGAAAACGCGATTTCGGCGCTTCTGAGGGCCGAAAACGCGATATCGGCCGATTTTCGATCTGTCAGCAGATTCGGTTTCTGGGCAGTTTACATGTCGAACTGCACGGTAGAAACGATAAAACAGCTCCTCCGTGCAGTTTTCATACCGAGTCACCGTCCACTGGGCTCAGCGAGAAAACGCGATTTCGGCGCTTCTGAGGGCCGAAAACGCGATATCGGCCGATTTGCGATCTGTCAGCAGATTCGGTTTCTGGGCAGTTTACATGTCGAACTGCACGGTAGAAACGATAAAACAGCTCCTCCGTGCAGTTTTCATACCGAGTCACCGTCCACTGGGCTCAGCGAGAAAACGCGATTTCGGCGCTTCTGAGGGCCGAAAACGCGATATCGGCCGATTTGCGATCTGTCAGCAGATTCGGTTTCTGGGCAGTTTACATGTCGAACTGCACGGTAGAAACGATAAAACAGCTCCTCCGTGCAGTTTTCATACCGAGTCACCGTCCACTGGGCTCAGCGAGAAAACGCGATTTCGGCGCTTCTGAGGGCCGAAAACGCGATATCGGCCGATTTTCGATCTGTCAGCAGATTCGGTTTCTGGGCAGTTTACATGTCGAACTGCACGGTAGAAACGATAAAACAGCTCCTCCGTGCAGTTTTCATACCGAGTCACCGTCCACTGGGCTCAGCGAGAAAACGCGATTTCGGCGCTTCTGAGGGCCGAAAACGCGATATCGGCCGATTTGCGATCTGTCAGCAGATTCGGTTTCTGGGCAGTTTACATGTCGAACTGCACGGTAGAAACGATAAAACAGCTCCTCCGTGCAGTTTTCATACCGAGTCACCGTCCACTGGGCTCAGCGAGAAAACGCGATTTCGGCGCTTCTGAGGGCCGAAAACGCGATATCGGCCGATTTGCGATCTGTCAGCAGATTCGGTTTCTGGGCAGTTTACATGTCGAACTGCACGGTAGAAACGATAAAACAGCTCCTCCGTGCAGTTTTCATACCGAGTCACCGTCCACTGGGCTCAGCGAGAAAACGCGATTTCGGCGCTTCTGAGGGCCGAAAACGCGATATCGGCCGATTTGCGATCTGTCAGCAGATTCGGTTTCTGGGCAGTTTACATGTCGAACTGCACGGTAGAAACGATAAAACAGCTCCTCCGTGCAGTTTTCATACCGAGTCACCGTCCACTGGGCTCAGCGAGAAAACGCGATTTCGGCGCTTCTGAGGGCCGAAAACGCGATATCGGCCGATTTGCGATCTGTCAGCAGATTCGGTTTCTGGGCAGTTTACATGTCGAACTGCACGGTAGAAACGATAAAACAGCTCCTCCGTGCAGTTTTCATACCGAGTCACCGTCCACTGGGCTCAGCGAGAAAACGCGATTTCGGCGCTTCTGAGGGCCGAAAACGCGATATCGGCCGATTTTCGATCTGTCAGCAGATTCGGTTTCTGGGCAGTTTACATGTCGAACTGCACGGTAGAAACGATAAAACAGCTCCTCCGTGCAGTTTTCATACCGAGTCACCGTCCACTGGGCTCAGCGAGAAAACGCGATTTCGGCGCTTCTGAGGGCCGAAAACGCGATATCGGCCGATTTGCGATCTGTCAGCAGATTCGGTTTCTGGGCAGTTTACATGTCGAACTGCACGGTAGAAACGATAAAACAGCTCCTCCGTGCAGTTTTCATACCGAGTCACCGTCCACTGGGCTCAGCGAGAAAACGCGATTTCGGCGCTTCTGAGGGCCGAAAACGCGATATCGGCCGATTTGCGATCTGTCAGCAGATTCGGTTTCTGGGCAGTTTACATGTCGAACTGCACGGTAGAAACGATAAAACAGCTCCTCCGTGCAGTTTTCATACCGAGTCACCGTCCACTGGGCTCAGCGAGAAAACGCGATTTCGGCGCTTCTGAGGGCCGAAAACGCGATATCGGCCGATTTTCGATCTGTCAGCAGATTCGGTTTCTGGGCAGTTTACATGTCGAACTGCACGGTAGAAACGATAAAACAGCTCCTCCGTGCAGTTTTCATACCGAGTCACCGTCCACTGGGCTCAGCGAGAAAACGCGATTTCGGCGCTTCTGAGGGCCGAAAACGCGATATCGGCCGATTTGCGATCTGTCAGCAGATTCGGTTTCTGGGCAGTTTACATGTCGAACTGCACGGTAGAAACGATAAAACAGCTCCTCCGTGCAGTTTTCATACCGAGTCACCGTCCACTGGGCTCAGCGAGAAAACGCGATTTCGGCGCTTCTGAGGGCCGAAAACGCGATATCGGCCGATTTGCGATCTGTCAGCAGATTCGGTTTCTGGGCAGTTTACATGTCGAACTGCACGGTAGAAACGATAAAACAGCTCCTCCGTGCAGTTTTCATACCGAGTCACCGTCCACTGGGCTCAGCGAGAAAACGCGATTTCGGCGCTCTGAGGGCCGAAAACGCGATATCGGCCGATTTTCGATCTGTCAGCAGATTCGGTTTCTGGGCAGTTTACATGTCGAACTGCACGGTAGAAACGATAAAACAGCTCCTCCGTGCAGTTTTCATACCGAGTCACCGTCCACTGGGCTCAGCGAGAAAACGCGATTTCGGCGCTTCTGAGGGCCGAAAACGCGATATCGGCCGATTTGCGATCTGTCAGCAGATTCGGTTTCTGGGCAGTTTACATGTCGAACTGCACGGTAGAAACGATAAAACAGCTCCTCCGTGCAGTTTTCATACCGAGTCACCGTCCACTGGGCTCAGCGAGAAAACGCGATTTCGGCGCTTCTGAGGGCCGAAAACGCGATATCGGCCGATTTGCGATCTGTCAGCAGATTCGGTTTCTGGGCAGTTTACATGTCGAACTGCACGGTAGAAACGATAAAACAGCTCCTCCGTGCAGTTTTCATACCGAGTCACCGTCCACTGGGCTCAGCGAGAAAACGCGATTTCGGCGCTTCTGAGGGCCGAAAACGCGATATCGGCCGATTTTCGATCTGTCAGCAGATTCGGTTTCTGGGCAGTTTACATGTCGAACTGCACGGTAGAAACGATAAAACAGCTCCTCCGTGCAGTTTTCATACCGAGTCACCGTCCACTGGGCTCAGCGAGAAAACGCGATTTCGGCGCTTCTGAGGGCCGAAAACGCGATATCGGCCGATTTGCGATCTGTCAGCAGATTCGGTTTCTGGGCAGTTTACATGTCGAACTGCACGGTAGAAACGATAAAACAGCTCCTCCGTGCAGTTTTCATACCGAGTCACCGTCCACTGGGCTCAGCGAGAAAACGCGATTTCGGCGCTTCTGAGGGCCGAAAACGCGATATCGGCCGATTTGCGATCTGTCAGCAGATTCGGTTTCTGGGCAGTTTACATGTCGAACTGCACGGTAGAAACGATAAAACAGCTCCTCCGTGCAGTTTTCATACCGAGTCACCGTCCACTGGGCTCAGCGAGAAAACGCGATTTCGGCGCTTCTGAGGGCCGAAAACGCGATATCGGCCGATTTTCGATCTGTCAGCAGATTCGGTTTCTGGGCAGTTTACATGTCGAACTGCACGGTAGAAACGATAAAACAGCTCCTCCGTGCAGTTTTCATACCGAGTCACCGTCCACTGGGCTCAGCGAGAAAACGCGATTTCGGCGCTTCTGAGGGCCGAAAACGCGATATCGGCCGATTTGCGATCTGTCAGCAGATTCGGTTTCTGGGCAGTTTACATGTCGAACTGCACGGTAGAAACGATAAAACAGCTCCTCCGTGCAGTTTTCATACCGAGTCACCGTCCACTGGGCTCAGCGAGAAAACGCGATTTCGGCGCTTCTGAGGGCCGAAAACGCGATATCGGCCGATTTGCGATCTGTCAGCAGATTCGGTTTCTGGGCAGTTTACATGTCGAACTGCACGGTAGAAACGATAAAACAGCTCCTCCGTGCAGTTTTCATACCGAGTCACCGTCCACTGGGCTCAGCGAGAAAACGCGATTTCGGCGCTTCTGAGGGCCGAAAACGCGATATCGGCCGATTTTCGATCTGTCAGCAGATTCGGTTTCTGGGCAGTTTACATGTCGAACTGCACGGTAGAAACGATAAAACAGCTCCTCCGTGCAGTTTTCATACCGAGTCACCGTCCACTGGGCTCAGCGAGAAAACGCGATTTCGGCGCTTCTGAGGGCCGAAAACGCGATATCGGCCGATTTGCGATCTGTCAGCAGATTCGGTTTCTGGGCAGTTTACATGTCGAACTGCACGGTAGAAACGATAAAACAGCTCCTCCGTGCAGTTTTCATACCGAGTCACCGTCCACTGGGCTCAGCGAGAAAACGCGATTTCGGCGCTTCTGAGGGCCGAAAACGCGATATCGGCCGATTTGCGATCTGTCAGCAGATTCGGTTTCTGGGCAGTTTACATGTCGAACTGCACGGTAGAAACGATAAAACAGCTCCTCCGTGCAGTTTTCATACCGAGTCACCGTCCACTGGGCTCAGCGAGAAAACGCGATTTCGGCGCTTCTGAGGGCCGAAAACGCGATATCGGCCGATTTTCGATCTGTCAGCAGATTCGGTTTCTGGGCAGTTTACATGTCGAACTGCACGGTAGAAACGATAAAACAGCTCCTCCGTGCAGTTTTCATACCGAGTCACCGTCCACTGGGCTCAGCGAGAAAACGCGATTTCGGCGCTTCTGAGGGCCGAAAACGCGATATCGGCCGATTTGCGATCTGTCAGCAGATTCGGTTTCTGGGCAGTTTACATGTCGAACTGCACGGTAGAAACGATAAAACAGCTCCTCCGTGCAGTTTTCATACCGAGTCACCGTCCACTGGGCTCAGCGAGAAAACGCGATTTCGGCGCTTCTGAGGGCCGAAAACGCGATATCGGCCGATTTGCGATCTGTCAGCAGATTCGGTTTCTGGGCAGTTTACATGTCGAACTGCACGGTAGAAACGATAAAACAGCTCCTCCGTGCAGTTTTCATACCGAGTCACCGTCCACTGGGCTCAGCGAGAAAACGCGATTTCGGCGCTTCTGAGGGCCGAAAACGCGATATCGGCCGATTTTCGATCTGTCAGCAGATTCGGTTTCTGGGCAGTTTACATGTCGAACTGCACGGTAGAAACGATAAAACAGCTCCTCCGTGCAGTTTTCATACCGAGTCACCGTCCACTGGGCTCAGCGAGAAAACGCGATTTCGGCGCTTCTGAGGGCCGAAAACGCGATATCGGCCGATTTGCGATCTGTCAGCAGATTCGGTTTCTGGGCAGTTTACATGTCGAACTGCACGGTAGAAACGATAAAACAGCTCCTCCGTGCAGTTTTCATACCGAGTCACCGTCCACTGGGCTCAGCGAGAAAACGCGATTTCGGCGCTTCTGAGGGCCGAAAACGCGATATCGGCCGATTTTCGATCTGTCAGCAGATTCGGTTTCTGGGCAGTTTACATGTCGAACTGCACGGTAGAAACGATAAAACAGCTCCTCCGTGCAGTTTTCATACCGAGTCACCGTCCACTGGGCTCAGCGAGAAAACGCGATTTCGGCGCTTCTGAGGGCCGAAAACGCGATATCGGCCGATTTGCGATCTGTCAGCAGATTCGGTTTCTGGGCAGTTTACATGTCGAACTGCACGGTAGAAACGATAAAACAGCTCCTCCGTGCAGTTTTCATACCGAGTCACCGTCCACTGGGCTCAGCGAGAAAACGCGATTTCGGCGCTTCTGAGGGCCGAAAACGCGATATCGGCCGATTTGCGATCTGTCAGCAGATTCGGTTTCTGGGCAGTTTACATGTCGAACTGCACGGTAGAAACGATAAAACAGCTCCTCCGTGCAGTTTTCATACCGAGTCACCGTCCACTGGGCTCAGCGAGAAAACGCGATTTCGGCGCTTCTGAGGGCCGAAAACGCGATATCGGCCGATTTTCGATCTGTCAGCAGATTCGGTTTCTGGGCAGTTTACATGTCGAACTGCACGGTAGAAACGATAAAACAGCTCCTCCGTGCAGTTTTCATACCGAGTCACCGTCCACTGGGCTCAGCGAGAAAACGCGATTTCGGCGCTTCTGAGGGCCGAAAACGCGATATCGGCCGATTTTCGATCTGTCAGCAGATTCGGTTTCTGGGCAGTTTACATGTCGAACTGCACGGTAGAAACGATAAAACAGCTCCTCCGTGCAGTTTTCATACCGAGTCACCGTCCACTGGGCTCAGCGAGAAAACGCGATTTCGGCGCTTCTGAGGGCCGAAAACGCGATATCGGCCGATTTGCGATCTGTCAGCAGATTCGGTTTCTGGGCAGTTTACATGTCGAACTGCACGGTAGAAACGATAAAACAGCTCCTCCGTGCAGTTTTCATACCGAGTCACCGTCCACTGGGCTCAGCGAGAAAACGCGATTTCGGCGCTTCTGAGGGCCGAAAACGCGATATCGGCCGATTTTCGATCTGTCAGCAGATTCGGTTTCTGGGCAGTTTACATGTCGAACTGCACGGTAGAAACGATAAAACAGCTCCTCCGTGCAGTTTTCATACCGAGTCACCGTCCACTGGGCTCAGCGAGAAAACGCGATTTCGGCGCTTCTGAGGGCCGAAAACGCGATATCGGCCGATTTTCGATCTGTCAGCAGATTCGGTTTCTGGGCAGTTTACATGTCGAACTGCACGGTAGAAACGATAAAACAGCTCCTCCGTGCAGTTTTCATACCGAGTCACCGTCCACTGGGCTCAGCGAGAAAACGCGATTTCGGCGCTTCTGAGGGCCGAAAACGCGATATCGGCCGATTTGCGATCTGTCAGCAGATTCGGTTTCTGGGCAGTTTACATGTCGAACTGCACGGTAGAAACGATAAAACAGCTCCTCCGTGCAGTTTTCATACCGAGTCACCGTCCACTGGGCTCAGCGAGAAAACGCGATTTCGGCGCTTCTGAGGGCCGAAAACGCGATATCGGCCGATTTTCGATCTGTCAGCAGATTCGGTTTCTGGGCAGTTTACATGTCGAACTGCACGGTAGAAACGATAAAACAGCTCCTCCGTGCAGTTTTCATACCGAGTCACCGTCCACTGGGCTCAGCGAGAAAACGCGATTTCGGCGCTTCTGAGGGCCGAAAACGCGATATCGGCCGATTTGCGATCTGTCAGCAGATTCGGTTTCTGGGCAGTTTACATGTCGAACTGCACGGTAGAAACGATAAAACAGCTCCTCCGTGCAGTTTTCATACCGAGTC
The DNA here is from genome assembly GCA_033815515.1 of Cryptocheilus praepositus. Classification (NCBI taxonomy): domain Eukaryota; kingdom Metazoa; phylum Arthropoda; class Insecta; order Hymenoptera; family Pompilidae; genus Cryptocheilus; species Cryptocheilus praepositus. The sequence goes on along the minus strand of JAWWQZ010000208.1, from coordinate 388,674 downwards.
ACCGTCCACTGGGCTCAGCGAGAAAACGCGATTTCGGCGCTTCTGAGGGCCGAAAACGCGATATCGGCCGATTTGCGATCTGTCAGCAGATTCGGTTTCTGGGCAGTTTACATGTCGAACTGCACGGTAGAAACGATAAAACAGCTCCTCCGTGCAGTTTTCATACCGAGTCACCGTCCACTGGGCTCAGCGAGAAAACGCGATTTCGGCGCTTCTGAGGGCCGAAAACGCGATATCGGCCGATTTGCGATCTGTCAGCAGATTCGGTTTCTGGGCAGTTTACATGTCGAACTGCACGGTAGAAACGATAAAACAGCTCCTCCGTGCAGTTTTCATACCGAGTCACCGTCCACTGGGCTCAGCGAGAAAACGCGATTTCGGCGCTTCTGAGGGCCGAAAACGCGATATCGGCCGATTTGCGATCTGTCAGCAGATTCGGTTTCTGGGCAGTTTACATGTCGAACTGCACGGTAGAAACGATAAAACAGCTCCTCCGTGCAGTTTTCATACCGAGTCACCGTCCACTGGGCTCAGCGAGAAAACGCGATTTCGGCGCTTCTGAGGGCCGAAAACGCGATATCGGCCGATTTGCGATCTGTCAGCAGATTCGGTTTCTGGGCAGTTTACATGTCGAACTGCACGGTAGAAACGATAAAACAGCTCCTCCGTGCAGTTTTCATACCGAGTCACCGTCCACTGGGCTCAGCGAGAAAACGCGATTTCGGCGCTTCTGAGGGCCGAAAACGCGATATCGGCCGATTTTCGATCTGTCAGCAGATTCGGTTTCTGGGCAGTTTACATGTCGAACTGCACGGTAGAAACGATAAAACAGCTCCTCCGTGCAGTTTTCATACCGAGTCACCGTCCACTGGGCTCAGCGAGAAAACGCGATTTCGGCGCTTCTGAGGGCCGAAAACGCGATATCGGCCGATTTGCGATCTGTCAGCAGATTCGGTTTCTGGGCAGTTTACATGTCGAACTGCACGGTAGAAACGATAAAACAGCTCCTCCGTGCAGTTTTCATACCGAGTCACCGTCCACTGGGCTCAGCGAGAAAACGCGATTTCGGCGCTTCTGAGGGCCGAAAACGCGATATCGGCCGATTTGCGATCTGTCAGCAGATTCGGTTTCTGGGCAGTTTACATGTCGAACTGCACGGTAGAAACGATAAAACAGCTCCTCCGTGCAGTTTTCATACCGAGTCACCGTCCACTGGGCTCAGCGAGAAAACGCGATTTCGGCGCTTCTGAGGGCCGAAAACGCGATATCGGCCGATTTTCGATCTGTCAGCAGATTCGGTTTCTGGGCAGTTTACATGTCGAACTGCACGGTAGAAACGATAAAACAGCTCCTCCGTGCAGTTTTCATACCGAGTCACCGTCCACTGGGCTCAGCGAGAAAACGCGATTTCGGCGCTTCTGAGGGCCGAAAACGCGATATCGGCCGATTTGCGATCTGTCAGCAGATTCGGTTTCTGGGCAGTTTACATGTCGAACTGCACGGTAGAAACGATAAAACAGCTCCTCCGTGCAGTTTTCATACCGAGTCACCGTCCACTGGGCTCAGCGAGAAAACGCGATTTCGGCGCTTCTGAGGGCCGAAAACGCGATATCGGCCGATTTGCGATCTGTCAGCAGATTCGGTTTCTGGGCAGTTTACATGTCGAACTGCACGGTAGAAACGATAAAACAGCTCCTCCGTGCAGTTTTCATACCGAGTCACCGTCCACTGGGCTCAGCGAGAAAACGCGATTTCGGCGCTTCTGAGGGCCGAAAACGCGATATCGGCCGATTTTCGATCTGTCAGCAGATTCGGTTTCTGGGCAGTTTACATGTCGAACTGCACGGTAGAAACGATAAAACAGCTCCTCCGTGCAGTTTTCATACCGAGTCACCGTCCACTGGGCTCAGCGAGAAAACGCGATTTCGGCGCTTCTGAGGGCCGAAAACGCGATATCGGCCGATTTGCGATCTGTCAGCAGATTCGGTTTCTGGGCAGTTTACATGTCGAACTGCACGGTAGAAACGATAAAACAGCTCCTCCGTGCAGTTTTCATACCGAGTCACCGTCCACTGGGCTCAGCGAGAAAACGCGATTTCGGCGCTTCTGAGGGCCGAAAACGCGATATCGGCCGATTTGCGATCTGTCAGCAGATTCGGTTTCTGGGCAGTTTACATGTCGAACTGCACGGTAGAAACGATAAAACAGCTCCTCCGTGCAGTTTTCATACCGAGTCACCGTCCACTGGGCTCAGCGAGAAAACGCGATTTCGGCGCTTCTGAGGGCCGAAAACGCGATATCGGCCGATTTGCGATCTGTCAGCAGATTCGGTTTCTGGGCAGTTTACATGTCGAACTGCACGGTAGAAACGATAAAACAGCTCCTCCGTGCAGTTTTCATACCGAGTCACCGTCCACTGGGCTCAGCGAGAAAACGCGATTTCGGCGCTTCTGAGGGCCGAAAACGCGATATCGGCCGATTTTCGATCTGTCAGCAGATTCGGTTTCTGGGCAGTTTACATGTCGAACTGCACGGTAGAAACGATAAAACAGCTCCTCCGTGCAGTTTTCATACCGAGTCACCGTCCACTGGGCTCAGCGAGAAAACGCGATTTCGGCGCTTCTGAGGGCCGAAAACGCGATATCGGCCGATTTGCGATCTGTCAGCAGATTCGGTTTCTGGGCAGTTTACATGTCGAACTGCACGGTAGAAACGATAAAACAGCTCCTCCGTGCAGTTTTCATACCGAGTCACCGTCCACTGGGCTCAGCGAGAAAACGCGATTTCGGCGCTTCTGAGGGCCGAAAACGCGATATCGGCCGATTTGCGATCTGTCAGCAGATTCGGTTTCTGGGCAGTTTACATGTCGAACTGCACGGTAGAAACGATAAAACAGCTCCTCCGTGCAGTTTTCATACCGAGTCACCGTCCACTGGGCTCAGCGAGAAAACGCGATTTCGGCGCTTCTGAGGGCCGAAAACGCGATATCGGCCGATTTTCGATCTGTCAGCAGATTCGGTTTCTGGGCAGTTTACATGTCGAACTGCACGGTAGAAACGATAAAACAGCTCCTCCGTGCAGTTTTCATACCGAGTCACCGTCCACTGGGCTCAGCGAGAAAACGCGATTTCGGCGCTTCTGAGGGCCGAAAACGCGATATCGGCCGATTTGCGATCTGTCAGCAGATTCGGTTTCTGGGCAGTTTACATGTCGAACTGCACGGTAGAAACGATAAAACAGCTCCTCCGTGCAGTTTTCATACCGAGTCACCGTCCACTGGGCTCAGCGAGAAAACGCGATTTCGGCGCTTCTGAGGGCCGAAAACGCGATATCGGCCGATTTGCGATCTGTCAGCAGATTCGGTTTCTGGGCAGTTTACATGTCGAACTGCACGGTAGAAACGATAAAACAGCTCCTCCGTGCAGTTTTCATACCGAGTCACCGTCCACTGGGCTCAGCGAGAAAACGCGATTTCGGCGCTTCTGAGGGCCGAAAACGCGATATCGGCCGATTTTCGATCTGTCAGCAGATTCGGTTTCTGGGCAGTTTACATGTCGAACTGCACGGTAGAAACGATAAAACAGCTCCTCCGTGCAGTTTTCATACCGAGTCACCGTCCACTGGGCTCAGCGAGAAAACGCGATTTCGGCGCTTCTGAGGGCCGAAAACGCGATATCGGCCGATTTGCGATCTGTCAGCAGATTCGGTTTCTGGGCAGTTTACATGTCGAACTGCACGGTAGAAACGATAAAACAGCTCCTCCGTGCAGTTTTCATACCGAGTCACCGTCCACTGGGCTCAGCGAGAAAACGCGATTTCGGCGCTTCTGAGGGCCGAAAACGCGATATCGGCCGATTTTCGATCTGTCAGCAGATTCGGTTTCTGGGCAGTTTACATGTCGAACTGCACGGTAGAAACGATAAAACAGCTCCTCCGTGCAGTTTTCATACCGAGTCACCGTCCACTGGGCTCAGCGAGAAAACGCGATTTCGGCGCTTCTGAGGGCCGAAAACGCGATATCGGCCGATTTGCGATCTGTCAGCAGATTCGGTTTCTGGGCAGTTTACATGTCGAACTGCACGGTAGAAACGATAAAACAGCTCCTCCGTGCAGTTTTCATACCGAGTCACCGTCCACTGGGCTCAGCGAGAAAACGCGATTTCGGCGCTTCTGAGGGCCGAAAACGCGATATCGGCCGATTTGCGATCTGTCAGCAGATTCGGTTTCTGGGCAGTTTACATGTCGAACTGCACGGTAGAAACGATAAAACAGCTCCTCCGTGCAGTTTTCATACCGAGTCACCGTCCACTGGGCTCAGCGAGAAAACGCGATTTCGGCGCTTCTGAGGGCCGAAAACGCGATATCGGCCGATTTTCGATCTGTCAGCAGATTCGGTTTCTGGGCAGTTTACATGTCGAACTGCACGGTAGAAACGATAAAACAGCTCCTCCGTGCAGTTTTCATACCGAGTCACCGTCCACTGGGCTCAGCGAGAAAACGCGATTTCGGCGCTTCTGAGGGCCGAAAACGCGATATCGGCCGATTTGCGATCTGTCAGCAGATTCGGTTTCTGGGCAGTTTACATGTCGAACTGCACGGTAGAAACGATAAAACAGCTCCTCCGTGCAGTTTTCATACCGAGTCACCGTCCACTGGGCTCAGCGAGAAAACGCGATTTCGGCGCTTCTGAGGGCCGAAAACGCGATATCGGCCGATTTGCGATCTGTCAGCAGATTCGGTTTCTGGGCAGTTTACATGTCGAACTGCACGGTAGAAACGATAAAACAGCTCCTCCGTGCAGTTTTCATACCGAGTCACCGTCCACTGGGCTCAGCGAGAAAACGCGATTTCGGCGCTTCTGAGGGCCGAAAACGCGATATCGGCCGATTTGCGATCTGTCAGCAGATTCGGTTTCTGGGCAGTTTACATGTCGAACTGCACGGTAGAAACGATAAAACAGCTCCTCCGTGCAGTTTTCATACCGAGTCACCGTCCACTGGGCTCAGCGAGAAAACGCGATTTCGGCGCTTCTGAGGGCCGAAAACGCGATATCGGCCGATTTTCGATCTGTCAGCAGATTCGGTTTCTGGGCAGTTTACATGTCGAACTGCACGGTAGAAACGATAAAACAGCTCCTCCGTGCAGTTTTCATACCGAGTCACCGTCCACTGGGCTCAGCGAGAAAACGCGATTTCGGCGCTTCTGAGGGCCGAAAACGCGATATCGGCCGATTTTCGATCTGTCAGCAGATTCGGTTTCTGGGCAGTTTACATGTCGAACTGCACGGTAGAAACGATAAAACAGCTCCTCCGTGCAGTTTTCATACCGAGTCACCGTCCACTGGGCTCAGCGAGAAAACGCGATTTCGGCGCTTCTGAGGGCCGAAAACGCGATATCGGCCGATTTGCGATCTGTCAGCAGATTCGGTTTCTGGGCAGTTTACATGTCGAACTGCACGGTAGAAACGATAAAACAGCTCCTCCGTGCAGTTTTCATACCGAGTCACCGTCCACTGGGCTCAGCGAGAAAACGCGATTTCGGCGCTTCTGAGGGCCGAAAACGCGATATCGGCCGATTTGCGATCTGTCAGCAGATTCGGTTTCTGGGCAGTTTACATGTCGAACTGCACGGTAGAAACGATAAAACAGCTCCTCCGTGCAGTTTTCATACCGAGTCACCGTCCACTGGGCTCAGCGAGAAAACGCGATTTCGGCGCTTCTGAGGGCCGAAAACGCGATATCGGCCGATTTGCGATCTGTCAGCAGATTCGGTTTCTGGGCAGTTTACATGTCGAACTGCACGGTAGAAACGATAAAACAGCTCCTCCGTGCAGTTTTCATACCGAGTCACCGTCCACTGGGCTCAGCGAGAAAACGCGATTTCGGCGCTTCTGAGGGCCGAAAACGCGATATCGGCCGATTTTCGATCTGTCAGCAGATTCGGTTTCTGGGCAGTTTACATGTCGAACTGCACGGTAGAAACGATAAAACAGCTCCTCCGTGCAGTTTTCATACCGAGTCACCGTCCACTGGGCTCAGCGAGAAAACGCGATTTCGGCGCTTCTGAGGGCCGAAAACGCGATATCGGCCGATTTGCGATCTGTCAGCAGATTCGGTTTCTGGGCAGTTTACATGTCGAACTGCACGGTAGAAACGATAAAACAGCTCCTCCGTGCAGTTTTCATACCGAGTCACCGTCCACTGGGCTCAGCGAGAAAACGCGATTTCGGCGCTTCTGAGGGCCGAAAACGCGATATCGGCCGATTTGCGATCTGTCAGCAGATTCGGTTTCTGGGCAGTTTACATGTCGAACTGCACGGTAGAAACGATAAAACAGCTCCTCCGTGCAGTTTTCATACCGAGTCACCGTCCACTGGGCTCAGCGAGAAAACGCGATTTCGGCGCTTCTGAGGGCCGAAAACGCGATATCGGCCGATTTTCGATCTGTCAGCAGATTCGGTTTCTGGGCAGTTTACATGTCGAACTGCACGGTAGAAACGATAAAACAGCTCCTCCGTGCAGTTTTCATACCGAGTCACCGTCCACTGGGCTCAGCGAGAAAACGCGATTTCGGCGCTTCTGAGGGCCGAAAACGCGATATCGGCCGATTTGCGATCTGTCAGCAGATTCGGTTTCTGGGCAGTTTACATGTCGAACTGCACGGTAGAAACGATAAAACAGCTCCTCCGTGCAGTTTTCATACCGAGTCACCGTCCACTGGGCTCAGCGAGAAAACGCGATTTCGGCGCTTCTGAGGGCCGAAAACGCGATATCGGCCGATTTGCGATCTGTCAGCAGATTCGGTTTCTGGGCAGTTTACATGTCGAACTGCACGGTAGAAACGATAAAACAGCTCCTCCGTGCAGTTTTCATACCGAGTCACCGTCCACTGGGCTCAGCGAGAAAACGCGATTTCGGCGCTTCTGAGGGCCGAAAACGCGATATCGGCCGATTTGCGATCTGTCAGCAGATTCGGTTTCTGGGCAGTTTACATGTCGAACTGCACGGTAGAAACGATAAAACAGCTCCTCCGTGCAGTTTTCATACCGAGTCACCGTCCACTGGGCTCAGCGAGAAAACGCGATTTCGGCGCTTCTGAGGGCCGAAAACGCGATATCGGCCGATTTTCGATCTGTCAGCAGATTCGGTTTCTGGGCAGTTTACATGTCGAACTGCACGGTAGAAACGATAAAACAGCTCCTCCGTGCAGTTTTCATACCGAGTCACCGTCCACTGGGCTCAGCGAGAAAACGCGATTTCGGCGCTTCTGAGGGCCGAAAACGCGATATCGGCCGATTTGCGATCTGTCAGCAGATTCGGTTTCTGGGCAGTTTACATGTCGAACTGCACGGTAGAAACGATAAAACAGCTCCTCCGTGCAGTTTTCATACCGAGTCACCGTCCACTGGGCTCAGCGAGAAAACGCGATTTCGGCGCTTCTGAGGGCCGAAAACGCGATATCGGCCGATTTGCGATCTGTCAGCAGATTCGGTTTCTGGGCAGTTTACATGTCGAACTGCACGGTAGAAACGATAAAACAGCTCCTCCGTGCAGTTTTCATACCGAGTCACCGTCCACTGGGCTCAGCGAGAAAACGCGATTTCGGCGCTTCTGAGGGCCGAAAACGCGATATCGGCCGATTTTCGATCTGTCAGCAGATTCGGTTTCTGGGCAGTTTACATGTCGAACTGCACGGTAGAAACGATAAAACAGCTCCTCCGTGCAGTTTTCATACCGAGTCACCGTCCACTGGGCTCAGCGAGAAAACGCGATTTCGGCGCTTCTGAGGGCCGAAAACGCGATATCGGCCGATTTGCGATCTGTCAGCAGATTCGGTTTCTGGGCAGTTTACATGTCGAACTGCACGGTAGAAACGATAAAACAGCTCCTCCGTGCAGTTTTCATACCGAGTCACCGTCCACTGGGCTCAGCGAGAAAACGCGATTTCGGCGCTTCTGAGGGCCGAAAACGCGATATCGGCCGATTTGCGATCTGTCAGCAGATTCGGTTTCTGGGCAGTTTACATGTCGAACTGCACGGTAGAAACGATAAAACAGCTCCTCCGTGCAGTTTTCATACCGAGTCACCGTCCACTGGGCTCAGCGAGAAAACGCGATTTCGGCGCTTCTGAGGGCCGAAAACGCGATATCGGCCGATTTGCGATCTGTCAGCAGATTCGGTTTCTGGGCAGTTTACATGTCGAACTGCACGGTAGAAACGATAAAACAGCTCCTCCGTGCAGTTTTCATACCGAGTCACCGTCCACTGGGCTCAGCGAGAAAACGCGATTTCGGCGCTTCTGAGGGCCGAAAACGCGATATCGGCCGATTTTCGATCTGTCAGCAGATTCGGTTTCTGGGCAGTTTACATGTCGAACTGCACGGTAGAAACGATAAAACAGCTCCTCCGTGCAGTTTTCATACCGAGTCACCGTCCACTGGGCTCAGCGAGAAAACGCGATTTCGGCGCTTCTGAGGGCCGAAAACGCGATATCGGCCGATTTGCGATCTGTCAGCAGATTCGGTTTCTGGGCAGTTTACATGTCGAACTGCACGGTAGAAACGATAAAACAGCTCCTCCGTGCAGTTTTCATACCGAGTCACCGTCCACTGGGCTCAGCGAGAAAACGCGATTTCGGCGCTTCTGAGGGCCGAAAACGCGATATCGGCCGATTTTCGATCTGTCAGCAGATTCGGTTTCTGGGCAGTTTACATGTCGAACTGCACGGTAGAAACGATAAAACAGCTCCTCCGTGCAGTTTTCATACCGAGTCACCGTCCACTGGGCTCAGCGAGAAAACGCGATTTCGGCGCTTCTGAGGGCCGAAAACGCGATATCGGCCGATTTGCGATCTGTCAGCAGATTCGGTTTCTGGGCAGTTTACATGTCGAACTGCACGGTAGAAACGATAAAACAGCTCCTCCGTGCAGTTTTCATACCGAGTCACCGTCCACTGGGCTCAGCGAGAAAACGCGATTTCGGCGCTTCTGAGGGCCGAAAACGCGATATCGGCCGATTTGCGATCTGTCAGCAGATTCGGTTTCTGGGCAGTTTACATGTCGAACTGCACGGTAGAAACGATAAAACAGCTCCTCCGTGCAGTTTTCATACCGAGTCACCGTCCACTGGGCTCAGCGAGAAAACGCGATTTCGGCGCTTCTGAGGGCCGAAAACGCGATATCGGCCGATTTTCGATCTGTCAGCAGATTCGGTTTCTGGGCAGTTTACATGTCGAACTGCACGGTAGAAACGATAAAACAGCTCCTCCGTGCAGTTTTCATACCGAGTCACCGTCCACTGGGCTCAGCGAGAAAACGCGATTTCGGCGCTTCTGAGGGCCGAAAACGCGATATCGGCCGATTTGCGATCTGTCAGCAGATTCGGTTTCTGGGCAGTTTACATGTCGAACTGCACGGTAGAAACGATAAAACAGCTCCTCCGTGCAGTTTTCATACCGAGTCACCGTCCACTGGGCTCAGCGAGAAAACGCGATTTCGGCGCTTCTGAGGGCCGAAAACGCGATATCGGCCGATTTTCGATCTGTCAGCAGATTCGGTTTCTGGGCAGTTTACATGTCGAACTGCACGGTAGAAACGATAAAACAGCTCCTCCGTGCAGTTTTCATACCGAGTCACCGTCCACTGGGCTCAGCGAGAAAACGCGATTTCGGCGCTTCTGAGGGCCGAAAACGCGATATCGGCCGATTTGCGATCTGTCAGCAGATTCGGTTTCTGGGCAGTTTACATGTCGAACTGCACGGTAGAAACGATAAAACAGCTCCTCCGTGCAGTTTTCATACCGAGTCACCGTCCACTGGGCTCAGCGAGAAAACGCGATTTCGGCGCTTCTGAGGGCCGAAAACGCGATATCGGCCGATTTTCGATCTGTCAGCAGATTCGGTTTCTGGGCAGTTTACATGTCGAACTGCACGGTAGAAACGATAAAACAGCTCCTCCGTGCAGTTTTCATACCGAGTCACCGTCCACTGGGCTCAGCGAGAAAACGCGATTTCGGCGCTTCTGAGGGCCGAAAACGCGATATCGGCCGATTTTCGATCTGTCAGCAGATTCGGTTTCTGGGCAGTTTACATGTCGAACTGCACGGTAGAAACGATAAAACAGCTCCTCCGTGCAGTTTTCATACCGAGTCACCGTCCACTGGGCTCAGCGAGAAAACGCGATTTCGGCGCTTCTGAGGGCCGAAAACGCGATATCGGCCGATTTGCGATCTGTCAGCAGATTCGGTTTCTGGGCAGTTTACATGTCGAACTGCACGGTAGAAACGATAAAACAGCTCCTCCGTGCAGTTTTCATACCGAGTCACCGTCCACTGGGCTCAGCGAGAAAACGCGATTTCGGCGCTTCTGAGGGCCGAAAACGCGATATCGGCCGATTTTCGATCTGTCAGCAGATTCGGTTTCTGGGCAGTTTACATGTCGAACTGCACGGTAGAAACGATAAAACAGCTCCTCCGTGCAGTTTTCATACCGAGTCACCGTCCACTGGGCTCAGCGAGAAAACGCGATTTCGGCGCTTCTGAGGGCCGAAAACGCGATATCGGCCGATTTGCGATCTGTCAGCAGATTCGGTTTCTGGGCAGTTTACATGTCGAACTGCACGGTAGAAACGATAAAACAGCTCCTCCGTGCAGTTTTCATACCGAGTCACCGTCCACTGGGCTCAGCGAGAAAACGCGATTTCGGCGCTTCTGAGGGCCGAAAACGCGATATCGGCCGATTTGCGATCTGTCAGCAGATTCGGTTTCTGGGCAGTTTACATGTCGAACTGCACGGTAGAAACGATAAAACAGCTCCTCCGTGCAGTTTTCATACCGAGTCACCGTCCACTGGGCTCAGCGAGAAAACGCGATTTCGGCGCTTCTGAGGGCCGAAAACGCGATATCGGCCGATTTTCGATCTGTCAGCAGATTCGGTTTCTGGGCAGTTTACATGTCGAACTGCACGGTAGAAACGATAAAACAGCTCCTCCGTGCAGTTTTCATACCGAGTCACCGTCCACTGGGCTCAGCGAGAAAACGCGATTTCGGCGCTTCTGAGGGCCGAAAACGCGATATCGGCCGATTTGCGATCTGTCAGCAGATTCGGTTTCTGGGCAGTTTACATGTCGAACTGCACGGTAGAAACGATAAAACAGCTCCTCCGTGCAGTTTTCATACCGAGTCACCGTCCACTGGGCTCAGCGAGAAAACGCGATTTCGGCGCTTCTGAGGGCCGAAAACGCGATATCGGCCGATTTTCGATCTGTCAGCAGATTCGGTTTCTGGGCAGTTTACATGTCGAACTGCACGGTAGAAACGATAAAACAGCTCCTCCGTGCAGTTTTCATACCGAGTCACCGTCCACTGGGCTCAGCGAGAAAACGCGATTTCGGCGCTTCTGAGGGCCGAAAACGCGATATCGGCCGATTTGCGATCTGTCAGCAGATTCGGTTTCTGGGCAGTTTACATGTCGAACTGCACGGTAGAAACGATAAAACAGCTCCTCCGTGCAGTTTTCATACCGAGTCACCGTCCACTGGGCTCAGCGAGAAAACGCGATTTCGGCGCTTCTGAGGGCCGAAAACGCGATATCGGCCGATTTTCGATCTGTCAGCAGATTCGGTTTCTGGGCAGTTTACATGTCGAACTGCACGGTAGAAACGATAAAACAGCTCCTCCGTGCAGTTTTCATACCGAGTCACCGTCCACTGGGCTCAGCGAGAAAACGCGATTTCGGCGCTTCTGAGGGCCGAAAACGCGATATCGGCCGATTTGCGATCTGTCAGCAGATTCGGTTTCTGGGCAGTTTACATGTCGAACTGCACGGTAGAAACGATAAAACAGCTCCTCCGTGCAGTTTTCATACCGAGTCACCGTCCACTGGGCTCAGCGAGAAAACGCGATTTCGGCGCTTCTGAGGGCCGAAAACGCGATATCGGCCGATTTTCGATCTGTCAGCAGATTCGGTTTCTGGGCAGTTTACATGTCGAACTGCACGGTAGAAACGATAAAACAGCTCCTCCGTGCAGTTTTCATACCGAGTCACCGTCCACTGGGCTCAGCGAGAAAACGCGATTTCGGCGCTTCTGAGGGCCGAAAACGCGATATCGGCCGATTTTCGATCTGTCAGCAGATTCGGTTTCTGGGCAGTTTACATGTCGAACTGCACGGTAGAAACGATAAAACAGCTCCTCCGTGCAGTTTTCATACCGAGTCACCGTCCACTGGGCTCAGCGAGAAAACGCGATTTCGGCGCTTCTGAGGGCCGAAAACGCGATATCGGCCGATTTGCGATCTGTCAGCAGATTCGGTTTCTGGGCAGTTTACATGTCGAACTGCACGGTAGAAACGATAAAACAGCTCCTCCGTGCAGTTTTCATACCGAGTCACCGTCCACTGGGCTCAGCGAGAAAACGCGATTTCGGCGCTTCTGAGGGCCGAAAACGCGATATCGGCCGATTTGCGATCTGTCAGCAGATTCGGTTTCTGGGCAGTTTACATGTCGAACTGCACGGTAGAAACGATAAAACAGCTCCTCCGTGCAGTTTTCATACCGAGTCACCGTCCACTGGGCTCAGCGAGAAAACGCGATTTCGGCGCTTCTGAGGGCCGAAAACGCGATATCGGCCGATTTTCGATCTGTCAGCAGATTCGGTTTCTGGGCAGTTTACATGTCGAACTGCACGGTAGAAACGATAAAACAGCTCCTCCGTGCAGTTTTCATACCGAGTCACCGTCCACTGGGCTCAGCGAGAAAACGCGATTTCGGCGCTTCTGAGGGCCGAAAACGCGATATCGGCCGATTTGCGATCTGTCAGCAGATTCGGTTTCTGGGCAGTTTACATGTCGAACTGCACGGTAGAAACGATAAAACAGCTCCTCCGTGCAGTTTTCATACCGAGTCACCGTCCACTGGGCTCAGCGAGAAAACGCGATTTCGGCGCTTCTGAGGGCCGAAAACGCGATATCGGCCGATTTGCGATCTGTCAGCAGATTCGGTTTCTGGGCAGTTTACATGTCGAACTGCACGGTAGAAACGATAAAACAGCTCCTCCGTGCAGTTTTCATACCGAGTCACCGTCCACTGGGCTCAGCGAGAAAACGCGATTTCGGCGCTTCTGAGGGCCGAAAACGCGATATCGGCCGATTTGCGATCTGTCAGCAGATTCGGTTTCTGGGCAGTTTACATGTCGAACTGCACGGTAGAAACGATAAAACAGCTCCTCCGTGCAGTTTTCATACCGAGTCACCGTCCACTGGGCTCAGCGAGAAAACGCGATTTCGGCGCTTCTGAGGGCCGAAAACGCGATATCGGCCGATTTGCGATCTGTCAGCAGATTCGGTTTCTGGGCAGTTTACATGTCGAACTGCACGGTAGAAACGATAAAACAGCTCCTCCGTGCAGTTTTCATACCGAGTCACCGTCCACTGGGCTCAGCGAGAAAACGCGATTTCGGCGCTTCTGAGGGCCGAAAACGCGATATCGGCCGATTTGCGATCTGTCAGCAGATTCGGTTTCTGGGCAGTTTACATGTCGAACTGCACGGTAGAAACGATAAAACAGCTCCTCCGTGCAGTTTTCATACCGAGTCACCGTCCACTGGGCTCAGCGAGAAAACGCGATTTCGGCGCTTCTGAGGGCCGAAAACGCGATATCGGCCGATTTGCGATCTGTCAGCAGATTCGGTTTCTGGGCAGTTTACATGTCGAACTGCACGGTAGAAACGATAAAACAGCTCCTCCGTGCAGTTTTCATACCGAGTCACCGTCCACTGGGCTCAGCGAGAAAACGCGATTTCGGCGCTTCTGAGGGCCGAAAACGCGATATCGGCCGATTTTCGATCTGTCAGCAGATTCGGTTTCTGGGCAGTTTACATGTCGAACTGCACGGTAGAAACGATAAAACAGCTCCTCCGTGCAGTTTTCATACCGAGTCACCGTCCACTGGGCTCAGCGAGAAAACGCGATTTCGGCGCTTCTGAGGGCCGAAAACGCGATATCGGCCGATTTGCGATCTGTCAGCAGATTCGGTTTCTGGGCAGTTTACATGTCGAACTGCACGGTAGAAACGATAAAACAGCTCCTCCGTGCAGTTTTCATACCGAGTCACCGTCCACTGGGCTCAGCGAGAAAACGCGATTTCGGCGCTTCTGAGGGCCGAAAACGCGATATCGGCCGATTTTCGATCTGTCAGCAGATTCGGTTTCTGGGCAGTTTACATGTCGAACTGCACGGTAGAAACGATAAAACAGCTCCTCCGTGCAGTTTTCATACCGAGTCACCGTCCACTGGGCTCAGCGAGAAAACGCGATTTCGGCGCTTCTGAGGGCCGAAAACGCGATATCGGCCGATTTCGATCTGTCAGCAGATTCGGTTTCTGGGCAGTTTACATGTCGAACTGCACGGTAGAAACGATAAAACAGCTCCTCCGTGCAGTTTTCATACCGAGTCACCGTCCACTGGGCTCAGCGAGAAAACGCGATTTCGGCGCTTCTGAGGGCCGAAAACGCGATATCGGCCGATTTGCGATCTGTCAGCAGATTCGGTTTCTGGGCAGTTTACATGTCGAACTGCACGGTAGAAACGATAAAACAGCTCCTCCGTGCAGTTTTCATACCGAGTCACCGTCCACTGGGCTCAGCGAGAAAACGCGATTTCGGCGCTTCTGAGGGCCGAAAACGCGATATCGGCCGATTTTCGATCTGTCAGCAGATTCGGTTTCTGGGCAGTTTACATGTCGAACTGCACGGTAGAAACGATAAAACAGCTCCTCCGTGCAGTTTTCATACCGAGTCACCGTCCACTGGGCTCAGCGAGAAAACGCGATTTCGGCGCTTCTGAGGGCCGAAAACGCGATATCGGCCGATTTGCGATCTGTCAGCAGATTCGGTTTCTGGGCAGTTTACATGTCGAACTGCACGGTAGAAACGATAAAACAGCTCCTCCGTGCAGTTTTCATACCGAGTCACCGTCCACTGGGCTCAGCGAGAAAACGCGATTTCGGCGCTTCTGAGGGCCGAAAACGCGATATCGGCCGATTTTCGATCTGTCAGCAGATTCGGTTTCTGGGCAGTTTACATGTCGAACTGCACGGTAGAAACGATAAAACAGCTCCTCCGTGCAGTTTTCATACCGAGTCACCGTCCACTGGGCTCAGCGAGAAAACGCGATTTCGGCGCTTCTGAGGGCCGAAAACGCGATATCGGCCGATTTGCGATCTGTCAGCAGATTCGGTTTCTGGGCAGTTTACATGTCGAACTGCACGGTAGAAACGATAAAACAGCTCCTCCGTGCAGTTTTCATACCGAGTCACCGTCCACTGGGCTCAGCGAGAAAACGCGATTTCGGCGCTTCTGAGGGCCGAAAACGCGATATCGGCCGATTTGCGATCTGTCAGCAGATTCGGTTTCTGGGCAGTTTACATGTCGAACTGCACGGTAGAAACGATAAAACAGCTCCTCCGTGCAGTTTTCATACCGAGTCACCGTCCACTGGGCTCAGCGAGAAAACGCGATTTCGGCGCTTCTGAGGGCCGAAAACGCGATATCGGCCGATTTTCGATCTGTCAGCAGATTCGGTTTCTGGGCAGTTTACATGTCGAACTGCACGGTAGAAACGATAAAACAGCTCCTCCGTGCAGTTTTCATACCGAGTCACCGTCCACTGGGCTCAGCGAGAAAACGCGATTTCGGCGCTTCTGAGGGCCGAAAACGCGATATCGGCCGATTTGCGATCTGTCAGCAGATTCGGTTTCTGGGCAGTTTACATGTCGAACTGCACGGTAGAAACGATAAAACAGCTCCTCCGTGCAGTTTTCATACCGAGTCACCGTCCACTGGGCTCAGCGAGAAAACGCGATTTCGGCGCTTCTGAGGGCCGAAAACGCGATATCGGCCGATTTGCGATCTGTCAGCAGATTCGGTTTCTGGGCAGTTTACATGTCGAACTGCACGGTAGAAACGATAAAACAGCTCCTCCGTGCAGTTTTCATACCGAGTCACCGTCCACTGGGCTCAGCGAGAAAACGCGATTTCGGCGCTTCTGAGGGCCGAAAACGCGATATCGGCCGATTTGCGATCTGTCAGCAGATTCGGTTTCTGGGCAGTTTACATGTCGAACTGCACGGTAGAAACGATAAAACAGCTCCTCCGTGCAGTTTTCATACCGAGTCACCGTCCACTGGGCTCAGCGAGAAAACGCGATTTCGGCGCTTCTGAGGGCCGAAAACGCGATATCGGCCGATTTGCGATCTGTCAGCAGATTCGGTTTCTGGGCAGTTTACATGTCGAACTGCACGGTAGAAACGATAAAACAGCTCCTCCGTGCAGTTTTCATACCGAGTCACCGTCCACTGGGCTCAGCGAGAAAACGCGATTTCGGCGCTTCTGAGGGCCGAAAACGCGATATCGGCCGATTTGCGATCTGTCAGCAGATTCGGTTTCTGGGCAGTTTACATGTCGAACTGCACGGTAGAAACGATAAAACAGCTCCTCCGTGCAGTTTTCATACCGAGTCACCGTCCACTGGGCTCAGCGAGAAAACGCGATTTCGGCGCTTCTGAGGGCCGAAAACGCGATATCGGCCGATTTGCGATCTGTCAGCAGATTCGGTTTCTGGGCAGTTTACATGTCGAACTGCACGGTAGAAACGATAAAACAGCTCCTCCGTGCAGTTTTCATACCGAGTCACCGTCCACTGGGCTCAGCGAGAAAACGCGATTTCGGCGCTTCTGAGGGCCGAAAACGCGATATCGGCCGATTTGCGATCTGTCAGCAGATTCGGTTTCTGGGCAGTTTACATGTCGAACTGCACGGTAGAAACGATAAAACAGCTCCTCCGTGCAGTTTTCATACCGAGTCACCGTCCACTGGGCTCAGCGAGAAAACGCGATTTCGGCGCTTCTGAGGGCCGAAAACGCGATATCGGCCGATTTTCGATCTGTCAGCAGATTCGGTTTCTGGGCAGTTTACATGTCGAACTGCACGGTAGAAACGATAAAACAGCTCCTCCGTGCAGTTTTCATACCGAGTCACCGTCCACTGGGCTCAGCGAGAAAACGCGATTTCGGCGCTTCTGAGGGCCGAAAACGCGATATCGGCCGATTTGCGATCTGTCAGCAGATTCGGTTTCTGGGCAGTTTACATGTCGAACTGCACGGTAGAAACGATAAAACAGCTCCTCCGTGCAGTTTTCATACCGAGTCACCGTCCACTGGGCTCAGCGAGAAAACGCGATTTCGGCGCTTCTGAGGGCCGAAAACGCGATATCGGCCGATTTTCGATCTGTCAGCAGATTCGGTTTCTGGGCAGTTTACATGTCGAACTGCACGGTAGAAACGATAAAACAGCTCCTCCGTGCAGTTTTCATACCGAGTCACCGTCCACTGGGCTCAGCGAGAAAACGCGATTTCGGCGCTTCTGAGGGCCGAAAACGCGATATCGGCCGATTTGCGATCTGTCAGCAGATTCGGTTTCTGGGCAGTTTACATGTCGAACTGCACGGTAGAAACGATAAAACAGCTCCTCCGTGCAGTTTTCATACCGAGTCACCGTCCACTGGGCTCAGCGAGAAAACGCGATTTCGGCGCTTCTGAGGGCCGAAAACGCGATATCGGCCGATTTGCGATCTGTCAGCAGATTCGGTTTCTGGGCAGTTTACATGTCGAACTGCACGGTAGAAACGATAAAACAGCTCCTCCGTGCAGTTTTCATACCGAGTCACCGTCCACTGGGCTCAGCGAGAAAACGCGATTTCGGCGCTTCTGAGGGCCGAAAACGCGATATCGGCCGATTTGCGATCTGTCAGCAGATTCGGTTTCTGGGCAGTTTACATGTCGAACTGCACGGTAGAAACGATAAAACAGCTCCTCCGTGCAGTTTTCATACCGAGTCACCGTCCACTGGGCTCAGCGAGAAAACGCGATTTCGGCGCTTCTGAGGGCCGAAAACGCGATATCGGCCGATTTTCGATCTGTCAGCAGATTCGGTTTCTGGGCAGTTTACATGTCGAACTGCACGGTAGAAACGATAAAACAGCTCCTCCGTGCAGTTTTCATACCGAGTCACCGTCCACTGGGCTCAGCGAGAAAACGCGATTTCGGCGCTTCTGAGGGCCGAAAACGCGATATCGGCCGATTTGCGATCTGTCAGCAGATTCGGTTTCTGGGCAGTTTACATGTCGAACTGCACGGTAGAAACGATAAAACAGCTCCTCCGTGCAGTTTTCATACCGAGTCACCGTCCACTGGGCTCAGCGAGAAAACGCGATTTCGGCGCTTCTGAGGGCCGAAAACGCGATATCGGCCGATTTGCGATCTGTCAGCAGATTCGGTTTCTGGGCAGTTTACATGTCGAACTGCACGGTAGAAACGATAAAACAGCTCCTCCGTGCAGTTTTCATACCGAGTCACCGTCCACTGGGCTCAGCGAGAAAACGCGATTTCGGCGCTTCTGAGGGCCGAAAACGCGATATCGGCCGATTTGCGATCTGTCAGCAGATTCGGTTTCTGGGCAGTTTACATGTCGAACTGCACGGTAGAAACGATAAAACAGCTCCTCCGTGCAGTTTTCATACCGAGTCACCGTCCACTGGGCTCAGCGAGAAAACGCGATTTCGGCGCTTCTGAGGGCCGAAAACGCGATATCGGCCGATTTTCGATCTGTCAGCAGATTCGGTTTCTGGGCAGTTTACATGTCGAACTGCACGGTAGAAACGATAAAACAGCTCCTCCGTGCAGTTTTCATACCGAGTCACCGTCCACTGGGCTCAGCGAGAAAACGCGATTTCGGCGCTTCTGAGGGCCGAAAACGCGATATCGGCCGATTTGCGATCTGTCAGCAGATTCGGTTTCTGGGCAGTTTACATGTCGAACTGCACGGTAGAAACGATAAAACAGCTCCTCCGTGCAGTTTTCATACCGAGTCACCGTCCACTGGGCTCAGCGAGAAAACGCGATTTCGGCGCTTCTGAGGGCCGAAAACGCGATATCGGCCGATTTGCGATCTGTCAGCAGATTCGGTTTCTGGGCAGTTTACATGTCGAACTGCACGGTAGAAACGATAAAACAGCTCCTCCGTGCAGTTTTCATACCGAGTCACCGTCCACTGGGCTCAGCGAGAAAACGCGATTTCGGCGCTTCTGAGGGCCGAAAACGCGATATCGGCCGATTTTCGATCTGTCAGCAGATTCGGTTTCTGGGCAGTTTACATGTCGAACTGCACGGTAGAAACGATAAAACAGCTCCTCCGTGCAGTTTTCATACCGAGTCACCGTCCACTGGGCTCAGCGAGAAAACGCGATTTCGGCGCTTCTGAGGGCCGAAAACGCGATATCGGCCGATTTTCGATCTGTCAGCAGATTCGGTTTCTGGGCAGTTTACATGTCGAACTGCACGGTAGAAACGATAAAACAGCTCCTCCGTGCAGTTTTCATACCGAGTCACCGTCCACTGGGCTCAGCGAGAAAACGCGATTTCGGCGCTTCTGAGGGCCGAAAACGCGATATCGGCCGATTTTCGATCTGTCAGCAGATTCGGTTTCTGGGCAGTTTACATGTCGAACTGCACGGTAGAAACGATAAAACAGCTCCTCCGTGCAGTTTTCATACCGAGTCACCGTCCACTGGGCTCAGCGAGAAAACGCGATTTCGGCGCTTCTGAGGGCCGAAAACGCGATATCGGCCGATTTGCGATCTGTCAGCAGATTCGGTTTCTGGGCAGTTTACATGTCGAACTGCACGGTAGAAACGATAAAACAGCTCCTCCGTGCAGTTTTCATACCGAGTCACCGTCCACTGGGCTCAGCGAGAAAACGCGATTTCGGCGCTTCTGAGGGCCGAAAACGCGATATCGGCCGATTTTCGATCTGTCAGCAGATTCGGTTTCTGGGCAGTTTACATGTCGAACTGCACGGTAGAAACGATAAAACAGCTCCTCCGTGCAGTTTTCATACCGAGTCACCGTCCACTGGGCTCAGCGAGAAAACGCGATTTCGGCGCTTCTGAGGGCCGAAAACGCGATATCGGCCGATTTGCGATCTGTCAGCAGATTCGGTTTCTGGGCAGTTTACATGTCGAACTGCACGGTAGAAACGATAAAACAGCTCCTCCGTGCAGTTTTCATACCGAGTCACCGTCCACTGGGCTCAGCGAGAAAACGCGATTTCGGCGCTTCTGAGGGCCGAAAACGCGATATCGGCCGATTTGCGATCTGTCAGCAGATTCGGTTTCTGGGCAGTTTACATGTCGAACTGCACGGTAGAAACGATAAAACAGCTCCTCCGTGCAGTTTTCATACCGAGTCACCGTCCACTGGGCTCAGCGAGAAAACGCGATTTCGGCGCTTCTGAGGGCCGAAAACGCGATATCGGCCGATTTGCGATCTGTCAGCAGATTCGGTTTCTGGGCAGTTTACATGTCGAACTGCACGGTAGAAACGATAAAACAGCTCCTCCGTGCAGTTTTCATACCGAGTCACCGTCCACTGGGCTCAGCGAGAAAACGCGATTTCGGCGCTTCTGAGGGCCGAAAACGCGATATCGGCCGATTTTCGATCTGTCAGCAGATTCGGTTTCTGGGCAGTTTACATGTCGAACTGCACGGTAGAAACGATAAAACAGCTCCTCCGTGCAGTTTTCATACCGAGTCACCGTCCACTGGGCTCAGCGAGAAAACGCGATTTCGGCGCTTCTGAGGGCCGAAAACGCGATATCGGCCGATTTGCGATCTGTCAGCAGATTCGGTTTCTGGGCAGTTTACATGTCGAACTGCACGGTAGAAACGATAAAACAGCTCCTCCGTGCAGTTTTCATACCGAGTCACCGTCCACTGGGCTCAGCGAGAAAACGCGATTTCGGCGCTTCTGAGGGCCGAAAACGCGATATCGGCCGATTTGCGATCTGTCAGCAGATTCGGTTTCTGGGCAGTTTACATGTCGAACTGCACGGTAGAAACGATAAAACAGCTCCTCCGTGCAGTTTTCATACCGAGTCACCGTCCACTGGGCTCAGCGAGAAAACGCGATTTCGGCGCTTCTGAGGGCCGAAAACGCGATATCGGCCGATTTTCGATCTGTCAGCAGATTCGGTTTCTGGGCAGTTTACATGTCGAACTGCACGGTAGAAACGATAAAACAGCTCCTCCGTGCAGTTTTCATACCGAGTCACCGTCCACTGGGCTCAGCGAGAAAACGCGATTTCGGCGCTTCTGAGGGCCGAAAACGCGATATCGGCCGATTTGCGATCTGTCAGCAGATTCGGTTTCTGGGCAGTTTACATGTCGAACTGCACGGTAGAAACGATAAAACAGCTCCTCCGTGCAGTTTTCATACCGAGTCACCGTCCACTGGGCTCAGCGAGAAAACGCGATTTCGGCGCTTCTGAGGGCCGAAAACGCGATATCGGCCGATTTTCGATCTGTCAGCAGATTCGGTTTCTGGGCAGTTTACATGTCGAACTGCACGGTAGAAACGATAAAACAGCTCCTCCGTGCAGTTTTCATACCGAGTCACCGTCCACTGGGCTCAGCGAGAAAACGCGATTTCGGCGCTTCTGAGGGCCGAAAACGCGATATCGGCCGATTTGCGATCTGTCAGCAGATTCGGTTTCTGGGCAGTTTACATGTCGAACTGCACGGTAGAAACGATAAAACAGCTCCTCCGTGCAGTTTTCATACCGAGTCACCGTCCACTGGGCTCAGCGAGAAAACGCGATTTCGGCGCTTCTGAGGGCCGAAAACGCGATATCGGCCGATTTGCGATCTGTCAGCAGATTCGGTTTCTGGGCAGTTTACATGTCGAACTGCACGGTAGAAACGATAAAACAGCTCCTCCGTGCAGTTTTCATACCGAGTCACCGTCCACTGGGCTCAGCGAGAAAACGCGATTTCGGCGCTTCTGAGGGCCGAAAACGCGATATCGGCCGATTTGCGATCTGTCAGCAGATTCGGTTTCTGGGCAGTTTACATGTCGAACTGCACGGTAGAAACGATAAAACAGCTCCTCCGTGCAGTTTTCATACCGAGTCACCGTCCACTGGGCTCAGCGAGAAAACGCGATTTCGGCGCTTCTGAGGGCCGAAAACGCGATATCGGCCGATTTGCGATCTGTCAGCAGATTCGGTTTCTGGGCAGTTTACATGTCGAACTGCACGGTAGAAACGATAAAACAGCTCCTCCGTGCAGTTTTCATACCGAGTCACCGTCCACTGGGCTCAGCGAGAAAACGCGATTTCGGCGCTTCTGAGGGCCGAAAACGCGATATCGGCCGATTTTCGATCTGTCAGCAGATTCGGTTTCTGGGCAGTTTACATGTCGAACTGCACGGTAGAAACGATAAAACAGCTCCTCCGTGCAGTTTTCATACCGAGTCACCGTCCACTGGGCTCAGCGAGAAAACGCGATTTCGGCGCTTCTGAGGGCCGAAAACGCGATATCGGCCGATTTGCGATCTGTCAGCAGATTCGGTTTCTGGGCAGTTTACATGTCGAACTGCACGGTAGAAACGATAAAACAGCTCCTCCGTGCAGTTTTCATACCGAGTCACCGTCCACTGGGCTCAGCGAGAAAACGCGATTTCGGCGCTTCTGAGGGCCGAAAACGCGATATCGGCCGATTTGCGATCTGTCAGCAGATTCGGTTTCTGGGCAGTTTACATGTCGAACTGCACGGTAGAAACGATAAAACAGCTCCTCCGTGCAGTTTTCATACCGAGTCACCGTCCACTGGGCTCAGCGAGAAAACGCGATTTCGGCGCTTCTGAGGGCCGAAAACGCGATATCGGCCGATTTTCGATCTGTCAGCAGATTCGGTTTCTGGGCAGTTTACATGTCGAACTGCACGGTAGAAACGATAAAACAGCTCCTCCGTGCAGTTTTCATACCGAGTCACCGTCCACTGGGCTCAGCGAGAAAACGCGATTTCGGCGCTTCTGAGGGCCGAAAACGCGATATCGGCGATTTGCGATCTGTCAGCAGATTCGGTTTCTGGGCAGTTTACATGTCGAACTGCACGGTAGAAACGATAAAACAGCTCCTCCGTGCAGTTTTCATACCGAGTCACCGTCCACTGGGCTCAGCGAGAAAACGCGATTTCGGCGCTTCTGAGGGCCGAAAACGCGATATCGGCCGATTTTCGATCTGTCAGCAGATTCGGTTTCTGGGCAGTTTACATGTCGAACTGCACGGTAGAAACGATAAAACAGCTCCTCCGTGCAGTTTTCATACCGAGTCACCGTCCACTGGGCTCAGCGAGAAAACGCGATTTCGGCGCTTCTGAGGGCCGAAAACGCGATATCGGCCGATTTGCGATCTGTCAGCAGATTCGGTTTCTGGGCAGTTTACATGTCGAACTGCACGGTAGAAACGATAAAACAGCTCCTCCGTGCAGTTTTCATACCGAGTCACCGTCCACTGGGCTCAGCGAGAAAACGCGATTTCGGCGCTTCTGAGGGCCGAAAACGCGATATCGGCCGATTTGCGATCTGTCAGCAGATTCGGTTTCTGGGCAGTTTACATGTCGAACTGCACGGTAGAAACGATAAAACAGCTCCTCCGTGCAGTTTTCATACCGAGTCACCGTCCACTGGGCTCAGCGAGAAAACGCGATTTCGGCGCTTCTGAGGGCCGAAAACGCGATATCGGCCGATTTGCGATCTGTCAGCAGATTCGGTTTCTGGGCAGTTTACATGTCGAACTGCACGGTAGAAACGATAAAACAGCTCCTCCGTGCAGTTTTCATACCGAGTCACCGTCCACTGGGCTCAGCGAGAAAACGCGATTTCGGCGCTTCTGAGGGCCGAAAACGCGATATCGGCCGATTTGCGATCTGTCAGCAGATTCGGTTTCTGGGCAGTTTACATGTCGAACTGCACGGTAGAAACGATAAAACAGCTCCTCCGTGCAGTTTTCATACCGAGTCACCGTCCACTGGGCTCAGCGAGAAAACGCGATTTCGGCGCTTCTGAGGGCCGAAAACGCGATATCGGCCGATTTGCGATCTGTCAGCAGATTCGGTTTCTGGGCAGTTTACATGTCGAACTGCACGGTAGAAACGATAAAACAGCTCCTCCGTGCAGTTTTCATACCGAGTCACCGTCCACTGGGCTCAGCGAGAAAACGCGATTTCGGCGCTTCTGAGGGCCGAAAACGCGATATCGGCCGATTTTCGATCTGTCAGCAGATTCGGTTTCTGGGCAGTTTACATGTCGAACTGCACGGTAGAAACGATAAAACAGCTCCTCCGTGCAGTTTTCATACCGAGTCACCGTCCACTGGGCTCAGCGAGAAAACGCGATTTCGGCGCTTCTGAGGGCCGAAAACGCGATATCGGCCGATTTGCGATCTGTCAGCAGATTCGGTTTCTGGGCAGTTTACATGTCGAACTGCACGGTAGAAACGATAAAACAGCTCCTCCGTGCAGTTTTCATACCGAGTCACCGTCCACTGGGCTCAGCGAGAAAACGCGATTTCGGCGCTTCTGAGGGCCGAAAACGCGATATCGGCCGATTTGCGATCTGTCAGCAGATTCGGTTTCTGGGCAGTTTACATGTCGAACTGCACGGTAGAAACGATAAAACAGCTCCTCCGTGCAGTTTTCATACCGAGTCACCGTCCACTGGGCTCAGCGAGAAAACGCGATTTCGGCGCTTCTGAGGGCCGAAAACGCGATATCGGCCGATTTGCGATCTGTCAGCAGATTCGGTTTCTGGGCAGTTTACATGTCGAACTGCACGGTAGAAACGATAAAACAGCTCCTCCGTGCAGTTTTCATACCGAGTCACCGTCCACTGGGCTCAGCGAGAAAACGCGATTTCGGCGCTTCTGAGGGCCGAAAACGCGATATCGGCCGATTTGCGATCTGTCAGCAGATTCGGTTTCTGGGCAGTTTACATGTCGAACTGCACGGTAGAAACGATAAAACAGCTCCTCCGTGCAGTTTTCATACCGAGTCACCGTCCACTGGGCTCAGCGAGAAAACGCGATTTCGGCGCTTCTGAGGGCCGAAAACGCGATATCGGCCGATTTTCGATCTGTCAGCAGATTCGGTTTCTGGGCAGTTTACATGTCGAACTGCACGGTAGAAACGATAAAACAGCTCCTCCGTGCAGTTTTCATACCGAGTCACCGTCCACTGGGCTCAGCGAGAAAACGCGATTTCGGCGCTTCTGAGGGCCGAAAACGCGATATCGGCCGATTTGCGATCTGTCAGCAGATTCGGTTTCTGGGCAGTTTACATGTCGAACTGCACGGTAGAAACGATAAAACAGCTCCTCCGTGCAGTTTTCATACCGAGTCACCGTCCACTGGGCTCAGCGAGAAAACGCGATTTCGGCGCTTCTGAGGGCCGAAAACGCGATATCGGCCGATTTGCGATCTGTCAGCAGATTCGGTTTCTGGGCAGTTTACATGTCGAACTGCACGGTAGAAACGATAAAACAGCTCCTCCGTGCAGTTTTCATACCGAGTCACCGTCCACTGGGCTCAGCGAGAAAACGCGATTTCGGCGCTTCTGAGGGCCGAAAACGCGATATCGGCCGATTTGCGATCTGTCAGCAGATTCGGTTTCTGGGCAGTTTACATGTCGAACTGCACGGTAGAAACGATAAAACAGCTCCTCCGTGCAGTTTTCATACCGAGTCACCGTCCACTGGGCTCAGCGAGAAAACGCGATTTCGGCGCTTCTGAGGGCCGAAAACGCGATATCGGCCGATTTGCGATCTGTCAGCAGATTCGGTTTCTGGGCAGTTTACATGTCGAACTGCACGGTAGAAACGATAAAACAGCTCCTCCGTGCAGTTTTCATACCGAGTCACCGTCCACTCGGCTCAGCGAGAAAACGCGATTTCGGCGCTTCTGAGGGCCGAAAACGCGATATCGGCCGATTTTCGATCTGTCAGCAGATTCGGTTTCTGGGCAGTTTACATGTCGAACTGCACGGTAGAAACGATAAAACAGCTCCTCCGTGCAGTTTTCATACCGAGTCACCGTCCACTGGGCTCAGCGAGAAAACGCGATTTCGGCGCTTCTGAGGGCCGAAAACGCGATATCGGCCGATTTGCGATCTGTCAGCAGATTCGGTTTCTGGGCAGTTTACATGTCGAACTGCACGGTAGAAACGATAAAACAGCTCCTCCGTGCAGTTTTCATACCGAGTCACCGTCCACTGGGCTCAGCGAGAAAACGCGATTTCGGCGCTTCTGAGGGCCGAAAACGCGATATCGGCCGATTTGCGATCTGTCAGCAGATTCGGTTTCTGGGCAGTTTACATGTCGAACTGCACGGTAGAAACGATAAAACAGCTCCTCCGTGCAGTTTTCATACCGAGTCACCGTCCACTGGGCTCAGCGAGAAAACGCGATTTCGGCGCTTCTGAGGGCCGAAAACGCGATATCGGCCGATTTGCGATCTGTCAGCAGATTCGGTTTCTGGGCAGTTTACATGTCGAACTGCACGGTAGAAACGATAAAACAGCTCCTCCGTGCAGTTTTCATACCGAGTCACCGTCCACTGGGCTCAGCGAGAAAACGCGATTTCGGCGCTTCTGAGGGCCGAAAACGCGATATCGGCCGATTTGCGATCTGTCAGCAGATTCGGTTTCTGGGCAGTTTACATGTCGAACTGCACGGTAGAAACGATAAAACAGCTCCTCCGTGCAGTTTTCATACCGAGTCACCGTCCACTGGGCTCAGCGAGAAAACGCGATTTCGGCGCTTCTGAGGGCCGAAAACGCGATATCGGCCGATTTTCGATCTGTCAGCAGATTCGGTTTCTGGGCAGTTTACATGTCGAACTGCACGGTAGAAACGATAAAACAGCTCCTCCGTGCAGTTTTCATACCGAGTCACCGTCCACTGGGCTCAGCGAGAAAACGCGATTTCGGCGCTTCTGAGGGCCGAAAACGCGATATCGGCCGATTTGCGATCTGTCAGCAGATTCGGTTTCTGGGCAGTTTACATGTCGAACTGCACGGTAGAAACGATAAAACAGCTCCTCCGTGCAGTTTTCATACCGAGTCACCGTCCACTGGGCTCAGCGAGAAAACGCGATTTCGGCGCTTCTGAGGGCCGAAAACGCGATATCGGCCGATTTGCGATCTGTCAGCAGATTCGGTTTCTGGGCAGTTTACATGTCGAACTGCACGGTAGAAACGATAAAACAGCTCCTCCGTGCAGTTTTCATACCGAGTCACCGTCCACTGGGCTCAGCGAGAAAACGCGATTTCGGCGCTTCTGAGGGCCGAAAACGCGATATCGGCCGATTTGCGATCTGTCAGCAGATTCGGTTTCTGGGCAGTTTACATGTCGAACTGCACGGTAGAAACGATAAAACAGCTCCTCCGTGCAGTTTTCATACCGAGTCACCGTCCACTGGGCTCAGCGAGAAAACGCGATTTCGGCGCTTCTGAGGGCCGAAAACGCGATATCGGCCGATTTGCGATCTGTCAGCAGATTCGGTTTCTGGGCAGTTTACATGTCGAACTGCACGGTAGAAACGATAAAACAGCTCCTCCGTGCAGTTTTCATACCGAGTCACCGTCCACTGGGCTCAGCGAGAAAACGCGATTTCGGCGCTTCTGAGGGCCGAAAACGCGATATCGGCCGATTTGCGATCTGTCAGCAGATTCGGTTTCTGGGCAGTTTACATGTCGAACTGCACGGTAGAAACGATAAAACAGCTCCTCCGTGCAGTTTTCATACCGAGTCACCGTCCACTGGGCTCAGCGAGAAAACGCGATTTCGGCGCTTCTGAGGGCCGAAAACGCGATATCGGCCGATTTGCGATCTGTCAGCAGATTCGGTTTCTGGGCAGTTTACATGTCGAACTGCACGGTAGAAACGATAAAACAGCTCCTCCGTGCAGTTTTCATACCGAGTCACCGTCCACTGGGCTCAGCGAGAAAACGCGATTTCGGCGCTTCTGAGGGCCGAAAACGCGATATCGGCCGATTTGCGATCTGTCAGCAGATTCGGTTTCTGGGCAGTTTACATGTCGAACTGCACGGTAGAAACGATAAAACAGCTCCTCCGTGCAGTTTTCATACCGAGTCACCGTCCACTGGGCTCAGCGAGAAAACGCGATTTCGGCGCTTCTGAGGGCCGAAAACGCGATATCGGCCGATTTGCGATCTGTCAGCAGATTCGGTTTCTGGGCAGTTTACATGTCGAACTGCACGGTAGAAACGATAAAACAGCTCCTCCGTGCAGTTTTCATACCGAGTCACCGTCCACATGGCTCAGCGAGAAAACGCGATTTCGGCGCTTCTGAGGGCCGAAAACGCGATATCGGCCGATTTGCGATCTGTCAGCAGATTCGGTTTCTGGGCAGTTTACATGTCGAACTGCACGGTAGAAACGATAAAACAGCTCCTCCGTGCAGTTTTCATACCGAGTCACCGTCCACTGGGCTCAGCGAGAAAACGCGATTTCGGCGCTTCTGAGGGCCGAAAACGCGATATCGGCCGATTTGCGATCTGTCAGCAGATTCGGTTTCTGGGCAGTTTACATGTCGAACTGCACGGTAGAAACGATAAAACAGCTCCTCCGTGCAGTTTTCATACCGAGTCACCGTCCACTCGGCTCAGCGAGAAAACGCGATTTCGGCGCTTCTGAGGGCCGAAAACGCGATATCGGCCGATTTTCGATCTGTCAGCAGATTCGGTTTCTGGGCAGTTTACATGTCGAACTGCACGGTAGAAACGATAAAACAGCTCCTCCGTGCAGTTTTCATACCGAGTCACCGTCCACTGGGCTCAGCGAGAAAACGCGATTTCGGCGCTTCTGAGGGCCGAAAACGCGATATCGGCCGATTTGCGATCTGTCAGCAGATTCGGTTTCTGGGCAGTTTACATGTCGAACTGCACGGTAGAAACGATAAAACAGCTCCTCCGTGCAGTTTTCATACCGAGTCACCGTCCACTGGGCTCAGCGAGAAAACGCGATTTCGGCGCTTCTGAGGGCCGAAAACGCGATATCGGCCGATTTGCGATCTGTCAGCAGATTCGGTTTCTGGGCAGTTTACATGTCGAACTGCACGGTAGAAACGATAAAACAGCTCCTCCGTGCAGTTTTCATACCGAGTCACCGTCCACTCGGCTCAGCGAGAAAACGCGATTTCGGCGCTTCTGAGGGCCGAAAACGCGATATCGGCCGATTTGCGATCTGTCAGCAGATTCGGTTTCTGGGCAGTTTACATGTCGAACTGCACGGTAGAAACGATAAAACAGCTCCTCCGTGCAGTTTTCATACCGAGTCACCGTCCACTGGGCTCAGCGAGAAAACGCGATTTCGGCGCTTCTGAGGGCCGAAAACGCGATATCGGCCGATTTGCGATCTGTCAGCAGATTCGGTTTCTGGGCAGTTTACATGTCGAACTGCACGGTAGAAACGATAAAACAGCTCCTCCGTGCAGTTTTCATACCGAGTCACCGTCCACTAGGCTCAGCGAGAAAACGCGATTTCGGCGCTTCTGAGGGCCGAAAACGCGATATCGGCCGATTTTCGATCTGTCAGCAGATTCGGTTTCTGGGCAGTTTACATGTCGAACTGCACGGTAGAAACGATAAAACAGCTCCTCCGTGCAGTTTTCATACCGAGTCACCGTCCACTGGGCTCAGCGAGAAAACGCGATTTCGGCGCTTCTGAGGGCCGAAAACGCGATATCGGCCGATTTGCGATCTGTCAGCAGATTCGGTTTCTGGGCAGTTTACATGTCGAACTGCACGGTAGAAACGATAAAACAGCTCCTCCGTGCAGTTTTCATACCGAGTCACCGTCCACTGGGCTCAGCGAGAAAACGCGATTTCGGCGCTTCTGAGGGCCGAAAACGCGATATCGGCCGATTTGCGATCTGTCAGCAGATTCGGTTTCTGGGCAGTTTACATGTCGAACTGCACGGTAGAAACGATAAAACAGCTCCTCCGTGCAGTTTTCATACCGAGTCACCGTCCACTGGGCTCAGCGAGAAAACGCGATTTCGGCGCTTCTGAGGGCCGAAAACGCGATATCGGCCGATTTGCGATCTGTCAGCAGATTCGGTTTCTGGGCAGTTTACATGTCGAACTGCACGGTAGAAACGATAAAACAGCTCCTCCGTGCAGTTTTCATACCGAGTCACCGTCCACTGGGCTCAGCGAGAAAACGCGATTTCGGCGCTTCTGAGGGCCGAAAACGCGATATCGGCCGATTTGCGATCTGTCAGCAGATTCGGTTTCTGGGCAGTTTACATGTCGAACTGCACGGTAGAAACGATAAAACAGCTCCTCCGTGCAGTTTTCATACCGAGTCACCGTCCACTGGGCTCAGCGAGAAAACGCGATTTCGGCGCTTCTGAGGGCCGAAAACGCGATATCGGCCGATTTGCGATCTGTCAGCAGATTCGGTTTCTGGGCAGTTTACATGTCGAACTGCACGGTAGAAACGATAAAACAGCTCCTCCGTGCAGTTTTCATACCGAGTCACCGTCCACTGGGCTCAGCGAGAAAACGCGATTTCGGCGCTTCTGAGGGCCGAAAACGCGATATCGGCCGATTTGCGATCTGTCAGCAGATTCGGTTTCTGGGCAGTTTACATGTCGAACTGCACGGTAGAAACGATAAAACAGCTCCTCCGTGCAGTTTTCATACCGAGTCACCGTCCACTCGGCTCAGCGAGAAAACGCGATTTCGGCGCTTCTGAGGGCCGAAAACGCGATATCGGCCGATTTTCGATCTGTCAGCAGATTCGGTTTCTGGGCAGTTTACATGTCGAACTGCACGGTAGAAACGATAAAACAGCTCCTCCGTGCAGTTTTCATACCGAGTCACCGTCCACTGGGCTCAGCGAGAAAACGCGATTTCGGCGCTTCTGAGGGCCGAAAACGCGATATCGGCCGATTTGCGATCTGTCAGCAGATTCGGTTTCTGGGCAGTTTACATGTCGAACTGCACGGTAGAAACGATAAAACAGCTCCTCCGTGCAGTTTTCATACCGAGTCACCGTCCACTGGGCTCAGCGAGAAAACGCGATTTCGGCGCTTCTGAGGGCCGAAAACGCGATATCGGCCGATTTGCGATCTGTCAGCAGATTCGGTTTCTGGGCAGTTTACATGTCGAACTGCACGGTAGAAACGATAAAACAGCTCCTCCGTGCAGTTTTCATACCGAGTCACCGTCCACTGGGCTCAGCGAGAAAACGCGATTTCGGCGCTTCTGAGGGCCGAAAACGCGATATCGGCCGATTTGCGATCTGTCAGCAGATTCGGTTTCTGGGCAGTTTACATGTCGAACTGCACGGTAGAAACGATAAAACAGCTCCTCCGTGCAGTTTTCATACCGAGTCACCGTCCACTGGGCTCAGCGAGAAAACGCGATTTCGGCGCTTCTGAGGGCCGAAAACGCGATATCGGCCGATTTGCGATCTGTCAGCAGATTCGGTTTCTGGGCAGTTTACATGTCGAACTGCACGGTAGAAACGATAAAACAGCTCCTCCGTGCAGTTTTCATACCGAGTCACCGTCCACTCGGCTCAGCGAGAAAACGCGATTTCGGCGCTTCTGAGGGCCGAAAACGCGATATCGGCCGATTTTCGATCTGTCAGCAGATTCGGTTTCTGGGCAGTTTACATGTCGAACTGCACGGTAGAAACGATAAAACAGCTCCTCCGTGCAGTTTTCATACCGAGTCACCGTCCACTGGGCTCAGCGAGAAAACGCGATTTCGGCGCTTCTGAGGGCCGAAAACGCGATATCGGCCGATTTGCGATCTGTCAGCAGATTCGGTTTCTGGGCAGTTTACA
The DNA here is from genome assembly GCA_033815515.1 of Cryptocheilus praepositus. Taxonomy (NCBI): domain Eukaryota; kingdom Metazoa; phylum Arthropoda; class Insecta; order Hymenoptera; family Pompilidae; genus Cryptocheilus; species Cryptocheilus praepositus. Next base: position 356,916 of record JAWWQZ010000208.1, on the reverse strand, counting down.
TGTCGAACTGCACGGTAGAAACGATAAAACAGCTCCTCCGTGCAGTTTTCATACCGAGTCACCGTCCACTGGGCTCAGCGAGAAAACGCGATTTCGGCGCTTCTGAGGGCCGAAAACGCGATATCGGCCGATTTGCGATCTGTCAGCAGATTCGGTTTCTGGGCAGTTTACATGTCGAACTGCACGGTAGAAACGATAAAACAGCTCCTCCGTGCAGTTTTCATACCGAGTCACCGTCCACTGGGCTCAGCGAGAAAACGCGATTTCGGCGCTTCTGAGGGCCGAAAACGCGATATCGGCCGATTTGCGATCTGTCAGCAGATTCGGTTTCTGGGCAGTTTACATGTCGAACTGCACGGTAGAAACGATAAAACAGCTCCTCCGTGCAGTTTTCATACCGAGTCACCGTCCACTGGGCTCAGCGAGAAAACGCGATTTCGGCGCTTCTGAGGGCCGAAAACGCGATATCGGCCGATTTGCGATCTGTCAGCAGATTCGGTTTCTGGGCAGTTTACATGTCGAACTGCACGGTAGAAACGATAAAACAGCTCCTCCGTGCAGTTTTCATACCGAGTCACCGTCCACTCGGCTCAGCGAGAAAACGCGATTTCGGCACTTCTGAGGGCCGAAAACGCGATATCGGCCGATTTTCGATCTGTCAGCAGATTCGGTTTCTGGGCAGTTTACATGTCGAACTGCACGGTAGAAACGATAAAACAGCTCCTCCGTGCAGTTTTCATACCGAGTCACCGTCCACTGGGCTCAGCGAGAAAACGCGATTTCGGCGCTTCTGAGGGCCGAAAACGCGATATCGGCCGATTTGCGATCTGTCAGCAGATTCGGTTTCTGGGCAGTTTACATGTCGAACTGCACGGTAGAAACGATAAAACAGCTCCTCCGTGCAGTTTTCATACCGAGTCACCGTCCACTGGGCTCAGCGAGAAAACGCGATTTCGGCGCTTCTGAGGGCCGAAAACGCGATATCGGCCGATTTGCGATCTGTCAGCAGATTCGGTTTCTGGGCAGTTTACATGTCGAACTGCACGGTAGAAACGATAAAACAGCTCCTCCGTGCAGTTTTCATACCGAGTCACCGTCCACTCGGCTCAGCGAGAAAACGCGATTTCGGCACTACTGAGGGCCGAAAACGCGATATCGGCCGATTTGCGATCTGTCAGCAGATTCGGTTTCTGGGCAGTTTACATGTCGAACTGCACGGTAGAAACGATAAAACAGCTCCTCCGTGCAGTTTTCATACCGAGTCACCGTCCACTGGGCTCAGCGAGAAAACGCGATTTCGGCGCTTCTGAGGGCCGAAAACGCGATATCGGCCGATTTGCGATCTGTCAGCAGATTCGGTTTCTGGGCAGTTTACATGTCGAACTGCACGGTAGAAACGATAAAACAGCTCCTCCGTGCAGTTTTCATACCGAGTCACCGTCCACTGGGCTCAGCGAGAAAACGCGATTTCGGCGCTTCTGAGGGCCGAAAACGCGATATCGGCCGATTTGCGATCTGTCAGCAGATTCGGTTTCTGGGCAGTTTACATGTCGAACTGCACGGTAGAAACGATAAAACAGCTCCTCCGTGCAGTTTTCATACCGAGTCACCGTCCACTGGGCTCAGCGAGAAAACGCGATTTCGGCGCTTCTGAGGGCCGAAAACGCGATATCGGCCGATTTGCGATCTGTCAGCAGATTCGGTTTCTGGGCAGTTTACATGTCGAACTGCACGGTAGAAACGATAAAACAGCTCCTCCGTGCAGTTTTCATACCGAGTCACCGTCCACTGGGCTCAGCGAGAAAACGCGATTTCGGCGCTTCTGAGGGCCGAAAACGCGATATCGGCCGATTTGCGATCTGTCAGCAGATTCGGTTTCTGGGCAGTTTACATGTCGAACTGCACGGTAGAAACGATAAAACAGCTCCTCCGTGCAGTTTTCATACCGAGTCACCGTCCACTGGGCTCAGCGAGAAAACGCGATTTCGGCGCTTCTGAGGGCCGAAAACGCGATATCGGCCGATTTGCGATCTGTCAGCAGATTCGGTTTCTGGGCAGTTTACATGTCGAACTGCACGGTAGAAACGATAAAACAGCTCCTCCGTGCAGTTTTCATACCGAGTCACCGTCCACTGGGCTCAGCGAGAAAACGCGATTTCGGCGCTTCTGAGGGCCGAAAACGCGATATCGGCCGATTTGCGATCTGTCAGCAGATTCGGTTTCTGGGCAGTTTACATGTCGAACTGCACGGTAGAAACGATAAAACAGCTCCTCCGTGCAGTTTTCATACCGAGTCACCGTCCACTGGGCTCAGCGAGAAAACGCGATTTCGGCGCTTCTGAGGGCCGAAAACGCGATATCGGCCGATTTGCGATCTGTCAGCAGATTCGGTTTCTGGGCAGTTTACATGTCGAACTGCACGGTAGAAACGATAAAACAGCTCCTCCGTGCAGTTTTCATACCGAGTCACCGTCCACTCGGCTCAGCGAGAAAACGCGATTTCGGCGCTTCTGAGGGCCGAAAACGCGATATCGGCCGATTTGCGATCTGTCAGCAGATTCGGTTTCTGGGCAGTTTACATGTCGAACTGCACGGTAGAAACGATAAAACAGCTCCTCCGTGCAGTTTTCATACCGAGTCACCGTCCACTGGGCTCAGCGAGAAAACGCGATTTCGGCGCTTCTGAGGGCCGAAAACGCGATATCGGCCGATTTGCGATCTGTCAGCAGATTCGGTTTCTGGGCAGTTTACATGTCGAACTGCACGGTAGAAACGATAAAACAGCTCCTCCGTGCAGTTTTCATACCGAGTCACCGTCCACTCGGCTCAGCGAGAAAACGCGATTTCGGCGCTTCTGAGGGCCGAAAACGCGATATCGGCCGATTTGCGATCTGTCAGCAGATTCGGTTTCTGGGCAGTTTACATGTCGAACTGCACGGTAGAAACGATAAAACAGCTCCTCCGTGCAGTTTTCATACCGAGTCACCGTCCACTGGGCTCAGCGAGAAAACGCGATTTCGGCGCTTCTGAGGGCCGAAAACGCGATATCGGCCGATTTGCGATCTGTCAGCAGATTCGGTTTCTGGGCAGTTTACATGTCGAACTGCACGGTAGAAACGATAAAACAGCTCCTCCGTGCAGTTTTCATACCGAGTCACCGTCCACTCGGCTCAGCGAGAAAACGCGATTTCGGCGCTTCTGAGGGCCGAAAACGCGATATCGGCCGATTTGCGATCTGTCAGCAGATTCGGTTTCTGGGCAGTTTACATGTCGAACTGCACGGTAGAAACGATAAAACAGCTCCTCCGTGCAGTTTTCATACCGAGTCACCGTCCACTCGGCTCAGCGAGAAAACGCGATTTCGGCGCTTCTGAGGGCCGAAAACGCGATATCGGCCGATTTGCGATCTGTCAGCAGATTCGGTTTCTGGGCAGTTTACATGTCGAACTGCACGGTAGAAACGATAAAACAGCTCCTCCGTGCAGTTTTCATACCGAGTCACCGTCCACTCGGCTCAGCGAGAAAACGCGATTTCGGCGCTTCTGAGGGCCGAAAACGCGATATCGGCCGATTTGCGATCTGTCAGCAGATTCGGTTTCTGGGCAGTTTACATGTCGAACTGCACGGTAGAAACGATAAAACAGCTCCTCCGTGCAGTTTTCATACCGAGTCACCGTCCACTGGGCTCAGCGAGAAAACGCGATTTCGGCGCTTCTGAGGGCCGAAAACGCGATATCGGCCGATTTGCGATCTGTCAGCAGATTCGGTTTCTGGGCAGTTTACATGTCGAACTGCACGGTAGAAACGATAAAACAGCTCCTCCGTGCAGTTTTCATACCGAGTCACCGTCCACTCGGCTCAGCGAGAAAACGCGATTTCGGCGCTTCTGAGGGCCGAAAACGCGATATCGGCCGATTTGCGATCTGTCAGCAGATTCGGTTTCTGGGCAGTTTACATGTCGAACTGCACGGTAGAAACGATAAAACAGCTCCTCCGTGCAGTTTTCATACCGAGTCACCGTCCACTGGGCTCAGCGAGAAAACGCGATTTCGGCGCTTCTGAGGGCCGAAAACGCGATATCGGCCGATTTGCGATCTGTCAGCAGATTCGGTTTCTGGGCAGTTTACATGTCGAACTGCACGGTAGAAACGATAAAACAGCTCCTCCGTGCAGTTTTCATACCGAGTCACCGTCCACTCGGCTCAGCGAGAAAACGCGATTTCGGCGCTTCTGAGGGCCGAAAACGCGATATCGGCCGATTTGCGATCTGTCAGCAGATTCGGTTTCTGGGCAGTTTACATGTCGAACTGCACGGTAGAAACGATAAAACAGCTCCTCCGTGCAGTTTTCATACCGAGTCACCGTCCACTGGGCTCAGCGAGAAAACGCGATTTCGGCGCTTCTGAGGGCCGAAAACGCGATATCGGCCGATTTGCGATCTGTCAGCAGATTCGGTTTCTGGGCAGTTTACATGTCGAACTGCACGGTAGAAACGATAAAACAGCTCCTCCGTGCAGTTTTCATACCGAGTCACCGTCCACTGGGCTCAGCGAGAAAACGCGATTTCGGCGCTTCTGAGGGCCGAAAACGCGATATCGGCCGATTTGCGATCTGTCAGCAGATTCGGTTTCTGGGCAGTTTACATGTCGAACTGCACGGTAGAAACGATAAAACAGCTCCTCCGTGCAGTTTTCATACCGAGTCACCGTCCACTGGGCTCAGCGAGAAAACGCGATTTCGGCGCTTCTGAGGGCCGAAAACGCGATATCGGCCGATTTGCGATCTGTCAGCAGATTCGGTTTCTGGGCAGTTTACATGTCGAACTGCACGGTAGAAACGATAAAACAGCTCCTCCGTGCAGTTTTCATACCGAGTCACCGTCCACTGGGCTCAGCGAGAAAACGCGATTTCGGCGCTTCTGAGGGCCGAAAACGCGATATCGGCCGATTTGCGATCTGTCAGCAGATTCGGTTTCTGGGCAGTTTACATGTCGAACTGCACGGTAGAAACGATAAAACAGCTCCTCCGTGCAGTTTTCATACCGAGTCACCGTCCACTCGGCTCAGCGAGAAAACGCGATTTCGGCACTTCTGAGGGCCGAAAACGCGATATCGGCCGATTTTCGATCTGTCAGCAGATTCGGTTTCTGGGCAGTTTACATGTCGAACTGCACGGTAGAAACGATAAAACAGCTCCTCCGTGCAGTTTTCATACCGAGTCACCGTCCACTGGGCTCAGCGAGAAAACGCGATTTCGGCGCTTCTGAGGGCCGAAAACGCGATATCGGCCGATTTGCGATCTGTCAGCAGATTCGGTTTCTGGGCAGTTTACATGTCGAACTGCACGGTAGAAACGATAAAACAGCTCCTCCGTGCAGTTTTCATACCGAGTCACCGTCCACTGGGCTCAGCGAGAAAACGCGATTTCGGCGCTTCTGAGGGCCGAAAACGCGATATCGGCCGATTTGCGATCTGTCAGCAGATTCGGTTTCTGGGCAGTTTACATGTCGAACTGCACGGTAGAAACGATAAAACAGCTCCTCCGTGCAGTTTTCATACCGAGTCACCGTCCACTGGGCTCAGCGAGAAAACGCGATTTCGGCGCTTCTGAGGGCCGAAAACGCGATATCGGCCGATTTGCGATCTGTCAGCAGATTCGGTTTCTGGGCAGTTTACATGTCGAACTGCACGGTAGAAACGATAAAACAGCTCCTCCGTGCAGTTTTCATACCGAGTCACCGTCCACTGGGCTCAGCGAGAAAACGCGATTTCGGCGCTTCTGAGGGCCGAAAACGCGATATCGGCCGATTTGCGATCTGTCAGCAGATTCGGTTTCTGGGCAGTTTACATGTCGAACTGCACGGTAGAAACGATAAAACAGCTCCTCCGTGCAGTTTTCATACCGAGTCACCGTCCACTGGGCTCAGCGAGAAAACGCGATTTCGGCGCTTCTGAGGGCCGAAAACGCGATATCGGCCGATTTGCGATCTGTCAGCAGATTCGGTTTCTGGGCAGTTTACATGTCGAACTGCACGGTAGAAACGATAAAACAGCTCCTCCGTGCAGTTTTCATACCGAGTCACCGTCCACTGGGCTCAGCGAGAAAACGCGATTTCGGCGCTTCTGAGGGCCGAAAACGCGATATCGGCCGATTTGCGATCTGTCAGCAGATTCGGTTTCTGGGCAGTTTACATGTCGAACTGCACGGTAGAAACGATAAAACAGCTCCTCCGTGCAGTTTTCATACCGAGTCACCGTCCACTCGGCTCAGCGAGAAAACGCGATTTCGGCGCTTCTGAGGGCCGAAAACGCGATATCGGCCGATTTTCGATCTGTCAGCAGATTCGGTTTCTGGGCAGTTTACATGTCGAACTGCACGGTAGAAACGATAAAACAGCTCCTCCGTGCAGTTTTCATACCGAGTCACCGTCCACTGGGCTCAGCGAGAAAACGCGATTTCGGCGCTTCTGAGGGCCGAAAACGCGATATCGGCCGATTTGCGATCTGTCAGCAGATTCGGTTTCTGGGCAGTTTACATGTCGAACTGCACGGTAGAAACGATAAAACAGCTCCTCCGTGCAGTTTTCATACCGAGTCACCGTCCACTGGGCTCAGCGAGAAAACGCGATTTCGGCGCTTCTGAGGGCCGAAAACGCGATATCGGCCGATTTGCGATCTGTCAGCAGATTCGGTTTCTGGGCAGTTTACATGTCGAACTGCACGGTAGAAACGATAAAACAGCTCCTCCGTGCAGTTTTCATACCGAGTCACCGTCCACTGGGCTCAGCGAGAAAACGCGATTTCGGCGCTTCTGAGGGCCGAAAACGCGATATCGGCCGATTTGCGATCTGTCAGCAGATTCGGTTTCTGGGCAGTTTACATGTCGAACTGCACGGTAGAAACGATAAAACAGCTCCTCCGTGCAGTTTTCATACCGAGTCACCGTCCACTGGGCTCAGCGAGAAAACGCGATTTCGGCGCTTCTGAGGGCCGAAAACGCGATATCGGCCGATTTTCGATCTGTCAGCAGATTCGGTTTCTGGGCAGTTTACATGTCGAACTGCACGGTAGAAACGATAAAACAGCTCCTCCGTGCAGTTTTCATACCGAGTCACCGTCCACTGGGCTCAGCGAGAAAACGCGATTTCGGCGCTTCTGAGGGCCGAAAACGCGATATCGGCCGATTTGCGATCTGTCAGCAGATTCGGTTTCTGGGCAGTTTACATGTCGAACTGCACGGTAGAAACGATAAAACAGCTCCTCCGTGCAGTTTTCATACCGAGTCACCGTCCACTGGGCTCAGCGAGAAAACGCGATTTCGGCGCTTCTGAGGGCCGAAAACGCGATATCGGCCGATTTGCGATCTGTCAGCAGATTCGGTTTCTGGGCAGTTTACATGTCGAACTGCACGGTAGAAACGATAAAACAGCTCCTCCGTGCAGTTTTCATACCGAGTCACCGTCCACTGGGCTCAGCGAGAAAACGCGATTTCGGCGCTTCTGAGGGCCGAAAACGCGATATCGGCCGATTTGCGATCTGTCAGCAGATTCGGTTTCTGGGCAGTTTACATGTCGAACTGCACGGTAGAAACGATAAAACAGCTCCTCCGTGCAGTTTTCATACCGAGTCACCGTCCACTGGGCTCAGCGAGAAAACGCGATTTCGGCGCTTCTGAGGGCCGAAAACGCGATATCGGCCGATTTTCGATCTGTCAGCAGATTCGGTTTCTGGGCAGTTTACATGTCGAACTGCACGGTAGAAACGATAAAACAGCTCCTCCGTGCAGTTTTCATACCGAGTCACCGTCCACTGGGCTCAGCGAGAAAACGCGATTTCGGCGCTTCTGAGGGCCGAAAACGCGATATCGGCCGATTTGCGATCTGTCAGCAGATTCGGTTTCTGGGCAGTTTACATGTCGAACTGCACGGTAGAAACGATAAAACAGCTCCTCCGTGCAGTTTTCATACCGAGTCACCGTCCAATCGGCTCAGCGAGAAAACGCGATTTCACTGGGCTCAGCGAGAAAACGCGATTTCGGCGCTTCTGAGGGCCGAAAACGCGATATCGGCCGATTTTCGATCTGTCAGCAGATTCGGTTTCTGGGCAGTTTACATGTCGAACTGCACGGTAGAAACGATAAAACAGCTCCTCCGTGCAGTTTTCATACCGAGTCACCGTCCACTGGGCTCAGCGAGAAAACGCGATTTCGGCGCTTCTGAGGGCCGAAAACGCGATATCGGCCGATTTTCGATCTGTCAGCAGATTCGGTTTCTGGGCAGTTTACATGTCGAACTGCACGGTAGAAACGATAAAACAGCTCCTCCGTGCAGTTTTCATACCGAGTCACCGTCCACTGGGCTCAGCGAGAAAACGCGATTTCGGCGCTTCTGAGGGCCGAAAACGCGATATCGGCCGATTTGCGATCTGTCAGCAGATTCGGTTTCTGGGCAGTTTACATGTCGAACTGCACGGTAGAAACGATAAAACAGCTCCTCCGTGCAGTTTTCATACCGAGTCACCGTCCACTGGGCTCAGCGAGAAAACGCGATTTCGGCGCTTCTGAGGGCCGAAAACGCGATATCGGCCGATTTTCGATCTGTCAGCAGATTCGGTTTCTGGGCAGTTTACATGTCGAACTGCACGGTAGAAACGATAAAACAGCTCCTCCGTGCAGTTTTCATACCGAGTCACCGTCCACTGGGCTCAGCGAGAAAACGCGATTTCGGCGCTTCTGAGGGCCGAAAACGCGATATCGGCCGATTTGCGATCTGTCAGCAGATTCGGTTTCTGGGCAGTTTACATGTCGAACTGCACGGTAGAAACGATAAAACAGCTCCTCCGTGCAGTTTTCATACCGAGTCACCGTCCACTGGGCTCAGCGAGAAAACGCGATTTCGGCGCTTCTGAGGGCCGAAAACGCGATATCGGCCGATTTGCGATCTGTCAGCAGATTCGGTTTCTGGGCAGTTTACATGTCGAACTGCACGGTAGAAACGATAAAACAGCTCCTCCGTGCAGTTTTCATACCGAGTCACCGTCCACTCGGCTCAGCGAGAAAACGCGATTTCGGCGCTTCTGAGGGCCGAAAACGCGATATCGGCCGATTTTCGATCTGTCAGCAGATTCGGTTTCTGGGCAGTTTACATGTCGAACTGCACGGTAGAAACGATAAAACAGCTCCTCCGTGCAGTTTTCATACCGAGTCACCGTCCACTGGGCTCAGCGAGAAAACGCGATTTCGGCGCTTCTGAGGGCCGAAAACGCGATATCGGCCGATTTGCGATCTGTCAGCAGATTCGGTTTCTGGGCAGTTTACATGTCGAACTGCACGGTAGAAACGATAAAACAGCTCCTCCGTGCAGTTTTCATACCGAGTCACCGTCCACTCGGCTCAGCGAGAAAACGCGATTTCGGCACTTCTGAGGGCCGAAAACGCGATATCGGCCGATTTTCGATCTGTCAGCAGATTCGGTTTCTGGGCAGTTTACATGTCGAACTGCACGGTAGAAACGATAAAACAGCTCCTCCGTGCAGTTTTCATACCGAGTCACCGTCCACTGGGCTCAGCGAGAAAACGCGATTTCGGCGCTTCTGAGGGCCGAAAACGCGATATCGGCCGATTTGCGATCTGTCAGCAGATTCGGTTTCTGGGCAGTTTACATGTCGAACTGCACGGTAGAAACGATAAAACAGCTCCTCCGTGCAGTTTTCATACCGAGTCACCGTCCACTGGGCTCAGCGAGAAAACGCGATTTCGGCGCTTCTGAGGGCCGAAAACGCGATATCGGCCGATTTTCGATCTGTCAGCAGATTCGGTTTCTGGGCAGTTTACATGTCGAACTGCACGGTAGAAACGATAAAACAGCTCCTCCGTGCAGTTTTCATACCGAGTCACCGTCCACTGGGCTCAGCGAGAAAACGCGATTTCGGCGCTTCTGAGGGCCGAAAACGCGATATCGGCCGATTTGCGATCTGTCAGCAGATTCGGTTTCTGGGCAGTTTACATGTCGAACTGCACGGTAGAAACGATAAAACAGCTCCTCCGTGCAGTTTTCATACCGAGTCACCGTCCACTGGGCTCAGCGAGAAAACGCGATTTCGGCGCTTCTGAGGGCCGAAAACGCGATATCGGCCGATTTTCGATCTGTCAGCAGATTCGGTTTCTGGGCAGTTTACATGTCGAACTGCACGGTAGAAACGATAAAACAGCTCCTCCGTGCAGTTTTCATACCGAGTCACCGTCCACTGGGCTCAGCGAGAAAACGCGATTTCGGCGCTTCTGAGGGCCGAAAACGCGATATCGGCCGATTTGCGATCTGTCAGCAGATTCGGTTTCTGGGCAGTTTACATGTCGAACTGCACGGTAGAAACGATAAAACAGCTCCTCCGTGCAGTTTTCATACCGAGTCACCGTCCACTGGGCTCAGCGAGAAAACGCGATTTCGGCGCTTCTGAGGGCCGAAAACGCGATATCGGCCGATTTGCGATCTGTCAGCAGATTCGGTTTCTGGGCAGTTTACATGTCGAACTGCACGGTAGAAACGATAAAACAGCTCCTCCGTGCAGTTTTCATACCGAGTCACCGTCCACTGGGCTCAGCGAGAAAACGCGATTTCGGCGCTTCTGAGGGCCGAAAACGCGATATCGGCCGATTTGCGATCTGTCAGCAGATTCGGTTTCTGGGCAGTTTACATGTCGAACTGCACGGTAGAAACGATAAAACAGCTCCTCCGTGCAGTTTTCATACCGAGTCACCGTCCACTGGCTCAGCGAGAAAACGCGATTTCGGCGCTTCTGAGGGCCGAAAACGCGATATCGGCCGATTTTCGATCTGTCAGCAGATTCGGTTTCTGGGCAGTTTACATGTCGAACTGCACGGTAGAAACGATAAAACAGCTCCTCCGTGCAGTTTTCATACCGAGTCACCGTCCACTGGGCTCAGCGAGAAAACGCGATTTCGGCGCTTCTGAGGGCCGAAAACGCGATATCGGCCGATTTGCGATCTGTCAGCAGATTCGGTTTCTGGGCAGTTTACATGTCGAACTGCACGGTAGAAACGATAAAACAGCTCCTCCGTGCAGTTTTCATACCGAGTCACCGTCCACTGGGCTCAGCGAGAAAACGCGATTTCGGCGCTTCTGAGGGCCGAAAACGCGATATCGGCCGATTTTCGATCTGTCAGCAGATTCGGTTTCTGGGCAGTTTACATGTCGAACTGCACGGTAGAAACGATAAAACAGCTCCTCCGTGCAGTTTTCATACCGAGTCACCGTCCACTGGGCTCAGCGAGAAAACGCGATTTCGGCGCTTCTGAGGGCCGAAAACGCGATATCGGCCGATTTGCGATCTGTCAGCAGATTCGGTTTCTGGGCAGTTTACATGTCGAACTGCACGGTAGAAACGATAAAACAGCTCCTCCGTGCAGTTTTCATACCGAGTCACCGTCCACTGGGCTCAGCGAGAAAACGCGATTTCGGCGCTTCTGAGGGCCGAAAACGCGATATCGGCCGATTTGCGATCTGTCAGCAGATTCGGTTTCTGGGCAGTTTACATGTCGAACTGCACGGTAGAAACGATAAAACAGCTCCTCCGTGCAGTTTTCATACCGAGTCACCGTCCACTGGGCTCAGCGAGAAAACGCGATTTCGGCGCTTCTGAGGGCCGAAAACGCGATATCGGCCGATTTGCGATCTGTCAGCAGATTCGGTTTCTGGGCAGTTTACATGTCGAACTGCACGGTAGAAACGATAAAACAGCTCCTCCGTGCAGTTTTCATACCGAGTCACCGTCCACTGGGCTCAGCGAGAAAACGCGATTTCGGCGCTTCTGAGGGCCGAAAACGCGATATCGGCCGATTTTCGATCTGTCAGCAGATTCGGTTTCTGGGCAGTTTACATGTCGAACTGCACGGTAGAAACGATAAAACAGCTCCTCCGTGCAGTTTTCATACCGAGTCACCGTCCACTGGGCTCAGCGAGAAAACGCGATTTCGGCGCTTCTGAGGGCCGAAAACGCGATATCGGCCGATTTGCGATCTGTCAGCAGATTCGGTTTCTGGGCAGTTTACATGTCGAACTGCACGGTAGAAACGATAAAACAGCTCCTCCGTGCAGTTTTCATACCGAGTCACCGTCCACTCGGCTCAGCGAGAAAACGCGATTTCGGCGCTTCTGAGGGCCGAAAACGCGATATCGGCCGATTTTCGATCTGTCAGCAGATTCGGTTTCTGGGCAGTTTACATGTCGAACTGCACGGTAGAAACGATAAAACAGCTCCTCCGTGCAGTTTTCATACCGAGTCACCGTCCACTGGGCTCAGCGAGAAAACGCGATTTCGGCGCTTCTGAGGGCCGAAAACGCGATATCGGCCGATTTGCGATCTGTCAGCAGATTCGGTTTCTGGGCAGTTTACATGTCGAACTGCACGGTAGAAACGATAAAACAGCTCCTCCGTGCAGTTTTCATACCGAGTCACCGTCCACTGGGCTCAGCGAGAAAACGCGATTTCGGCGCTTCTGAGGGCCGAAAACGCGATATCGGCCGATTTGCGATCTGTCAGCAGATTCGGTTTCTGGGCAGTTTACATGTCGAACTGCACGGTAGAAACGATAAAACAGCTCCTCCGTGCAGTTTTCATACCGAGTCACCGTCCACTGGGCTCAGCGAGAAAACGCGATTTCGGCGCTTCTGAGGGCCGAAAACGCGATATCGGCCGATTTGCGATCTGTCAGCAGATTCGGTTTCTGGGCAGTTTACATGTCGAACTGCACGGTAGAAACGATAAAACAGCTCCTCCGTGCAGTTTTCATACCGAGTCACCGTCCACTGGGCTCAGCGAGAAAACGCGATTTCGGCGCTTCTGAGGGCCGAAAACGCGATATCGGCCGATTTTCGATCTGTCAGCAGATTCGGTTTCTGGGCAGTTTACATGTCGAACTGCACGGTAGAAACGATAAAACAGCTCCTCCGTGCAGTTTTCATACCGAGTCACCGTCCACTGGGCTCAGCGAGAAAACGCGATTTCGGCGCTTCTGAGGGCCGAAAACGCGATATCGGCCGATTTGCGATCTGTCAGCAGATTCGGTTTCTGGGCAGTTTACATGTCGAACTGCACGGTAGAAACGATAAAACAGCTCCTCCGTGCAGTTTTCATACCGAGTCACCGTCCACTGGGCTCAGCGAGAAAACGCGATTTCGGCGCTTCTGAGGGCCGAAAACGCGATATCGGCCGATTTGCGATCTGTCAGCAGATTCGGTTTCTGGGCAGTTTACATGTCGAACTGCACGGTAGAAACGATAAAACAGCTCCTCCGTGCAGTTTTCATACCGAGTCACCGTCCACTGGGCTCAGCGAGAAAACGCGATTTCGGCGCTTCTGAGGGCCGAAAACGCGATATCGGCCGATTTTCGATCTGTCAGCAGATTCGGTTTCTGGGCAGTTTACATGTCGAACTGCACGGTAGAAACGATAAAACAGCTCCTCCGTGCAGTTTTCATACCGAGTCACCGTCCACTGGGCTCAGCGAGAAAACGCGATTTCGGCGCTTCTGAGGGCCGAAAACGCGATATCGGCCGATTTGCGATCTGTCAGCAGATTCGGTTTCTGGGCAGTTTACATGTCGAACTGCACGGTAGAAACGATAAAACAGCTCCTCCGTGCAGTTTTCATACCGAGTCACCGTCCACTGGGCTCAGCGAGAAAACGCGATTTCGGCGCTTCTGAGGGCCGAAAACGCGATATCGGCCGATTTTCGATCTGTCAGCAGATTCGGTTTCTGGGCAGTTTACATGTCGAACTGCACGGTAGAAACGATAAAACAGCTCCTCCGTGCAGTTTTCATACCGAGTCACCGTCCACTGGGCTCAGCGAGAAAACGCGATTTCGGCGCTTCTGAGGGCCGAAAACGCGATATCGGCCGATTTGCGATCTGTCAGCAGATTCGGTTTCTGGGCAGTTTACATGTCGAACTGCACGGTAGAAACGATAAAACAGCTCCTCCGTGCAGTTTTCATACCGAGTCACCGTCCACTGGGCTCAGCGAGAAAACGCGATTTCGGCGCTTCTGAGGGCCGAAAACGCGATATCGGCCGATTTGCGATCTGTCAGCAGATTCGGTTTCTGGGCAGTTTACATGTCGAACTGCACGGTAGAAACGATAAAACAGCTCCTCCGTGCAGTTTTCATACCGAGTCACCGTCCACTGGGCTCAGCGAGAAAACGCGATTTCGGCGCTTCTGAGGGCCGAAAACGCGATATCGGCCGATTTGCGATCTGTCAGCAGATTCGGTTTCTGGGCAGTTTACATGTCGAACTGCACGGTAGAAACGATAAAACAGCTCCTCCGTGCAGTTTTCATACCGAGTCACCGTCCACTGGGCTCAGCGAGAAAACGCGATTTCGGCGCTTCTGAGGGCCGAAAACGCGATATCGGCCGATTTTCGATCTGTCAGCAGATTCGGTTTCTGGGCAGTTTACATGTCGAACTGCACGGTAGAAACGATAAAACAGCTCCTCCGTGCAGTTTTCATACCGAGTCACCGTCCACTGGGCTCAGCGAGAAAACGCGATTTCGGCGCTTCTGAGGGCCGAAAACGCGATATCGGCCGATTTGCGATCTGTCAGCAGATTCGGTTTCTGGGCAGTTTACATGTCGAACTGCACGGTAGAAACGATAAAACAGCTCCTCCGTGCAGTTTTCATACCGAGTCACCGTCCACTGGGCTCAGCGAGAAAACGCGATTTCGGCGCTTCTGAGGGCCGAAAACGCGATATCGGCCGATTTGCGATCTGTCAGCAGATTCGGTTTCTGGGCAGTTTACATGTCGAACTGCACGGTAGAAACGATAAAACAGCTCCTCCGTGCAGTTTTCATACCGAGTCACCGTCCACATGGCTCAGCGAGAAAACGCGATTTCGGCGCTTCTGAGGGCCGAAAACGCGATATCGGCCGATTTGCGAAGCTCCTCCGTGCTGTTTTCATACCGAGTCACCGTCCACTGGGCTCAGCGAGAAAACGCGATTTCGGCGCTTCTGAGGGCCGAAAACGCGATATCGGCCGATTTGCGATCTGTCAGCAGATTCGGTTTCTGGGCAGTTTACATGTCGAACTGCACGGTAGAAACGATAAAACAGCTCCTCCGTGCAGTTTTCATACCGAGTCACCGTCCACTGGGCTCAGCGAGAAAACGCGATTTCGGCGCTTCTGAGGGCCGAAAACGCGATATCGGCCGATTTTCGATCTGTCAGCAGATTCGGTTTCTGGGCAGTTTACATGTCGAACTGCACGGTAGAAACGATAAAACAGCTCCTCCGTGCAGTTTTCATACCGAGTCACCGTCCACTGGGCTCAGCGAGAAAACGCGATTTCGGCGCTTCTGAGGGCCGAAAACGCGATATCGGCCGATTTTCGATCTGTCAGCAGATTCGGTTTTCTGGGCAGTCGAAAACGCGATATCGGCCGATTTGCGATCTGTCAGCAGATTCGGTTTCTGGGCAGTTTACATGTCGAACTGCACGGTAGAAACGATAAAACAGCTCCTCCGTGCAGTTTTCATACCGAGTCACCGTCCACTGGGCTCAGCGAGAAAACGCGATTTCGGCGCTTCTGAGGGCCGAAAACGCGATATCGGCCGATTTGCGATCTGTCAGCAGATTCGGTTTCTGGGCAGTTTACATGTCGAACTGCACGGTAGAAACGATAAAACAGCTCCTCCGTGCAGTTTTCATACCGAGTCACCGTCCACTCGGCTCAGCGAGAAAACGCGATTTCGGCGCTTCTGAGGGCCGAAAACGCGATATCGGCCGATTTTCGATCTGTCAGCAGATTCGGTTTCTGGGCAGTTTACATGTCGAACTGCACGGTAGAAACGATAAAACAGCTCCTCCGTGCAGTTTTCATACCGAGTCACCGTCCACTGGGCTCAGCGAGAAAACGCGATTTCGGCGCTTCTGAGGGCCGAAAACGCGATATCGGCCGATTTGCGATCTGTCAGCAGATTCGGTTTCTGGGCAGTTTACATGTCGAACTGCACGGTAGAAACGATAAAACAGCTCCTCCGTGCAGTTTTCATACCGAGTCACCGTCCACTGGGCTCAGCGAGAAAACGCGATTTCGGCGCTTCTGAGGGCCGAAAACGCGATATCGGCCGATTTGCGATCTGTCAGCAGATTCGGTTTCTGGGCAGTTTACATGTCGAACTGCACGGTAGAAACGATAAAACAGCTCCTCCGTGCAGTTTTCATACCGAGTCACCGTCCACTGGGCTCAGCGAGAAAACGCGATTTCGGCGCTTCTGAGGGCCGAAAACGCGATATCGGCCGATTTTCGATCTGTCAGCAGATTCGGTTTCTGGGCAGTTTACATGTCGAACTGCACGGTAGAAACGATAAAACAGCTCCTCCGTGCAGTTTTCATACCGAGTCACCGTCCACTGGGCTCAGCGAGAAAACGCGATTTCGGCGCTTCTGAGGGCCGAAAACGCGATATCGGCCGATTTGCGATCTGTCAGCAGATTCGGTTTCTGGGCAGTTTACATGTCGAACTGCACGGTAGAAACGATAAAACAGCTCCTCCGTGCAGTTTTCATACCGAGTCACCGTCCACTGGGCTCAGCGAGAAAACGCGATTTCGGCGCTTCTGAGGGCCGAAAACGCGATATCGGCCGATTTGCGATCTGTCAGCAGATTCGGTTTCTGGGCAGTTTACATGTCGAACTGCACGGTAGAAACGATAAAACAGCTCCTCCGTGCAGTTTTCATACCGAGTCACCGTCCACTGGGCTCAGCGAGAAAACGCGATTTCGGCGCTTCTGAGGGCCGAAAACGCGATATCGGCCGATTTGCGATCTGTCAGCAGATTCGGTTTCTGGGCAGTTTACATGTCGAACTGCACGGTAGAAACGATAAAACAGCTCCTCCGTGCAGTTTTCATACCGAGTCACCGTCCACTGGGCTCAGCGAGAAAACGCGATTTCGGCGCTTCTGAGGGCCGAAAACGCGATATCGGCCGATTTTCGATCTGTCAGCAGATTCGGTTTCTGGGCAGTTTACATGTCGAACTGCACGGTAGAAACGATAAAACAGCTCCTCCGTGCAGTTTTCATACCGAGTCACCGTCCACTGGGCTCAGCGAGAAAACGCGATTTCGGCGCTTCTGAGGGCCGAAAACGCGATATCGGCCGATTTGCGATCTGTCAGCAGATTCGGTTTCTGGGCAGTTTACATGTCGAACTGCACGGTAGAAACGATAAAACAGCTCCTCCGTGCAGTTTTCATACCGAGTCACCGTCCACTGGGCTCAGCGAGAAAACGCGATTTCGGCGCTTCTGAGGGCCGAAAACGCGATATCGGCCGATTTGCGATCTGTCAGCAGATTCGGTTTCTGGGCAGTTTACATGTCGAACTGCACGGTAGAAACGATAAAACAGCTCCTCCGTGCAGTTTTCATACCGAGTCACCGTCCACTGGGCTCAGCGAGAAAACGCGATTTCGGCGCTTCTGAGGGCCGAAAACGCGATATCGGCCGATTTGCGATCTGTCAGCAGATTCGGTTTCTGGGCAGTTTACATGTCGAACTGCACGGTAGAAACGATAAAACAGCTCCTCCGTGCAGTTTTCATACCGAGTCACCGTCCACTGGGCTCAGCGAGAAAACGCGATTTCGGCGCTTCTGAGGGCCGAAAACGCGATATCGGCCGATTTGCGATCTGTCAGCAGATTCGGTTTCTGGGCAGTTTACATGTCGAACTGCACGGTAGAAACGATAAAACAGCTCCTCCGTGCAGTTTTCATACCGAGTCACCGTCCACTGGGCTCAGCGAGAAAACGCGATTTCGGCGCTTCTGAGGGCCGAAAACGCGATATCGGCCGATTTTCGATCTGTCAGCAGATTCGGTTTCTGGGCAGTTTACATGTCGAACTGCACGGTAGAAACGATAAAACAGCTCCTCCGTGCAGTTTTCATACCGAGTCACCGTCCACTGGGCTCAGCGAGAAAACGCGATTTCGGCGCTTCTGAGGGCCGAAAACGCGATATCGGCCGATTTGCGATCTGTCAGCAGATTCGGTTTCTGGGCAGTTTACATGTCGAACTGCACGGTAGAAACGATAAAACAGCTCCTCCGTGCAGTTTTCATACCGAGTCACCGTCCACTGGGCTCAGCGAGAAAACGCGATTTCGGCGCTTCTGAGGGCCGAAAACGCGATATCGGCCGATTTTCGATCTGTCAGCAGATTCGGTTTCTGGGCAGTTTACATGTCGAACTGCACGGTAGAAACGATAAAACAGCTCCTCCGTGCAGTTTTCATACCGAGTCACCGTCCACTGGGCTCAGCGAGAAAACGCGATTTCGGCGCTTCTGAGGGCCGAAAACGCGATATCGGCCGATTTGCGATCTGTCAGCAGATTCGGTTTCTGGGCAGTTTACATGTCGAACTGCACGGTAGAAACGATAAAACAGCTCCTCCGTGCAGTTTTCATACCGAGTCACCGTCCACTGGGCTCAGCGAGAAAACGCGATTTCGGCGCTTCTGAGGGCCGAAAACGCGATATCGGCCGATTTGCGATCTGTCAGCAGATTCGGTTTCTGGGCAGTTTACATGTCGAACTGCACGGTAGAAACGATAAAACAGCTCCTCCGTGCAGTTTTCATACCGAGTCACCGTCCACTGGGCTCAGCGAGAAAACGCGATTTCGGCGCTTCTGAGGGCCGAAAACGCGATATCGGCCGATTTGCGATCTGTCAGCAGATTCGGTTTCTGGGCAGTTTACATGTCGAACTGCACGGTAGAAACGATAAAACAGCTCCTCCGTGCAGTTTTCATACCGAGTCACCGTCCACTGGGCTCAGCGAGAAAACGCGATTTCGGCGCTTCTGAGGGCCGAAAACGCGATATCGGCCGATTTTCGATCTGTCAGCAGATTCGGTTTCTGGGCAGTTTACATGTCGAACTGCACGGTAGAAACGATAAAACAGCTCCTCCGTGCAGTTTTCATACCGAGTCACCGTCCACTGGGCTCAGCGAGAAAACGCGATTTCGGCGCTTCTGAGGGCCGAAAACGCGATATCGGCCGATTTGCGATCTGTCAGCAGATTCGGTTTCTGGGCAGTTTACATGTCGAACTGCACGGTAGAAACGATAAAACAGCTCCTCCGTGCAGTTTTCATACCGAGTCACCGTCCACTGGGCTCAGCGAGAAAACGCGATTTCGGCGCTTCTGAGGGCCGAAAACGCGATATCGGCCGATTTTCGATCTGTCAGCAGATTCGGTTTCTGGGCAGTTTACATGTCGAACTGCACGGTAGAAACGATAAAACAGCTCCTCCGTGCAGTTTTCATACCGAGTCACCGTCCACTGGGCTCAGCGAGAAAACGCGATTTCGGCGCTTCTGAGGGCCGAAAACGCGATATCGGCCGATTTGCGATCTGTCAGCAGATTCGGTTTCTGGGCAGTTTACATGTCGAACTGCACGGTAGAAACGATAAAACAGCTCCTCCGTGCAGTTTTCATACCGAGTCACCGTCCACTGGGCTCAGCGAGAAAACGCGATTTCGGCGCTTCTGAGGGCCGAAAACGCGATATCGGCCGATTTTCGATCTGTCAGCAGATTCGGTTTCTGGGCAGTTTACATGTCGAACTGCACGGTAGAAACGATAAAACAGCTCCTCCGTGCAGTTTTCATACCGAGTCACCGTCCACTGGGCTCAGCGAGAAAACGCGATTTCGGCGCTTCTGAGGGCCGAAAACGCGATATCGGCCGATTTGCGATCTGTCAGCAGATTCGGTTTCTGGGCAGTTTACATGTCGAACTGCACGGTAGAAACGATAAAACAGCTCCTCCGTGCAGTTTTCATACCGAGTCACCGTCCACTGGGCTCAGCGAGAAAACGCGATTTCGGCGCTTCTGAGGGCCGAAAACGCGATATCGGCCGATTTGCGATCTGTCAGCAGATTCGGTTTCTGGGCAGTTTACATGTCGAACTGCACGGTAGAAACGATAAAACAGCTCCTCCGTGCAGTTTTCATACCGAGTCACCGTCCACTGGGCTCAGCGAGAAAACGCGATTTCGGCGCTTCTGAGGGCCGAAAACGCGATATCGGCCGATTTGCGATCTGTCAGCAGATTCGGTTTCTGGGCAGTTTACATGTCGAACTGCACGGTAGAAACGATAAAACAGCTCCTCCGTGCAGTTTTCATACCGAGTCACCGTCCACTGGGCTCAGCGAGAAAACGCGATTTCGGCGCTTCTGAGGGCCGAAAACGCGATATCGGCCGATTTTCGATCTGTCAGCAGATTCGGTTTCTGGGCAGTTTACATGTCGAACTGCACGGTAGAAACGATAAAACAGCTCCTCCGTGCAGTTTTCATACCGAGTCACCGTCCACTGGGCTCAGCGAGAAAACGCGATTTCGGCGCTTCTGAGGGCCGAAAACGCGATATCGGCCGATTTGCGATCTGTCAGCAGATTCGGTTTCTGGGCAGTTTACATGTCGAACTGCACGGTAGAAACGATAAAACAGCTCCTCCGTGCAGTTTTCATACCGAGTCACCGTCCACTGGCTCAGCGAGAAAACGCGATTTCGGCGCTTCTGAGGGCCGAAAACGCGATATCGGCCGATTTTCGATCTGTCAGCAGATTCGGTTTCTGGGCAGTTTACATGTCGAACTGCACGGTAGAAACGATAAAACAGCTCCTCCGTGCAGTTTTCATACCGAGTCACCGTCCACTGGGCTCAGCGAGAAAACGCGATTTCGGCGCTTCTGAGGGCCGAAAACGCGATATCGGCCGATTTGCGATCTGTCAGCAGATTCGGTTTCTGGGCAGTTTACATGTCGAACTGCACGGTAGAAACGATAAAACAGCTCCTCCGTGCAGTTTTCATACCGAGTCACCGTCCACTCGGCTCAGCGAGAAAACGCGATTTCGGCGCTTCTGAGGGCCGAAAACGCGATATCGGCCGATTTTCGATCTGTCAGCAGATTCGGTTTCTGGGCAGTTTACATGTCGAACTGCACGGTAGAAACGATAAAACAGCTCCTCCGTGCAGTTTTCATACCGAGTCACCGTCCACTGGGCTCAGCGAGAAAACGCGATTTCGGCGCTTCTGAGGGCCGAAAACGCGATATCGGCCGATTTGCGATCTGTCAGCAGATTCGGTTTCTGGGCAGTTTACATGTCGAACTGCACGGTAGAAACGATAAAACAGCTCCTCCGTGCAGTTTTCATACCGAGTCACCGTCCACTGGGCTCAGCGAGAAAACGCGATTTCGGCGCTTCTGAGGGCCGAAAACGCGATATCGGCCGATTTGCGATCTGTCAGCAGATTCGGTTTCTGGGCAGTTTACATGTCGAACTGCACGGTAGAAACGATAAAACAGCTCCTCCGTGCAGTTTTCATACCGAGTCACCGTCCACTGGGCTCAGCGAGAAAACGCGATTTCGGCGCTTCTGAGGGCCGAAAACGCGATATCGGCCGATTTGCGATCTGTCAGCAGATTCGGTTTCTGGGCAGTTTACATGTCGAACTGCACGGTAGAAACGATAAAACAGCTCCTCCGTGCAGTTTTCATACCGAGTCACCGTCCACTGGGCTCAGCGAGAAAACGCGATTTCGGCGCTTCTGAGGGCCGAAAACGCGATATCGGCCGATTTGCGATCTGTCAGCAGATTCGGTTTCTGGGCAGTTTACATGTCGAACTGCACGGTAGAAACGATAAAACAGCTCCTCCGTGCAGTTTTCATACCGAGTCACCGTCCACTGGGCTCAGCGAGAAAACGCGATTTCGGCGCTTCTGAGGGCCGAAAACGCGATATCGGCCGATTTGCGATCTGTCAGCAGATTCGGTTTCTGGGCAGTTTACATGTCGAACTGCACGGTAGAAACGATAAAACAGCTCCTCCGTGCAGTTTTCATACCGAGTCACCGTCCACTGGGCTCAGCGAGAAAACGCGATTTCGGCGCTTCTGAGGGCCGAAAACGCGATATCGGCCGATTTGCGATCTGTCAGCAGATTCGGTTTCTGGGCAGTTTACATGTCGAACTGCACGGTAGAAACGATAAAACAGCTCCTCCGTGCAGTTTTCATACCGAGTCACCGTCCACTGGGCTCAGCGAGAAAACGCGATTTCGGCGCTTCTGAGGGCCGAAAACGCGATATCGGCCGATTTGCGATCTGTCAGCAGATTCGGTTTCTGGGCAGTTTACATGTCGAACTGCACGGTAGAAACGATAAAACAGCTCCTCCGTGCAGTTTTCATACCGAGTCACCGTCCACTGGGCTCAGCGAGAAAACGCGATTTCGGCGCTTCTGAGGGCCGAAAACGCGATATCGGCCGATTTGCGATCTGTCAGCAGATTCGGTTTCTGGGCAGTTTACATGTCGAACTGCACGGTAGAAACGATAAAACAGCTCCTCCGTGCAGTTTTCATACCGAGTCACCGTCCACTGGGCTCAGCGAGAAAACGCGATTTCGGCGCTTCTGAGGGCCGAAAACGCGATATCGGCCGATTTGCGATCTGTCAGCAGATTCGGTTTCTGGGCAGTTTACATGTCGAACTGCACGGTAGAAACGATAAAACAGCTCCTCCGTGCAGTTTTCATACCGAGTCACCGTCCACTGGCTCAGCGAGAAAACGCGATTTCGGCGCTTCTGAGGGCCGAAAACGCGATATCGGCCGATTTGCGATCTGTCAGCAGATTCGGTTTCTGGGCAGTTTACATGTCGAACTGCACGGTAGAAACGATAAAACAGCTCCTCCGTGCAGTTTTCATACCGAGTCACCGTCCACTGGGCTCAGCGAGAAAACGCGATTTCGGCGCTTCTGAGGGCCGAAAACGCGATATCGGCCGATTTGCGATCTGTCAGCAGATTCGGTTTCTGGGCAGTTTACATGTCGAACTGCACGGTAGAAACGATAAAACAGCTCCTCCGTGCAGTTTTCATACCGAGTCACCGTCCACTGGGCTCAGCGAGAAAACGCGATTTCGGCGCTTCTGAGGGCCGAAAACGCGATATCGGCCGATTTGCGATCTGTCAGCAGATTCGGTTTCTGGGCAGTTTACATGTCGAACTGCACGGTAGAAACGATAAAACAGCTCCTCCGTGCAGTTTTCATACCGAGTCACCGTCCACTGGGCTCAGCGAGAAAACGCGATTTCGGCGCTTCTGAGGGCCGAAAACGCGATATCGGCCGATTTGCGATCTGTCAGCAGATTCGGTTTCTGGGCAGTTTACATGTCGAACTGCACGGTAGAAACGATAAAACAGCTCCTCCGTGCAGTTTTCATACCGAGTCACCGTCCACTGGGCTCAGCGAGAAAACGCGATTTCGGCGCTTCTGAGGGCCGAAAACGCGATATCGGCCGATTTGCGATCTGTCAGCAGATTCGGTTTCTGGGCAGTTTACATGTCGAACTGCACGGTAGAAACGATAAAACAGCTCCTCCGTGCAGTTTTCATACCGAGTCACCGTCCACTGGGCTCAGCGAGAAAACGCGATTTCGGCGCTTCTGAGGGCCGAAAACGCGATATCGGCCGATTTTCGATCTGTCAGCAGATTCGGTTTCTGGGCAGTTTACATGTCGAACTGCACGGTAGAAACGATAAAACAGCTCCTCCGTGCAGTTTTCATACCGAGTCACCGTCCACTGGGCTCAGCGAGAAAACGCGATTTCGGCGCTTCTGAGGGCCGAAAACGCGATATCGGCCGATTTTCGATCTGTCAGCAGATTCGGTTTCTGGGCAGTTTACATGTCGAACTGCACGGTAGAAACGATAAAACAGCTCCTCCGTGCAGTTTTCATACCGAGTCACCGTCCACTGGGCTCAGCGAGAAAACGCGATTTCGGCGCTTCTGAGGGCCGAAAACGCGATATCGGCCGATTTTCGATCTGTCAGCAGATTCGGTTTCTGGGCAGTTTACATGTCGAACTGCACGGTAGAAACGATAAAACAGCTCCTCCGTGCAGTTTTCATACCGAGTCACCGTCCACTGGCTCAGCGAGAAAACGCGATTTCGGCGCTTCTGAGGGCCGAAAACGCGATATCGGCCGATTTGCGATCTGTCAGCAGATTCGGTTTCTGGGCAGTTTACATGTCGAACTGCACGGTAGAAACGATAAAACAGCTCCTCCGTGCAGTTTTCATACCGAGTCACCGTCCACTCGGCTCAGCGAGAAAACGCGATTTCGGCGCTTCTGAGGGCCGAAAACGCGATATCGGCCGATTTGCGATCTGTCAGCAGATTCGGTTTCTGGGCAGTTTACATGTCGAACTGCACGGTAGAAACGATAAAACAGCTCCTCCGTGCAGTTTTCATACCGAGTCACCGTCCACTGGGCTCAGCGAGAAAACGCGATTTCGGCGCTTCTGAGGGCCGAAAACGCGATATCGGCCGATTTGCGATCTGTCAGCAGATTCGGTTTCTGGGCAGTTTACATGTCGAACTGCACGGTAGAAACGATAAAACAGCTCCTCCGTGCAGTTTTCATACCGAGTCACCGTCCACTGGGCTCAGCGAGAAAACGCGATTTCGGCGCTTCTGAGGGCCGAAAACGCGATATCGGCCGATTTTCGATCTGTCAGCAGATTCGGTTTCTGGGCAGTTTACATGTCGAACTGCACGGTAGAAACGATAAAACAGCTCCTCCGTGCAGTTTTCATACCGAGTCACCGTCCACTGGGCTCAGCGAGAAAACGCGATTTCGGCGCTTCTGAGGGCCGAAAACGCGATATCGGCCGATTTTCGATCTGTCAGCAGATTCGGTTTCTGGGCAGTTTACATGTCGAACTGCACGGTAGAAACGATAAAACAGCTCCTCCGTGCAGTTTTCATACCGAGTCACCGTCCACTGGCTCAGCGAGAAAACGCGATTTCGGCGCTTCTGAGGGCCGAAAACGCGATATCGGCCGATTTGCGATCTGTCAGCAGATTCGGTTTCTGGGCAGTTTACATGTCGAACTGCACGGTAGAAACGATAAAACAGCTCCTCCGTGCAGTTTTCATACCGAGTCACCGTCCACTGGGCTCAGCGAGAAAACGCGATTTCGGCGCTTCTGAGGGCCGAAAACGCGATATCGGCCGATTTTCGATCTGTCAGCAGATTCGGTTTCTGGGCAGTTTACATGTCGAACTGCACGGTAGAAACGATAAAACAGCTCCTCCGTGCAGTTTTCATACCGAGTCACCGTCCACTGGCTCAGCGAGAAAACGCGATTTCGGCGCTTCTGAGGGCCGAAAACGCGATATCGGCCGATTTGCGATCTGTCAGCAGATTCGGTTTCTGGGCAGTTTACATGTCGAACTGCACGGTAGAAACGATAAAACAGCTCCTCCGTGCAGTTTTCATACCGAGTCACCGTCCACTGGGCTCAGCGAGAAAACGCGATTTCGGCGCTTCTGAGGGCCGAAAACGCGATATCGGCCGATTTGCGATCTGTCAGCAGATTCGGTTTCTGGGCAGTTTACATGTCGAACTGCACGGTAGAAACGATAAAACAGCTCCTCCGTGCAGTTTTCATACCGAGTCACCGTCCACTGGCTCAGCGAGAAAACGCGATTTCGGCGCTTCTGAGGGCCGAAAACGCGATATCGGCCGATTTGCGATCTGTCAGCAGATTCGGTTTCTGGGCAGTTTACATGTCGAACTGCACGGTAGAAACGATAAAACAGCTCCTCCGTGCAGTTTTCATACCGAGTCACCGTCCACTCGGCTCAGCGAGAAAACGCGATTTCGGCGCTTCTGAGGGCCGAAAACGCGATATCGGCCGATTTTCGATCTGTCAGCAGATTCGGTTTCTGGGCAGTTTACATGTCGAACTGCACGGTAGAAACGATAAAACAGCTCCTCCGTGCAGTTTTCATACCGAGTCACCGTCCACTGGGCTCAGCGAGAAAACGCGATTTCGGCGCTTCTGAGGGCCGAAAACGCGATATCGGCCGATTTGCGATCTGTCAGCAGATTCGGTTTCTGGGCAGTTTACATGTCGAACTGCACGGTAGAAACGATAAAACAGCTCCTCCGTGCAGTTTTCATACCGAGTCACCGTCCACTCGGCTCAGCGAGAAAACGCGATTTCGGCGCTTCTGAGGGCCGAAAACGCGATATCGGCCGATTTGCGATCTGTCAGCAGATTCGGTTTCTGGGCAGTTTACATGTCGAACTGCACGGTAGAAACGATAAAACAGCTCCTCCGTGCAGTTTTCATACCGAGTCACCGTCCACTGGGCTCAGCGAGAAAACGCGATTTCGGCGCTTCTGAGGGCCGAAAACGCGATATCGGCCGATTTTCGATCTGTCAGCAGATTCGGTTTCTGGGCAGTTTACATGTCGAACTGCACGGTAGAAACGATAAAACAGCTCCTCCGTGCAGTTTTCATACCGAGTCACCGTCCACTGGGCTCAGCGAGAAAACGCGATTTCGGCGCTTCTGAGGGCCGAAAACGCGATATCGGCCGATTTTCGATCTGTCAGCAGATTCGGTTTCTGGGCAGTTTACATGTCGAACTGCACGGTAGAAACGATAAAACAGCTCCTCCGTGCAGTTTTCATACCGAGTCACCGTCCACTGGGCTCAGCGAGAAAACGCGATTTCGGCGCTTCTGAGGGCCGAAAACGCGATATCGGCCGATTTGCGATCTGTCAGCAGATTCGGTTTCTGGGCAGTTTACATGTCGAACTGCACGGTAGAAACGATAAAACAGCTCCTCCGTGCAGTTTTCATACCGAGTCACCGTCCACTCGGCTCAGCGAGAAAACGCGATTTCGGCGCTTCTGAGGGCCGAAAACGCGATATCGGCCGATTTTCGATCTGTCAGCAGATTCGGTTTCTGGGCAGTTTACATGTCGAACTGCACGGTAGAAACGATAAAACAGCTCCTCCGTGCAGTTTTCATACCGAGTCACCGTCCACTGGGCTCAGCGAGAAAACGCGATTTCGGCGCTTCTGAGGGCCGAAAACGCGATATCGGCCGATTTGCGATCTGTCAGCAGATTCGGTTTCTGGGCAGTTTACATGTCGAACTGCACGGTAGAAACGATAAAACAGCTCCTCCGTGCAGTTTTCATACCGAGTCACCGTCCACTCGGCTCAGCGAGAAAACGCGATTTCGGCACTTCTGAGGGCCGAAAACGCGATATCGGCCGATTTTCGATCTGTCAGCAGATTCGGTTTCTGGGCAGTTTACATGTCGAACTGCACGGTAGAAACGATAAAACAGCTCCTCCGTGCAGTTTTCATACCGAGTCACCGTCCACTGGGCTCAGCGAGAAAACGCGATTTCGGCGCTTCTGAGGGCCGAAAACGCGATATCGGCCGATTTGCGATCTGTCAGCAGATTCGGTTTCTGGGCAGTTTACATGTCGAACTGCACGGTAGAAACGATAAAACAGCTCCTCCGTGCAGTTTTCATACCGAGTCACCGTCCACTCGGCTCAGCGAGAAAACGCGATTTCGGCGCTTCTGAGGGCCGAAAACGCGATATCGGCCGATTTTCGATCTGTCAGCAGATTCGGTTTCTGGGCAGTTTACATGTCGAACTGCACGGTAGAAACGATAAAACAGCTCCTCCGTGCAGTTTTCATACCGAGTCACCGTCCACTGGGCTCAGCGAGAAAACGCGATTTCGGCGCTTCTGAGGGCCGAAAACGCGATATCGGCCGATTTGCGATCTGTCAGCAGATTCGGTTTCTGGGCAGTTTACATGTCGAACTGCACGGTAGAAACGATAAAACAGCTCCTCCGTGCAGTTTTCATACCGAGTCACCGTCCACTGGGCTCAGCGAGAAAACGCGATTTCGGCGCTTCTGAGGGCCGAAAACGCGATATCGGCCGATTTTCGATCTGTCAGCAGATTCGGTTTCTGGGCAGTTTACATGTCGAACTGCACGGTAGAAACGATAAAACAGCTCCTCCGTGCAGTTTTCATACCGAGTCACCGTCCACTGGGCTCAGCGAGAAAACGCGATTTCGGCGCTTCTGAGGGCCGAAAACGCGATATCGGCCGATTTGCGATCTGTCAGCAGATTCGGTTTCTGGGCAGTTTACATGTCGAACTGCACGGTAGAAACGATAAAACAGCTCCTCCGTGCAGTTTTCATACCGAGTCACCGTCCACTGGGCTCAGCGAGAAAACGCGATTTCGGCGCTTCTGAGGGCCGAAAACGCGATATCGGCCGATTTGCGATCTGTCAGCAGATTCGGTTTCTGGGCAGTTTACATGTCGAACTGCACGGTAGAAACGATAAAACAGCTCCTCCGTGCAGTTTTCATACCGAGTCACCGTCCACTGGGCTCAGCGAGAAAACGCGATTTCGGCGCTTCTGAGGGCCGAAAACGCGATATCGGCCGATTTTCGATCTGTCAGCAGATTCGGTTTCTGGGCAGTTTACATGTCGAACTGCACGGTAGAAACGATAAAACAGCTCCTCCGTGCAGTTTTCATACCGAGTCACCGTCCACTGGGCTCAGCGAGAAAACGCGATTTCGGCGCTTCTGAGGGCCGAAAACGCGATATCGGCCGATTTGCGATCTGTCAGCAGATTCGGTTTCTGGGCAGTTTACATGTCGAACTGCACGGTAGAAACGATAAAACAGCTCCTCCGTGCAGTTTTCATACCGAGTCACCGTCCACTGGGCTCAGCGAGAAAACGCGATTTCGGCGCTTCTGAGGGCCGAAAACGCGATATCGGCCGATTTTCGATCTGTCAGCAGATTCGGTTTCTGGGCAGTTTACATGTCGAACTGCACGGTAGAAACGATAAAACAGCTCCTCCGTGCAGTTTTCATACCGAGTCACCGTCCACTGGGCTCAGCGAGAAAACGCGATTTCGGCGCTTCTGAGGGCCGAAAACGCGATATCGGCCGATTTTCGATCTGTCAGCAGATTCGGTTTCTGGGCAGTTTACATGTCGAACTGCACGGTAGAAACGATAAAACAGCTCCTCCGTGCAGTTTTCATACCGAGTCACCGTCCACTGGGCTCAGCGAGAAAACGCGATTTCGGCGCTTCTGAGGGCCGAAAACGCGATATCGGCCGATTTGCGATCTGTCAGCAGATTCGGTTTCTGGGCAGTTTACATGTCGAACTGCACGGTAGAAACGATAAAACAGCTCCTCCGTGCAGTTTTCATACCGAGTCACCGTCCACTGGGCTCAGCGAGAAAACGCGATTTCGGCGCTTCTGAGGGCCGAAAACGCGATATCGGCCGATTTGCGATCTGTCAGCAGATTCGGTTTCTGGGCAGTTTACATGTCGAACTGCACGGTAGAAACGATAAAACAGCTCCTCCGTGCAGTTTTCATACCGAGTCACCGTCCACTGGGCTCAGCGAGAAAACGCGATTTCGGCGCTTCTGAGGGCCGAAAACGCGATATCGGCCGATTTTCGATCTGTCAGCAGATTCGGTTTCTGGGCAGTTTACATGTCGAACTGCACGGTAGAAACGATAAAACAGCTCCTCCGTGCAGTTTTCATACCGAGTCACCGTCCACTGGGCTCAGCGAGAAAACGCGATTTCGGCGCTTCTGAGGGCCGAAAACGCGATATCGGCCGATTTGCGATCTGTCAGCAGATTCGGTTTCTGGGCAGTTTACATGTCGAACTGCACGGTAGAAACGATAAAACAGCTCCTCCGTGCAGTTTTCATACCGAGTCACCGTCCACTGGGCTCAGCGAGAAAACGCGATTTCGGCGCTTCTGAGGGCCGAAAACGCGATATCGGCCGATTTTCGATCTGTCAGCAGATTCGGTTTCTGGGCAGTTTACATGTCGAACTGCACGGTAGAAACGATAAAACAGCTCCTCCGTGCAGTTTTCATACCGAGTCACCGTCCACTGGGCTCAGCGAGAAAACGCGATTTCGGCGCTTCTGAGGGCCGAAAACGCGATATCGGCCGATTTGCGATCTGTCAGCAGATTCGGTTTCTGGGCAGTTTACATGTCGAACTGCACGGTAGAAACGATAAAACAGCTCCTCCGTGCAGTTTTCATACCGAGTCACCGTCCACTGGGCTCAGCGAGAAAACGCGATTTCGGCGCTTCTGAGGGCCGAAAACGCGATATCGGCCGATTTGCGATCTGTCAGCAGATTCGGTTTCTGGGCAGTTTACATGTCGAACTGCACGGTAGAAACGATAAAACAGCTCCTCCGTGCAGTTTTCATACCGAGTCACCGTCCACTGGGCTCAGCGAGAAAACGCGATTTCGGCGCTTCTGAGGGCCGAAAACGCGATATCGGCCGATTTGCGATCTGTCAGCAGATTCGGTTTCTGGGCAGTTTACATGTCGAACTGCACGGTAGAAACGATAAAACAGCTCCTCCGTGCAGTTTTCATACCGAGTCACCGTCCACTGGGCTCAGCGAGAAAACGCGATTTCGGCGCTTCTGAGGGCCGAAAACGCGATATCGGCCGATTTGCGATCTGTCAGCAGATTCGGTTTCTGGGCAGTTTACATGTCGAACTGCACGGTAGAAACGATAAAACAGCTCCTCCGTGCAGTTTTCATACCGAGTCACCGTCCACTGGGCTCAGCGAGAAAACGCGATTTCGGCGCTTCTGAGGGCCGAAAACGCGATATCGGCCGATTTGCGATCTGTCAGCAGATTCGGTTTCTGGGCAGTTTACATGTCGAACTGCACGGTAGAAACGATAAAACAGCTCCTCCGTGCAGTTTTCATACCGAGTCACCGTCCACTGGGCTCAGCGAGAAAACGCGATTTCGGCGCTTCTGAGGGCCGAAAACGCGATATCGGCCGATTTTCGATCTGTCAGCAGATTCGGTTTCTGGGCAGTTTACATGTCGAACTGCACGGTAGAAACGATAAAACAGCTCCTCCGTGCAGTTTTCATACCGAGTCACCGTCCACTGGGCTCAGCGAGAAAACGCGATTTCGGCGCTTCTGAGGGCCGAAAACGCGATATCGGCCGATTTGCGATCTGTCAGCAGATTCGGTTTCTGGGCAGTTTACATGTCGAACTGCACGGTAGAAACGATAAAACAGCTCCTCCGTGCAGTTTTCATACCGAGTCACCGTCCACTGGGCTCAGCGAGAAAACGCGATTTCGGCGCTTCTGAGGGCCGAAAACGCGATATCGGCCGATTTGCGATCTGTCAGCAGATTCGGTTTCTGGGCAGTTTACATGTCGAACTGCACGGTAGAAACGATAAAACAGCTCCTCCGTGCAGTTTTCATACCGAGTCACCGTCCACTGGGCTCAGCGAGAAAACGCGATTTCGGCGCTTCTGAGGGCCGAAAACGCGATATCGGCCGATTTGCGATCTGTCAGCAGATTCGGTTTCTGGGCAGTTTACATGTCGAACTGCACGGTAGAAACGATAAAACAGCTCCTCCGTGCAGTTTTCATACCGAGTCACCGTCCACTGGGCTCAGCGAGAAAACGCGATTTCGGCGCTTCTGAGGGCCGAAAACGCGATATCGGCCGATTTTCGATCTGTCAGCAGATTCGGTTTCTGGGCAGTTTACATGTCGAACTGCACGGTAGAAACGATAAAACAGCTCCTCCGTGCAGTTTTCATACCGAGTCACCGTCCACTGGGCTCAGCGAGAAAACGCGATTTCGGCGCTTCTGAGGGCCGAAAACGCGATATCGGCCGATTTTCGATCTGTCAGCAGATTCGGTTTCTGGGCAGTTTACATGTCGAACTGCACGGTAGAAACGATAAAACAGCTCCTCCGTGCAGTTTTCATACCGAGTCACCGTCCACTGGGCTCAGCGAGAAAACGCGATTTCGGCGCTTCTGAGGGCCGAAAACGCGATATCGGCCGATTTGCGATCTGTCAGCAGATTCGGTTTCTGGGCAGTTTACATGTCGAACTGCACGGTAGAAACGATAAAACAGCTCCTCCGTGCAGTTTTCATACCGAGTCACCGTCCACTGGGCTCAGCGAGAAAACGCGATTTCGGCGCTTCTGAGGGCCGAAAACGCGATATCGGCCGATTTGCGATCTGTCAGCAGATTCGGTTTCTGGGCAGTTTACATGTCGAACTGCACGGTAGAAACGATAAAACAGCTCCTCCGTGCAGTTTTCATACCGAGTCACCGTCCACTGGGCTCAGCGAGAAAACGCGATTTCGGCGCTTCTGAGGGCCGAAAACGCGATATCGGCCGATTTGCGATCTGTCAGCAGATTCGGTTTCTGGGCAGTTTACATGTCGAACTGCACGGTAGAAACGATAAAACAGCTCCTCCGTGCAGTTTTCATACCGAGTCACCGTCCACTGGGCTCAGCGAGAAAACGCGATTTCGGCGCTTCTGAGGGCCGAAAACGCGATATCGGCCGATTTTCGATCTGTCAGCAGATTCGGTTTCTGGGCAGTTTACATGTCGAACTGCACGGTAGAAACGATAAAACAGCTCCTCCGTGCAGTTTTCATACCGAGTCACCGTCCACTGGGCTCAGCGAGAAAACGCGATTTCGGCGCTTCTGAGGGCCGAAAACGCGATATCGGCCGATTTTCGATCTGTCAGCAGATTCGGTTTCTGGGCAGTTTACATGTCGAACTGCACGGTAGAAACGATAAAACAGCTCCTCCGTGCAGTTTTCATACCGAGTCACCGTCCACTGGGCTCAGCGAGAAAACGCGATTTCGGCGCTTCTGAGGGCCGAAAACGCGATATCGGCCGATTTGCGATCTGTCAGCAGATTCGGTTTCTGGGCAGTTTACATGTCGAACTGCACGGTAGAAACGATAAAACAGCTCCTCCGTGCAGTTTTCATACCGAGTCACCGTCCACTGGGCTCAGCGAGAAAACGCGATTTCGGCGCTTCTGAGGGCCGAAAACGCGATATCGGCCGATTTTCGATCTGTCAGCAGATTCGGTTTCTGGGCAGTTTACATGTCGAACTGCACGGTAGAAACGATAAAACAGCTCCTCCGTGCAGTTTTCATACCGAGTCACCGTCCACTGGGCTCAGCGAGAAAACGCGATTTCGGCGCTTCTGAGGGCCGAAAACGCGATATCGGCCGATTTGCGATCTGTCAGCAGATTCGGTTTCTGGGCAGTTTACATGTCGAACTGCACGGTAGAAACGATAAAACAGCTCCTCCGTGCAGTTTTCATACCGAGTCACCGTCCACTGGGCTCAGCGAGAAAACGCGATTTCGGCGCTTCTGAGGGCCGAAAACGCGATATCGGCCGATTTTCGATCTGTCAGCAGATTCGGTTTCTGGGCAGTTTACATGTCGAACTGCACGGTAGAAACGATAAAACAGCTCCTCCGTGCAGTTTTCATACCGAGTCACCGTCCACTGGGCTCAGCGAGAAAACGCGATTTCGGCGCTTCTGAGGGCCGAAAACGCGATATCGGCCGATTTTCGATCTGTCAGCAGATTCGGTTTCTGGGCAGTTTACATGTCGAACTGCACGGTAGAAACGATAAAACAGCTCCTCCGTGCAGTTTTCATACCGAGTCACCGTCCACTGGGCTCAGCGAGAAAACGCGATTTCGGCGCTTCTGAGGGCCGAAAACGCGATATCGGCCGATTTGCGATCTGTCAGCAGATTCGGTTTCTGGGCAGTTTACATGTCGAACTGCACGGTAGAAACGATAAAACAGCTCCTCCGTGCAGTTTTCATACCGAGTCACCGTCCACTGGGCTCAGCGAGAAAACGCGATTTCGGCGCTTCTGAGGGCCGAAAACGCGATATCGGCCGATTTTCGATCTGTCAGCAGATTCGGTTTCTGGGCAGTTTACATGTCGAACTGCACGGTAGAAACGATAAAACAGCTCCTCCGTGCAGTTTTCATACCGAGTCACCGTCCACTGGGCTCAGCGAGAAAACGCGATTTCGGCGCTTCTGAGGGCCGAAAACGCGATATCGGCCGATTTGCGATCTGTCAGCAGATTCGGTTTCTGGGCAGTTTACATGTCGAACTGCACGGTAGAAACGATAAAACAGCTCCTCCGTGCAGTTTTCATACCGAGTCACCGTCCACTGGGCTCAGCGAGAAAACGCGATTTCGGCGCTTCTGAGGGCCGAAAACGCGATATCGGCCGATTTGCGATCTGTCAGCAGATTCGGTTTCTGGGCAGTTTACATGTCGAACTGCACGGTAGAAACGATAAAACAGCTCCTCCGTGCAGTTTTCATACCGAGTCACCGTCCACTGGGCTCAGCGAGAAAACGCGATTTCGGCGCTCTGAGGGCCGAAAACGCGATATCGGCCGATTTGCGATCTGTCAGCAGATTCGGTTTCTGGGCAGTTTACATGTCGAACTGCACGGTAGAAACGA
The DNA here is from genome assembly GCA_033815515.1 of Cryptocheilus praepositus. NCBI lineage: Eukaryota > Metazoa > Arthropoda > Insecta > Hymenoptera > Pompilidae > Cryptocheilus > Cryptocheilus praepositus. Next base: position 322,650 of record JAWWQZ010000208.1, on the reverse strand, counting down.
TAAAACAGCTCCTCCGTGCAGTTTTCATACCGAGTCACCGTCCACTGGGCTCAGCGAGAAAACGCGATTTCGGCGCTTCTGAGGGCCGAAAACGCGATATCGGCCGATTTGCGATCTGTCAGCAGATTCGGTTTCTGGGCAGTTTACATGTCGAACTGCACGGTAGAAACGATAAAACAGCTCCTCCGTGCAGTTTTCATACCGAGTCACCGTCCACTGGGCTCAGCGAGAAAACGCGATTTCGGCGCTTCTGAGGGCCGAAAACGCGATATCGGCCGATTTGCGATCTGTCAGCAGATTCGGTTTCTGGGCAGTTTACATGTCGAACTGCACGGTAGAAACGATAAAACAGCTCCTCCGTGCAGTTTTCATACCGAGTCACCGTCCACTGGGCTCAGCGAGAAAACGCGATTTCGGCGCTTCTGAGGGCCGAAAACGCGATATCGGCCGATTTGCGATCTGTCAGCAGATTCGGTTTCTGGGCAGTTTACATGTCGAACTGCACGGTAGAAACGATAAAACAGCTCCTCCGTGCAGTTTTCATACCGAGTCACCGTCCACTGGGCTCAGCGAGAAAACGCGATTTCGGCGCTTCTGAGGGCCGAAAACGCGATATCGGCCGATTTTCGATCTGTCAGCAGATTCGGTTTCTGGGCAGTTTACATGTCGAACTGCACGGTAGAAACGATAAAACAGCTCCTCCGTGCAGTTTTCATACCGAGTCACCGTCCACTGGGCTCAGCGAGAAAACGCGATTTCGGCGCTTCTGAGGGCCGAAAACGCGATATCGGCCGATTTGCGATCTGTCAGCAGATTCGGTTTCTGGGCAGTTTACATGTCGAACTGCACGGTAGAAACGATAAAACAGCTCCTCCGTGCAGTTTTCATACCGAGTCACCGTCCACTGGGCTCAGCGAGAAAACGCGATTTCGGCGCTTCTGAGGGCCGAAAACGCGATATCGGCCGATTTTCGATCTGTCAGCAGATTCGGTTTCTGGGCAGTTTACATGTCGAACTGCACGGTAGAAACGATAAAACAGCTCCTCCGTGCAGTTTTCATACCGAGTCACCGTCCACTGGGCTCAGCGAGAAAACGCGATTTCTCAGGGCCGAGAAACGCGATATCGGCCGATTTGCGATCTGTCAGCAGATTCGGTTTCTGGGCAGTTTACATGTCGAACTGCACGGTAGAAACGATAAAACAGCTCCTCCGTGCAGTTTTCATACCGAGTCACCGTCCACTGGGCTCAGCGAGAAAACGCGATTTCGGCGATTCGAGGGCCGAAAACGCGATATCGGCCGATTTGCGATCTGTCAGCAGATTCGGTTTCTGGGCAGTTTACATGTCGAACTGCACGGTAGAAACGATAAAACAGCTCCTCCGTGCAGTTTTCATACCGAGTCACCGTCCACTGGGCTCAGCGAGAAAACGCGATTTCGGCGCTTCTGAGGGCCGAAAACGCGATATCGGCCGATTTTCGATCTGTCAGCAGATTCGGTTTCTGGGCAGTTTACATGTCGAACTGCACGGTAGAAACGATAAAACAGCTCCTCCGTGCAGTTTTCATACCGAGTCACCGTCCACTGGGCTCAGCGAGAAAACGCGATTTCGGCGCTTCTGAGGGCCGAAAACGCGATATCGGCCGATTTGCGATCTGTCAGCAGATTCGGTTTCTGGGCAGTTTACATGTCGAACTGCACGGTAGAAACGATAAAACAGCTCCTCCGTGCAGTTTTCATACCGAGTCACCGTCCACTGGGCTCAGCGAGAAAACGCGATTTCGGCGCTTCTGAGGGCCGAAAACGCGATATCGGCCGATTTGCGATCTGTCAGCAGATTCGGTTTCTGGGCAGTTTACATGTCGAACTGCACGGTAGAAACGATAAAACAGCTCCTCCGTGCAGTTTTCATACCGAGTCACCGTCCACTGGGCTCAGCGAGAAAACGCGATTTCGGCGCTTCTGAGGGCCGAAAACGCGATATCGGCCGATTTGCGATCTGTCAGCAGATTCGGTTTCTGGGCAGTTTACATGTCGAACTGCACGGTAGAAACGATAAAACAGCTCCTCCGTGCAGTTTTCATACCGAGTCACCGTCCACTGGGCTCAGCGAGAAAACGCGATTTCGGCGCTTCTGAGGGCCGAAAACGCGATATCGGCCGATTTGCGATCTGTCAGCAGATTCGGTTTCTGGGCAGTTTACATGTCGAACTGCACGGTAGAAACGATAAAACAGCTCCTCCGTGCAGTTTTCATACCGAGTCACCGTCCACTGGGCTCAGCGAGAAAACGCGATTTCGGCGCTTCTGAGGGCCGAAAACGCGATATCGGCCGATTTGCGATCTGTCAGCAGATTCGGTTTCTGGGCAGTTTACATGTCGAACTGCACGGTAGAAACGATAAAACAGCTCCTCCGTGCAGTTTTCATACCGAGTCACCGTCCACTGGGCTCAGCGAGAAAACGCGATTTCGGCGCTTCTGAGGGCCGAAAACGCGATATCGGCCGATTTGCGATCTGTCAGCAGATTCGGTTTCTGGGCAGTTTACATGTCGAACTGCACGGTAGAAACGATAAAACAGCTCCTCCGTGCAGTTTTCATACCGAGTCACCGTCCACTGGGCTCAGCGAGAAAACGCGATTTCGGCGCTTCTGAGGGCCGAAAACGCGATATCGGCCGATTTGCGATCTGTCAGCAGATTCGGTTTCTGGGCAGTTTACATGTCGAACTGCACGGTAGAAACGATAAAACAGCTCCTCCGTGCAGTTTTCATACCGAGTCACCGTCCACTGGGCTCAGCGAGAAAACGCGATTTCGGCGCTTCTGAGGGCCGAAAACGCGATATCGGCCGATTTGCGATCTGTCAGCAGATTCGGTTTCTGGGCAGTTTACATGTCGAACTGCACGGTAGAAACGATAAAACAGCTCCTCCGTGCAGTTTTCATACCGAGTCACCGTCCACTGGGCTCAGCGAGAAAACGCGATTTCGGCGCTTCTGAGGGCCGAAAACGCGATATCGGCCGATTTGCGATCTGTCAGCAGATTCGGTTTCTGGGCAGTTTACATGTCGAACTGCACGGTAGAAACGATAAAACAGCTCCTCCGTGCAGTTTTCATACCGAGTCACCGTCCACTGGGCTCAGCGAGAAAACGCGATTTCGGCGCTTCTGAGGGCCGAAAACGCGATATCGGCCGATTTTCGATCTGTCAGCAGATTCGGTTTCTGGGCAGTTTACATGTCGAACTGCACGGTAGAAACGATAAAACAGCTCCTCCGTGCAGTTTTCATACCGAGTCACCGTCCACTGGGCTCAGCGAGAAAACGCGATTTCGGCGCTTCTGAGGGCCGAAAACGCGATATCGGCCGATTTGCGATCTGTCAGCAGATTCGGTTTCTGGGCAGTTTACATGTCGAACTGCACGGTAGAAACGATAAAACAGCTCCTCCGTGCAGTTTTCATACCGAGTCACCGTCCACTGGGCTCAGCGAGAAAACGCGATTTCGGCGCTTCTGAGGGCCGAAAACGCGATATCGGCCGATTTGCGATCTGTCAGCAGATTCGGTTTCTGGGCAGTTTACATGTCGAACTGCACGGTAGAAACGATAAAACAGCTCCTCCGTGCAGTTTTCATACCGAGTCACCGTCCACTGGGCTCAGCGAGAAAACGCGATTTCGGCGCTTCTGAGGGCCGAAAACGCGATATCGGCCGATTTGCGATCTGTCAGCAGATTCGGTTTCTGGGCAGTTTACATGTCGAACTGCACGGTAGAAACGATAAAACAGCTCCTCCGTGCAGTTTTCATACCGAGTCACCGTCCACTGGGCTCAGCGAGAAAACGCGATTTCGGCGCTTCTGAGGGCCGAAAACGCGATATCGGCCGATTTGCGATCTGTCAGCAGATTCGGTTTCTGGGCAGTTTACATGTCGAACTGCACGGTAGAAACGATAAAACAGCTCCTCCGTGCAGTTTTCATACCGAGTCACCGTCCACTGGCTCAGCGAGAAAACGCGATTTCGGCGCGCTTCTGAGGGCCGAAAACGCGATATCGGCCGATTTTCGATCTGTCAGCAGATTCGGTTTCTGGGCAGTTTACATGTCGAACTGCACGGTAGAAACGATAAAACAGCTCCTCCGTGCAGTTTTCATACCGAGTCACCGTCCACTGGGCTCAGCGAGAAAACGCGATTTCGGCGCTTCTGAGGGCCGAAAACGCGATATCGGCCGATTTGCGATCTGTCAGCAGATTCGGTTTCTGGGCAGTTTACATGTCGAACTGCACGGTAGAAACGATAAAACAGCTCCTCCGTGCAGTTTTCATACCGAGTCACCGTCCACTGGGCTCAGCGAGAAAACGCGATTTCGGCGCTTCTGAGGGCCGAAAACGCGATATCGGCCGATTTGCGATCTGTCAGCAGATTCGGTTTCTGGGCAGTTTACATGTCGAACTGCACGGTAGAAACGATAAAACAGCTCCTCCGTGCAGTTTTCATACCGAGTCACCGTCCACTGGGCTCAGCGAGAAAACGCGATTTCGGCGCTTCTGAGGGCCGAAAACGCGATATCGGCCGATTTGCGATCTGTCAGCAGATTCGGTTTCTGGGCAGTTTACATGTCGAACTGCACGGTAGAAACGATAAAACAGCTCCTCCGTGCAGTTTTCATACCGAGTCACCGTCCACTGGGCTCAGCGAGAAAACGCGATTTCGGCGCTTCTGAGGGCCGAAAACGCGATATCGGCCGATTTGCGATCTGTCAGCAGATTCGGTTTCTGGGCAGTTTACATGTCGAACTGCACGGTAGAAACGATAAAACAGCTCCTCCGTGCAGTTTTCATACCGAGTCACCGTCCACTGGGCTCAGCGAGAAAACGCGATTTCGGCGCTTCTGAGGGCCGAAAACGCGATATCGGCCGATTTGCGATCTGTCAGCAGATTCGGTTTCTGGGCAGTTTACATGTCGAACTGCACGGTAGAAACGATAAAACAGCTCCTCCGTGCAGTTTTCATACCGAGTCACCGTCCACTGGGCTCAGCGAGAAAACGCGATTTCGGCGCTTCTGAGGGCCGAAAACGCGATATCGGCCGATTTGCGATCTGTCAGCAGATTCGGTTTCTGGGCAGTTTACATGTCGAACTGCACGGTAGAAACGATAAAACAGCTCCTCCGTGCAGTTTTCATACCGAGTCACCGTCCACTGGGCTCAGCGAGAAAACGCGATTTCGGCGCTTCTGAGGGCCGAAAACGCGATATCGGCCGATTTGCGATCTGTCAGCAGATTCGGTTTCTGGGCAGTTTACATGTCGAACTGCACGGTAGAAACGATAAAACAGCTCCTCCGTGCAGTTTTCATACCGAGTCACCGTCCACTGGGCTCAGCGAGAAAACGCGATTTCGGCGCTTCTGAGGGCCGAAAACGCGATATCGGCCGATTTGCGATCTGTCAGCAGATTCGGTTTCTGGGCAGTTTACATGTCGAACTGCACGGTAGAAACGATAAAACAGCTCCTCCGTGCAGTTTTCATACCGAGTCACCGTCCACTGGGCTCAGCGAGAAAACGCGATTTCGGCGCTTCTGAGGGCCGAAAACGCGATATCGGCCGATTTGCGATCTGTCAGCAGATTCGGTTTCTGGGCAGTTTACATGTCGAACTGCACGGTAGAAACGATAAAACAGCTCCTCCGTGCAGTTTTCATACCGAGTCACCGTCCACTGGGCTCAGCGAGAAAACGCGATTTCGGCGCTTCTGAGGGCCGAAAACGCGATATCGGCCGATTTTCGATCTGTCAGCAGATTCGGTTTCTGGGCAGTTTACATGTCGAACTGCACGGTAGAAACGATAAAACAGCTCCTCCGTGCAGTTTTCATACCGAGTCACCGTCCACTGGGCTCAGCGAGAAAACGCGATTTCGGCGCTTCTGAGGGCCGAAAACGCGATATCGGCCGATTTGCGATCTGTCAGCAGATTCGGTTTCTGGGCAGTTTACATGTCGAACTGCACGGTAGAAACGATAAAACAGCTCCTCCGTGCAGTTTTCATACCGAGTCACCGTCCACTGGGCTCAGCGAGAAAACGCGATTTCGGCGCTTCTGAGGGCCGAAAACGCGATATCGGCCGATTTGCGATCTGTCAGCAGATTCGGTTTCTGGGCAGTTTACATGTCGAACTGCACGGTAGAAACGATAAAACAGCTCCTCCGTGCAGTTTTCATACCGAGTCACCGTCCACTGGGCTCAGCGAGAAAACGCGATTTCGGCGCTTCTGAGGGCCGAAAACGCGATATCGGCCGATTTGCGATCTGTCAGCAGATTCGGTTTCTGGGCAGTTTACATGTCGAACTGCACGGTAGAAACGATAAAACAGCTCCTCCGTGCAGTTTTCATACCGAGTCACCGTCCACTGGGCTCAGCGAGAAAACGCGATTTCGGCGCTTCTGAGGGCCGAAAACGCGATATCGGCCGATTTTCGATCTGTCAGCAGATTCGGTTTCTGGGCAGTTTACATGTCGAACTGCACGGTAGAAACGATAAAACAGCTCCTCCGTGCAGTTTTCATACCGAGTCACCGTCCACTGGGCTCAGCGAGAAAACGCGATTTCGGCGCTTCTGAGGGCCGAAAACGCGATATCGGCCGATTTGCGATCTGTCAGCAGATTCGGTTTCTGGGCAGTTTACATGTCGAACTGCACGGTAGAAACGATAAAACAGCTCCTCCGTGCAGTTTTCATACCGAGTCACCGTCCACTGGGCTCAGCGAGAAAACGCGATTTCGGCGCTTCTGAGGGCCGAAAACGCGATATCGGCCGATTTGCGATCTGTCAGCAGATTCGGTTTCTGGGCAGTTTACATGTCGAACTGCACGGTAGAAACGATAAAACAGCTCCTCCGTGCAGTTTTCATACCGAGTCACCGTCCACTGGGCTCAGCGAGAAAACGCGATTTCGGCGCTTCTGAGGGCCGAAAACGCGATATCGGCCGATTTGCGATCTGTCAGCAGATTCGGTTTCTGGGCAGTTTACATGTCGAACTGCACGGTAGAAACGATAAAACAGCTCCTCCGTGCAGTTTTCATACCGAGTCACCGTCCACTGGGCTCAGCGAGAAAACGCGATTTCGGCGCTTCTGAGGGCCGAAAACGCGATATCGGCCGATTTGCGATCTGTCAGCAGATTCGGTTTCTGGGCAGTTTACATGTCGAACTGCACGGTAGAAACGATAAAACAGCTCCTCCGTGCAGTTTTCATACCGAGTCACCGTCCACTGGGCTCAGCGAGAAAACGCGATTTCGGCGCTTCTGAGGGCCGAAAACGCGATATCGGCCGATTTGCGATCTGTCAGCAGATTCGGTTTCTGGGCAGTTTACATGTCGAACTGCACGGTAGAAACGATAAAACAGCTCCTCCGTGCAGTTTTCATACCGAGTCACCGTCCACGGGCTCAGCGAGAAAACGCGATTTCGGCGCTTCTGAGGGCCGAAAACGCGATATCGGCCGATTTGCGATCTGTCAGCAGATTCGGTTTCTGGGCAGTTTACATGTCGAACTGCACGGTAGAAACGATAAAACAGCTCCTCCGTGCAGTTTTCATACCGAGTCACCGTCCACTGGGCTCAGCGAGAAAACGCGATTTCGGCGCTTCTGAGGGCCGAAAACGCGATATCGGCCGATTTTCGATCTGTCAGCAGATTCGGTTTCTGGGCAGTTTACATGTCGAACTGCACGGTAGAAACGATAAAACAGCTCCTCCGTGCAGTTTTCATACCGAGTCACCGTCCACTGGGCTCAGCGAGAAAACGCGATTTCGGCGCTTCTGAGGGCCGAAAACGCGATATCGGCCGATTTGCGATCTGTCAGCAGATTCGGTTTCTGGGCAGTTTACATGTCGAACTGCACGGTAGAAACGATAAAACAGCTCCTCCGTGCAGTTTTCATACCGAGTCACCGTCCACTGGGCTCAGCGAGAAAACGCGATTTCGGCGCTTCTGAGGGCCGAAAACGCGATATCGGCCGATTTGCGATCTGTCAGCAGATTCGGTTTCTGGGCAGTTTACATGTCGAACTGCACGGTAGAAACGATAAAACAGCTCCTCCGTGCAGTTTTCATACCGAGTCACCGTCCACTCGGCTCAGCGAGAAAACGCGATTTCGGCGCTTCTGAGGGCCGAAAACGCGATATCGGCCGATTTTCGATCTGTCAGCAGATTCGGTTTCTGGGCAGTTTACATGTCGAACTGCACGGTAGAAACGATAAAACAGCTCCTCCGTGCAGTTTTCATACCGAGTCACCGTCCACTGGGCTCAGCGAGAAAACGCGATTTCGGCGCTTCTGAGGGCCGAAAACGCGATATCGGCCGATTTGCGATCTGTCAGCAGATTCGGTTTCTGGGCAGTTTACATGTCGAACTGCACGGTAGAAACGATAAAACAGCTCCTCCGTGCAGTTTTCATACCGAGTCACCGTCCACTGGGCTCAGCGAGAAAACGCGATTTCGGCGCTTCTGAGGGCCGAAAACGCGATATCGGCCGATTTGCGATCTGTCAGCAGATTCGGTTTCTGGGCAGTTTACATGTCGAACTGCACGGTAGAAACGATAAAACAGCTCCTCCGTGCAGTTTTCATACCGAGTCACCGTCCACTGGGCTCAGCGAGAAAACGCGATTTCGGCGCTTCTGAGGGCCGAAAACGCGATATCGGCCGATTTGCGATCTGTCAGCAGATTCGGTTTCTGGGCAGTTTACATGTCGAACTGCACGGTAGAAACGATAAAACAGCTCCTCCGTGCAGTTTTCATACCGAGTCACCGTCCACTGGGCTCAGCGAGAAAACGCGATTTCGGCGCTTCTGAGGGCCGAAAACGCGATATCGGCCGATTTTCGATCTGTCAGCAGATTCGGTTTCTGGGCAGTTTACATGTCGAACTGCACGGTAGAAACGATAAAACAGCTCCTCCGTGCAGTTTTCATACCGAGTCACCGTCCACTGGGCTCAGCGAGAAAACGCGATTTCGGCGCTTCTGAGGGCCGAAAACGCGATATCGGCCGATTTGCGATCTGTCAGCAGATTCGGTTTCTGGGCAGTTTACATGTCGAACTGCACGGTAGAAACGATAAAACAGCTCCTCCGTGCAGTTTTCATACCGAGTCACCGTCCACTGGGCTCAGCGAGAAAACGCGATTTCGGCGCTTCTGAGGGCCGAAAACGCGATATCGGCCGATTTGCGATCTGTCAGCAGATTCGGTTTCTGGGCAGTTTACATGTCGAACTGCACGGTAGAAACGATAAAACAGCTCCTCCGTGCAGTTTTCATACCGAGTCACCGTCCACTGGGCTCAGCGAGAAAACGCGATTTCGGCGCTTCTGAGGGCCGAAAACGCGATATCGGCCGATTTGCGATCTGTCAGCAGATTCGGTTTCTGGGCAGTTTACATGTCGAACTGCACGGTAGAAACGATAAAACAGCTCCTCCGTGCAGTTTTCATACCGAGTCACCGTCCACTGGGCTCAGCGAGAAAACGCGATTTCGGCGCTTCTGAGGGCCGAAAACGCGATATCGGCCGATTTGCGATCTGTCAGCAGATTCGGTTTCTGGGCAGTTTACATGTCGAACTGCACGGTAGAAACGATAAAACAGCTCCTCCGTGCAGTTTTCATACCGAGTCACCGTCCACTGGGCTCAGCGAGAAAACGCGATTTCGGCGCTTCTGAGGGCCGAAAACGCGATATCGGCCGATTTTCGATCTGTCAGCAGATTCGGTTTCTGGGCAGTTTACATGTCGAACTGCACGGTAGAAACGATAAAACAGCTCCTCCGTGCAGTTTTCATACCGAGTCACCGTCCACTGGGCTCAGCGAGAAAACGCGATTTCGGCGCTTCTGAGGGCCGAAAACGCGATATCGGCCGATTTGCGATCTGTCAGCAGATTCGGTTTCTGGGCAGTTTACATGTCGAACTGCACGGTAGAAACGATAAAACAGCTCCTCCGTGCAGTTTTCATACCGAGTCACCGTCCACTGGGCTCAGCGAGAAAACGCGATTTCGGCGCTTCTGAGGGCCGAAAACGCGATATCGGCCGATTTGCGATCTGTCAGCAGATTCGGTTTCTGGGCAGTTTACATGTCGAACTGCACGGTAGAAACGATAAAACAGCTCCTCCGTGCAGTTTTCATACCGAGTCACCGTCCACTGGGCTCAGCGAGAAAACGCGATTTCGGCGCTTCTGAGGGCCGAAAACGCGATATCGGCCGATTTTCGATCTGTCAGCAGATTCGGTTTCTGGGCAGTTTACATGTCGAACTGCACGGTAGAAACGATAAAACAGCTCCTCCGTGCAGTTTTCATACCGAGTCACCGTCCACTGGGCTCAGCGAGAAAACGCGATTTCGGCGCTTCTGAGGGCCGAAAACGCGATATCGGCCGATTTGCGATCTGTCAGCAGATTCGGTTTCTGGGCAGTTTACATGTCGAACTGCACGGTAGAAACGATAAAACAGCTCCTCCGTGCAGTTTTCATACCGAGTCACCGTCCACTGGGCTCAGCGAGAAAACGCGATTTCGGCGCTTCTGAGGGCCGAAAACGCGATATCGGCCGATTTTCGATCTGTCAGCAGATTCGGTTTCTGGGCAGTTTACATGTCGAACTGCACGGTAGAAACGATAAAACAGCTCCTCCGTGCAGTTTTCATACCGAGTCACCGTCCACTGGGCTCAGCGAGAAAACGCGATTTCGGCGCTTCTGAGGGCCGAAAACGCGATATCGGCCGATTTGCGATCTGTCAGCAGATTCGGTTTCTGGGCAGTTTACATGTCGAACTGCACGGTAGAAACGATAAAACAGCTCCTCCGTGCAGTTTTCATACCGAGTCACCGTCCACTGGGCTCAGCGAGAAAACGCGATTTCGGCGCTTCTGAGGGCCGAAAACGCGATATCGGCCGATTTGCGATCTGTCAGCAGATTCGGTTTCTGGGCAGTTTACATGTCGAACTGCACGGTAGAAACGATAAAACAGCTCCTCCGTGCAGTTTTCATACCGAGTCACCGTCCACTGGGCTCAGCGAGAAAACGCGATTTCGGCGCTTCTGAGGGCCGAAAACGCGATATCGGCCGATTTGCGATCTGTCAGCAGATTCGGTTTCTGGGCAGTTTACATGTCGAACTGCACGGTAGAAACGATAAAACAGCTCCTCCGTGCAGTTTTCATACCGAGTCACCGTCCACTGGGCTCAGCGAGAAAACGCGATTTCGGCGCTTCTGAGGGCCGAAAACGCGATATCGGCCGATTTGCGATCTGTCAGCAGATTCGGTTTCTGGGCAGTTTACATGTCGAACTGCACGGTAGAAACGATAAAACAGCTCCTCCGTGCAGTTTTCATACCGAGTCACCGTCCACTGGGCTCAGCGAGAAAACGCGATTTCGGCGCTTCTGAGGGCCGAAAACGCGATATCGGCCGATTTGCGATCTGTCAGCAGATTCGGTTTCTGGGCAGTTTACATGTCGAACTGCACGGTAGAAACGATAAAACAGCTCCTCCGTGCAGTTTTCATACCGAGTCACCGTCCACTGGGCTCAGCGAGAAAACGCGATTTCGGCGCTTCTGAGGGCCGAAAACGCGATATCGGCCGATTTGCGATCTGTCAGCAGATTCGGTTTCTGGGCAGTTTACATGTCGAACTGCACGGTAGAAACGATAAAACAGCTCCTCCGTGCAGTTTTCATACCGAGTCACCGTCCACTGGGCTCAGCGAGAAAACGCGATTTCGGCGCTTCTGAGGGCCGAAAACGCGATATCGGCCGATTTGCGATCTGTCAGCAGATTCGGTTTCTGGGCAGTTTACATGTCGAACTGCACGGTAGAAACGATAAAACAGCTCCTCCGTGCAGTTTTCATACCGAGTCACCGTCCACTGGGCTCAGCGAGAAAACGCGATTTCGGCGCTTCTGAGGGCCGAAAACGCGATATCGGCCGATTTGCGATCTGTCAGCAGATTCGGTTTCTGGGCAGTTTACATGTCGAACTGCACGGTAGAAACGATAAAACAGCTCCTCCGTGCAGTTTTCATACCGAGTCACCGTCCACTGGGCTCAGCGAGAAAACGCGATTTCGGCGCTTCTGAGGGCCGAAAACGCGATATCGGCCGATTTTCGATCTGTCAGCAGATTCGGTTTCTGGGCAGTTTACATGTCGAACTGCACGGTAGAAACGATAAAACAGCTCCTCCGTGCAGTTTTCATACCGAGTCACCGTCCACTGGGCTCAGCGAGAAAACGCGATTTCGGCGCTTCTGAGGGCCGAAAACGCGATATCGGCCGATTTGCGATCTGTCAGCAGATTCGGTTTCTGGGCAGTTTACATGTCGAACTGCACGGTAGAAACGATAAAACAGCTCCTCCGTGCAGTTTTCATACCGAGTCACCGTCCACTGGGCTCAGCGAGAAAACGCGATTTCGGCGCTTCTGAGGGCCGAAAACGCGATATCGGCCGATTTTCGATCTGTCAGCAGATTCGGTTTCTGGGCAGTTTACATGTCGAACTGCACGGTAGAAACGATAAAACAGCTCCTCCGTGCAGTTTTCATACCGAGTCACCGTCCACTGGGCTCAGCGAGAAAACGCGATTTCGGCGCTTCTGAGGGCCGAAAACGCGATATCGGCCGATTTTCGATCTGTCAGCAGATTCGGTTTCTGGGCAGTTTACATGTCGAACTGCACGGTAGAAACGATAAAACAGCTCCTCCGTGCAGTTTTCATACCGAGTCACCGTCCACTGGGCTCAGCGAGAAAACGCGATTTCGGCGCTTCTGAGGGCCGAAAACGCGATATCGGCCGATTTGCGATCTGTCAGCAGATTCGGTTTCTGGGCAGTTTACATGTCGAACTGCACGGTAGAAACGATAAAACAGCTCCTCCGTGCAGTTTTCATACCGAGTCACCGTCCACTGGGCTCAGCGAGAAAACGCGATTTCGGCGCTTCTGAGGGCCGAAAACGCGATATCGGCCGATTTGCGATCTGTCAGCAGATTCGGTTTCTGGGCAGTTTACATGTCGAACTGCACGGTAGAAACGATAAAACAGCTCCTCCGTGCAGTTTTCATACCGAGTCACCGTCCACTGGGCTCAGCGAGAAAACGCGATTTCGGCGCTTCTGAGGGCCGAAAACGCGATATCGGCCGATTTGCGATCTGTCAGCAGATTCGGTTTCTGGGCAGTTTACATGTCGAACTGCACGGTAGAAACGATAAAACAGCTCCTCCGTGCAGTTTTCATACCGAGTCACCGTCCACTGGGCTCAGCGAGAAAACGCGATTTCGGCGCTTCTGAGGGCCGAAAACGCGATATCGGCCGATTTGCGATCTGTCAGCAGATTCGGTTTCTGGGCAGTTTACATGTCGAACTGCACGGTAGAAACGATAAAACAGCTCCTCCGTGCAGTTTTCATACCGAGTCACCGTCCACTGGGCTCAGCGAGAAAACGCGATTTCGGCGCTTCTGAGGGCCGAAAACGCGATATCGGCCGATTTGCGATCTGTCAGCAGATTCGGTTTCTGGGCAGTTTACATGTCGAACTGCACGGTAGAAACGATAAAACAGCTCCTCCGTGCAGTTTTCATACCGAGTCACCGTCCACTGGGCTCAGCGAGAAAACGCGATTTCGGCGCTTCTGAGGGCCGAAAACGCGATATCGGCCGATTTTCGATCTGTCAGCAGATTCGGTTTCTGGGCAGTTTACATGTCGAACTGCACGGTAGAAACGATAAAACAGCTCCTCCGTGCAGTTTTCATACCGAGTCACCGTCCACTGGGCTCAGCGAGAAAACGCGATTTCGGCGCTTCTGAGGGCCGAAAACGCGATATCGGCCGATTTTCGATCTGTCAGCAGATTCGGTTTCTGGGCAGTTTACATGTCGAACTGCACGGTAGAAACGATAAAACAGCTCCTCCGTGCAGTTTTCATACCGAGTCACCGTCCACTGGGCTCAGCGAGAAAACGCGATTTCGGCGCTTCTGAGGGCCGAAAACGCGATATCGGCCGATTTGCGATCTGTCAGCAGATTCGGTTTCTGGGCAGTTTACATGTCGAACTGCACGGTAGAAACGATAAAACAGCTCCTCCGTGCAGTTTTCATACCGAGTCACCGTCCACTGGGCTCAGCGAGAAAACGCGATTTCGGCGCTTCTGAGGGCCGAAAACGCGATATCGGCCGATTTGCGATCTGTCAGCAGATTCGGTTTCTGGGCAGTTTACATGTCGAACTGCACGGTAGAAACGATAAAACAGCTCCTCCGTGCAGTTTTCATACCGAGTCACCGTCCACTGGGCTCAGCGAGAAAACGCGATTTCGGCGCTTCTGAGGGCCGAAAACGCGATATCGGCCGATTTGCGATCTGTCAGCAGATTCGGTTTCTGGGCAGTTTACATGTCGAACTGCACGGTAGAAACGATAAAACAGCTCCTCCGTGCAGTTTTCATACCGAGTCACCGTCCACTGGGCTCAGCGAGAAAACGCGATTTCGGCGCTTCTGAGGGCCGAAAACGCGATATCGGCCGATTTGCGATCTGTCAGCAGATTCGGTTTCTGGGCAGTTTACATGTCGAACTGCACGGTAGAAACGATAAAACAGCTCCTCCGTGCAGTTTTCATACCGAGTCACCGTCCACTGGGCTCAGCGAGAAAACGCGATTTCGGCGCTTCTGAGGGCCGAAAACGCGATATCGGCCGATTTGCGATCTGTCAGCAGATTCGGTTTCTGGGCAGTTTACATGTCGAACTGCACGGTAGAAACGATAAAACAGCTCCTCCGTGCAGTTTTCATACCGAGTCACCGTCCACTGGGCTCAGCGAGAAAACGCGATTTCGGCGCTTCTGAGGGCCGAAAACGCGATATCGGCCGATTTGCGATCTGTCAGCAGATTCGGTTTCTGGGCAGTTTACATGTCGAACTGCACGGTAGAAACGATAAAACAGCTCCTCCGTGCAGTTTTCATACCGAGTCACCGTCCACTGGGCTCAGCGAGAAAACGCGATTTCGGCGCTTCTGAGGGCCGAAAACGCGATATCGGCCGATTTGCGATCTGTCAGCAGATTCGGTTTCTGGGCAGTTTACATGTCGAACTGCACGGTAGAAACGATAAAACAGCTCCTCCGTGCAGTTTTCATACCGAGTCACCGTCCACTGGGCTCAGCGAGAAAACGCGATTTCGGCGCTTCTGAGGGCCGAAAACGCGATATCGGCCGATTTGCGATCTGTCAGCAGATTCGGTTTCTGGGCAGTTTACATGTCGAACTGCACGGTAGAAACGATAAAACAGCTCCTCCGTGCAGTTTTCATACCGAGTCACCGTCCACTGGGCTCAGCGAGAAAACGCGATTTCGGCGCTTCTGAGGGCCGAAAACGCGATATCGGCCGATTTGCGATCTGTCAGCAGATTCGGTTTCTGGGCAGTTTACATGTCGAACTGCACGGTAGAAACGATAAAACAGCTCCTCCGTGCAGTTTTCATACCGAGTCACCGTCCACTGGGCTCAGCGAGAAAACGCGATTTCGGCGCTTCTGAGGGCCGAAAACGCGATATCGGCCGATTTTCGATCTGTCAGCAGATTCGGTTTCTGGGCAGTTTACATGTCGAACTGCACGGTAGAAACGATAAAACAGCTCCTCCGTGCAGTTTTCATACCGAGTCACCGTCCACTGGGCTCAGCGAGAAAACGCGATTTCGGCGCTTCTGAGGGCCGAAAACGCGATATCGGCCGATTTGCGATCTGTCAGCAGATTCGGTTTCTGGGCAGTTTACATGTCGAACTGCACGGTAGAAACGATAAAACAGCTCCTCCGTGCAGTTTTCATACCGAGTCACCGTCCACTGGGCTCAGCGAGAAAACGCGATTTCGGCGCTTCTGAGGGCCGAAAACGCGATATCGGCCGATTTGCGATCTGTCAGCAGATTCGGTTTCTGGGCAGTTTACATGTCGAACTGCACGGTAGAAACGATAAAACAGCTCCTCCGTGCAGTTTTCATACCGAGTCACCGTCCACTGGGCTCAGCGAGAAAACGCGATTTCGGCGCTTCTGAGGGCCGAAAACGCGATATCGGCCGATTTTCGATCTGTCAGCAGATTCGGTTTCTGGGCAGTTTACATGTCGAACTGCACGGTAGAAACGATAAAACAGCTCCTCCGTGCAGTTTTCATACCGAGTCACCGTCCACTGGGCTCAGCGAGAAAACGCGATTTCGGCGCTTCTGAGGGCCGAAAACGCGATATCGGCCGATTTGCGATCTGTCAGCAGATTCGGTTTCTGGGCAGTTTACATGTCGAACTGCACGGTAGAAACGATAAAACAGCTCCTCCGTGCAGTTTTCATACCGAGTCACCGTCCACTGGGCTCAGCGAGAAAACGCGATTTCGGCGCTTCTGAGGGCCGAAAACGCGATATCGGCCGATTTTCGATCTGTCAGCAGATTCGGTTTCTGGGCAGTTTACATGTCGAACTGCACGGTAGAAACGATAAAACAGCTCCTCCGTGCAGTTTTCATACCGAGTCACCGTCCACTGGGCTCAGCGAGAAAACGCGATTTCGGCGCTTCTGAGGGCCGAAAACGCGATATCGGCCGATTTGCGATCTGTCAGCAGATTCGGTTTCTGGGCAGTTTACATGTCGAACTGCACGGTAGAAACGATAAAACAGCTCCTCCGTGCAGTTTTCATACCGAGTCACCGTCCACTGGGCTCAGCGAGAAAACGCGATTTCGGCGCTTCTGAGGGCCGAAAACGCGATATCGGCCGATTTGCGATCTGTCAGCAGATTCGGTTTCTGGGCAGTTTACATGTCGAACTGCACGGTAGAAACGATAAAACAGCTCCTCCGTGCAGTTTTCATACCGAGTCACCGTCCACTGGGCTCAGCGAGAAAACGCGATTTCGGCGCTTCTGAGGGCCGAAAACGCGATATCGGCCGATTTGCGATCTGTCAGCAGATTCGGTTTCTGGGCAGTTTACATGTCGAACTGCACGGTAGAAACGATAAAACAGCTCCTCCGTGCAGTTTTCATACCGAGTCACCGTCCACTGGGCTCAGCGAGAAAACGCGATTTCGGCGCTTCTGAGGGCCGAAAACGCGATATCGGCCGATTTGCGATCTGTCAGCAGATTCGGTTTCTGGGCAGTTTACATGTCGAACTGCACGGTAGAAACGATAAAACAGCTCCTCCGTGCAGTTTTCATACCGAGTCACCGTCCACTGGGCTCAGCGAGAAAACGCGATTTCGGCGCTTCTGAGGGCCGAAAACGCGATATCGGCCGATTTGCGATCTGTCAGCAGATTCGGTTTCTGGGCAGTTTACATGTCGAACTGCACGGTAGAAACGATAAAACAGCTCCTCCGTGCAGTTTTCATACCGAGTCACCGTCCACTGGGCTCAGCGAGAAAACGCGATTTCGGCGCTTCTGAGGGCCGAAAACGCGATATCGGCCGATTTGCGATCTGTCAGCAGATTCGGTTTCTGGGCAGTTTACATGTCGAACTGCACGGTAGAAACGATAAAACAGCTCCTCCGTGCAGTTTTCATACCGAGTCACCGTCCACTGGGCTCAGCGAGAAAACGCGATTTCGGCGCTTCTGAGGGCCGAAAACGCGATATCGGCCGATTTGCGATCTGTCAGCAGATTCGGTTTCTGGGCAGTTTACATGTCGAACTGCACGGTAGAAACGATAAAACAGCTCCTCCGTGCAGTTTTCATACCGAGTCACCGTCCACTGGGCTCAGCGAGAAAACGCGATTTCGGCGCTTCTGAGGGCCGAAAACGCGATATCGGCCGATTTGCGATCTGTCAGCAGATTCGGTTTCTGGGCAGTTTACATGTCGAACTGCACGGTAGAAACGATAAAACAGCTCCTCCGTGCAGTTTTCATACCGAGTCACCGTCCACTGGGCTCAGCGAGAAAACGCGATTTCGGCGCTTCTGAGGGCCGAAAACGCGATATCGGCCGATTTGCGATCTGTCAGCAGATTCGGTTTCTGGGCAGTTTACATGTCGAACTGCACGGTAGAAACGATAAAACAGCTCCTCCGTGCAGTTTTCATACCGAGTCACCGTCCACTGGGCTCAGCGAGAAAACGCGATTTCGGCGCTTCTGAGGGCCGAAAACGCGATATCGGCCGATTTGCGATCTGTCAGCAGATTCGGTTTCTGGGCAGTTTACATGTCGAACTGCACGGTAGAAACGATAAAACAGCTCCTCCGTGCAGTTTTCATACCGAGTCACCGTCCACTGGGCTCAGCGAGAAAACGCGATTTCGGCGCTTCTGAGGGCCGAAAACGCGATATCGGCCGATTTGCGATCTGTCAGCAGATTCGGTTTCTGGGCAGTTTACATGTCGAACTGCACGGTAGAAACGATAAAACAGCTCCTCCGTGCAGTTTTCATACCGAGTCACCGTCCACTGGGCTCAGCGAGAAAACGCGATTTCGGCGCTTCTGAGGGCCGAAAACGCGATATCGGCCGATTTGCGATCTGTCAGCAGATTCGGTTTCTGGGCAGTTTACATGTCGAACTGCACGGTAGAAACGATAAAACAGCTCCTCCGTGCAGTTTTCATACCGAGTCACCGTCCACTGGGCTCAGCGAGAAAACGCGATTTCGGCGCTTCTGAGGGCCGAAAACGCGATATCGGCCGATTTTCGATCTGTCAGCAGATTCGGTTTCTGGGCAGTTTACATGTCGAACTGCACGGTAGAAACGATAAAACAGCTCCTCCGTGCAGTTTTCATACCGAGTCACCGTCCACTGGGCTCAGCGAGAAAACGCGATTTCGGCGCTTCTGAGGGCCGAAAACGCGATATCGGCCGATTTGCGATCTGTCAGCAGATTCGGTTTCTGGGCAGTTTACATGTCGAACTGCACGGTAGAAACGATAAAACAGCTCCTCCGTGCAGTTTTCATACCGAGTCACCGTCCACTGGGCTCAGCGAGAAAACGCGATTTCGGCGCTTCTGAGGGCCGAAAACGCGATATCGGCCGATTTGCGATCTGTCAGCAGATTCGGTTTCTGGGCAGTTTACATGTCGAACTGCACGGTAGAAACGATAAAACAGCTCCTCCGTGCAGTTTTCATACCGAGTCACCGTCCACTGGGCTCAGCGAGAAAACGCGATTTCGGCGCTTCTGAGGGCCGAAAACGCGATATCGGCCGATTTGCGATCTGTCAGCAGATTCGGTTTCTGGGCAGTTTACATGTCGAACTGCACGGTAGAAACGATAAAACAGCTCCTCCGTGCAGTTTTCATACCGAGTCACCGTCCACTGGGCTCAGCGAGAAAACGCGATTTCGGCGCTTCTGAGGGCCGAAAACGCGATATCGGCCGATTTGCGATCTGTCAGCAGATTCGGTTTCTGGGCAGTTTACATGTCGAACTGCACGGTAGAAACGATAAAACAGCTCCTCCGTGCAGTTTTCATACCGAGTCACCGTCCACTGGGCTCAGCGAGAAAACGCGATTTCGGCGCTTCTGAGGGCCGAAAACGCGATATCGGCCGATTTGCGATCTGTCAGCAGATTCGGTTTCTGGGCAGTTTACATGTCGAACTGCACGGTAGAAACGATAAAACAGCTCCTCCGTGCAGTTTTCATACCGAGTCACCGTCCACTGGGCTCAGCGAGAAAACGCGATTTCGGCGCTTCTGAGGGCCGAAAACGCGATATCGGCCGATTTGCGATCTGTCAGCAGATTCGGTTTCTGGGCAGTTTACATGTCGAACTGCACGGTAGAAACGATAAAACAGCTCCTCCGTGCAGTTTTCATACCGAGTCACCGTCCACTGGGCTCAGCGAGAAAACGCGATTTCGGCGCTTCTGAGGGCCGAAAACGCGATATCGGCCGATTTGCGATCTGTCAGCAGATTCGGTTTCTGGGCAGTTTACATGTCGAACTGCACGGTAGAAACGATAAAACAGCTCCTCCGTGCAGTTTTCATACCGAGTCACCGTCCACTGGGCTCAGCGAGAAAACGCGATTTCGGCGCTTCTGAGGGCCGAAAACGCGATATCGGCCGATTTGCGATCTGTCAGCAGATTCGGTTTCTGGGCAGTTTACATGTCGAACTGCACGGTAGAAACGATAAAACAGCTCCTCCGTGCAGTTTTCATACCGAGTCACCGTCCACTGGGCTCAGCGAGAAAACGCGATTTCGGCGCTTCTGAGGGCCGAAAACGCGATATCGGCCGATTTGCGATCTGTCAGCAGATTCGGTTTCTGGGCAGTTTACATGTCGAACTGCACGGTAGAAACGATAAAACAGCTCCTCCGTGCAGTTTTCATACCGAGTCACCGTCCACTGGGCTCAGCGAGAAAACGCGATTTCGGCGCTTCTGAGGGCCGAAAACGCGATATCGGCCGATTTTCGATCTGTCAGCAGATTCGGTTTCTGGGCAGTTTACATGTCGAACTGCACGGTAGAAACGATAAAACAGCTCCTCCGTGCAGTTTTCATACCGAGTCACCGTCCACTGGGCTCAGCGAGAAAACGCGATTTCAACGCTTCTGAGGGCCGAAAACGCGATATCGGCCGATTTGCGATCTGTCAGCAGATTCGGTTTCTGGGCAGTTTACATGTCGAACTGCACGGTAGAAACGATAAAACAGCTCCTCCGTGCAGTTTTCATACCGAGTCACCGTCCACTGGGCTCAGCGAGAAAACGCGATTTCGGCGCTTCTGAGGGCCGAAAACGCGATATCGGCCGATTTGCGATCTGTCAGCAGATTCGGTTTCTGGGCAGTTTACATGTCGAACTGCACGGTAGAAACGATAAAACAGCTCCTCCGTGCAGTTTTCATACCGAGTCACCGTCCACTGGGCTCAGCGAGAAAACGCGATTTCGGCGCTTCTGAGGGCCGAAAACGCGATATCGGCCGATTTGCGATCTGTCAGCAGATTCGGTTTCTGGGCAGTTTACATGTCGAACTGCACGGTAGAAACGATAAAACAGCTCCTCCGTGCAGTTTTCATACCGAGTCACCGTCCACTGGGCTCAGCGAGAAAACGCGATTTCGGCGCTTCTGAGGGCCGAAAACGCGATATCGGCCGATTTGCGATCTGTCAGCAGATTCGGTTTCTGGGCAGTTTACATGTCGAACTGCACGGTAGAAACGATAAAACAGCTCCTCCGTGCAGTTTTCATACCGAGTCACCGTCCACTGGGCTCAGCGAGAAAACGCGATTTCGGCGCTTCTGAGGGCCGAAAACGCGATATCGGCCGATTTTCGATCTGTCAGCAGATTCGGTTTCTGGGCAGTTTACATGTCGAACTGCACGGTAGAAACGATAAAACAGCTCCTCCGTGCAGTTTTCATACCGAGTCACCGTCCACTGGGCTCAGCGAGAAAACGCGATTTCGGCGCTTCTGAGGGCCGAAAACGCGATATCGGCCGATTTGCGATCTGTCAGCAGATTCGGTTTCTGGGCAGTTTACATGTCGAACTGCACGGTAGAAACGATAAAACAGCTCCTCCGTGCAGTTTTCATACCGAGTCACCGTCCACTGGGCTCAGCGAGAAAACGCGATTTCGGCGCTTCTGAGGGCCGAAAACGCGATATCGGCCGATTTGCGATCTGTCAGCAGATTCGGTTTCTGGGCAGTTTACATGTCGAACTGCACGGTAGAAACGATAAAACAGCTCCTCCGTGCAGTTTTCATACCGAGTCACCGTCCACTGGGCTCAGCGAGAAAACGCGATTTCGGCGCTTCTGAGGGCCGAAAACGCGATATCGGCCGATTTGCGATCTGTCAGCAGATTCGGTTTCTGGGCAGTTTACATGTCGAACTGCACGGTAGAAACGATAAAACAGCTCCTCCGTGCAGTTTTCATACCGAGTCACCGTCCACTGGGCTCAGCGAGAAAACGCGATTTCGGCGCTTCTGAGGGCCGAAAACGCGATATCGGCCGATTTGCGATCTGTCAGCAGATTCGGTTTCTGGGCAGTTTACATGTCGAACTGCACGGTAGAAACGATAAAACAGCTCCTCCGTGCAGTTTTCATACCGAGTCACCGTCCACTGGCTCAGCGAGAAAACGCGATTTCGGCGCTTCTGAGGGCCGAAAACGCGATATCGGCCGATTTGCGATCTGTCAGCAGATTCGGTTTCTGGGCAGTTTACATGTCGAACTGCACGGTAGAAACGATAAAACAGCTCCTCCGTGCAGTTTTCATACCGAGTCACCGTCCACTGGGCTCAGCGAGAAAACGCGATTTCGGCGCTTCTGAGGGCCGAAAACGCGATATCGGCCGATTTGCGATCTGTCAGCAGATTCGGTTTCTGGGCAGTTTACATGTCGAACTGCACGGTAGAAACGATAAAACAGCTCCTCCGTGCAGTTTTCATACCGAGTCACCGTCCACTGGGCTCAGCGAGAAAACGCGATTTCGGCGCTTCTGAGGGCCGAAAACGCGATATCGGCCGATTTTCGATCTGTCAGCAGATTCGGTTTCTGGGCAGTTTACATGTCGAACTGCACGGTAGAAACGATAAAACAGCTCCTCCGTGCAGTTTTCATACCGAGTCACCGTCCACTGGGCTCAGCGAGAAAACGCGATTTCGGCGCTTCTGAGGGCCGAAAACGCGATATCGGCCGATTTGCGATCTGTCAGCAGATTCGGTTTCTGGGCAGTTTACATGTCGAACTGCACGGTAGAAACGATAAAACAGCTCCTCCGTGCAGTTTTCATACCGAGTCACCGTCCACTGGGCTCAGCGAGAAAACGCGATTTCGGCGCTTCTGAGGGCCGAAAACGCGATATCGGCCGATTTGCGATCTGTCAGCAGATTCGGTTTCTGGGCAGTTTACATGTCGAACTGCACGGTAGAAACGATAAAACAGCTCCTCCGTGCAGTTTTCATACCGAGTCACCGTCCACTGGGCTCAGCGAGAAAACGCGATTTCGGCGCTTCTGAGGGCCGAAAACGCGATATCGGCCGATTTGCGATCTGTCAGCAGATTCGGTTTCTGGGCAGTTTACATGTCGAACTGCACGGTAGAAACGATAAAACAGCTCCTCCGTGCAGTTTTCATACCGAGTCACCGTCCACTGGGCTCAGCGAGAAAACGCGATTTCGGCGCTTCTGAGGGCCGAAAACGCGATATCGGCCGATTTTCGATCTGTCAGCAGATTCGGTTTCTGGGCAGTTTACATGTCGAACTGCACGGTAGAAACGATAAAACAGCTCCTCCGTGCAGTTTTCATACCGAGTCACCGTCCACTGGGCTCAGCGAGAAAACGCGATTTCGGCGCTTCTGAGGGCCGAAAACGCGATATCGGCCGATTTGCGATCTGTCAGCAGATTCGGTTTCTGGGCAGTTTACATGTCGAACTGCACGGTAGAAACGATAAAACAGCTCCTCCGTGCAGTTTTCATACCGAGTCACCGTCCACTGGGCTCAGCGAGAAAACGCGATTTCGGCGCTTCTGAGGGCCGAAAACGCGATATCGGCCGATTTTCGATCTGTCAGCAGATTCGGTTTCTGGGCAGTTTACATGTCGAACTGCACGGTAGAAACGATAAAACAGCTCCTCCGTGCAGTTTTCATACCGAGTCACCGTCCACTGGGCTCAGCGAGAAAACGCGATTTCGGCGCTTCTGAGGGCCGAAAACGCGATATCGGCCGATTTTCGATCTGTCAGCAGATTCGGTTTCTGGGCAGTTTACATGTCGAACTGCACGGTAGAAACGATAAAACAGCTCCTCCGTGCAGTTTTCATACCGAGTCACCGTCCACTGGGCTCAGCGAGAAAACGCGATTTCGGCGCTTCTGAGGGCCGAAAACGCGATATCGGCCGATTTGCGATCTGTCAGCAGATTCGGTTTCTGGGCAGTTTACATGTCGAACTGCACGGTAGAAACGATAAAACAGCTCCTCCGTGCAGTTTTCATACCGAGTCACCGTCCACTGGGCTCAGCGAGAAAACGCGATTTCGGCGCTTCTGAGGGCCGAAAACGCGATATCGGCCGATTTTCGATCTGTCAGCAGATTCGGTTTCTGGGCAGTTTACATGTCGAACTGCACGGTAGAAACGATAAAACAGCTCCTCCGTGCAGTTTTCATACCGAGTCACCGTCCACTGGGCTCAGCGAGAAAACGCGATTTCGGCGCTTCTGAGGGCCGAAAACGCGATATCGGCCGATTTGCGATCTGTCAGCAGATTCGGTTTCTGGGCAGTTTACATGTCGAACTGCACGGTAGAAACGATAAAACAGCTCCTCCGTGCAGTTTTCATACCGAGTCACCGTCCACTGGGCTCAGCGAGAAAACGCGATTTCGGCGCTTCTGAGGGCCGAAAACGCGATATCGGCCGATTTGCGATCTGTCAGCAGATTCGGTTTCTGGGCAGTTTACATGTCGAACTGCACGGTAGAAACGATAAAACAGCTCCTCCGTGCAGTTTTCATACCGAGTCACCGTCCACTGGGCTCAGCGAGAAAACGCGATTTCGGCGCTTCTGAGGGCCGAAAACGCGATATCGGCCGATTTGCGATCTGTCAGCAGATTCGGTTTCTGGGCAGTTTACATGTCGAACTGCACGGTAGAAACGATAAAACAGCTCCTCCGTGCAGTTTTCATACCGAGTCACCGTCCACTGGGCTCAGCGAGAAAACGCGATTTCGGCGCTTCTGAGGGCCGAAAACGCGATATCGGCCGATTTGCGATCTGTCAGCAGATTCGGTTTCTGGGCAGTTTACATGTCGAACTGCACGGTAGAAACGATAAAACAGCTCCTCCGTGCAGTTTTCATACCGAGTCACCGTCCACTGGGCTCAGCGAGAAAACGCGATTTCGGCGCTTCTGAGGGCCGAAAACGCGATATCGGCCGATTTGCGATCTGTCAGCAGATTCGGTTTCTGGGCAGTTTACATGTCGAACTGCACGGTAGAAACGATAAAACAGCTCCTCCGTGCAGTTTTCATACCGAGTCACCGTCCACTGGGCTCAGCGAGAAAACGCGATTTCGGCGCTTCTGAGGGCCGAAAACGCGATATCGGCCGATTTTCGATCTGTCAGCAGATTCGGTTTCTGGGCAGTTTACATGTCGAACTGCACGGTAGAAACGATAAAACAGCTCCTCCGTGCAGTTTTCATACCGAGTCACCGTCCACTGGGCTCAGCGAGAAAACGCGATTTCGGCGCTTCTGAGGGCCGAAAACGCGATATCGGCCGATTTGCGATCTGTCAGCAGATTCGGTTTCTGGGCAGTTTACATGTCGAACTGCACGGTAGAAACGATAAAACAGCTCCTCCGTGCAGTTTTCATACCGAGTCACCGTCCACTGGGCTCAGCGAGAAAACGCGATTTCGGCGCTTCTGAGGGCCGAAAACGCGATATCGGCCGATTTTCGATCTGTCAGCAGATTCGGTTTCTGGGCAGTTTACATGTCGAACTGCACGGTAGAAACGATAAAACAGCTCCTCCGTGCAGTTTTCATACCGAGTCACCGTCCACTGGGCTCAGCGAGAAAACGCGATTTCGGCGCTTCTGAGGGCCGAAAACGCGATATCGGCCGATTTTCGATCTGTCAGCAGATTCGGTTTCTGGGCAGTTTACATGTCGAACTGCACGGTAGAAACGATAAAACAGCTCCTCCGTGCAGTTTTCATACCGAGTCACCGTCCACTGGGCTCAGCGAGAAAACGCGATTTCGGCGCTTCTGAGGGCCGAAAACGCGATATCGGCCGATTTGCGATCTGTCAGCAGATTCGGTTTCTGGGCAGTTTACATGTCGAACTGCACGGTAGAAACGATAAAACAGCTCCTCCGTGCAGTTTTCATACCGAGTCACCGTCCACTGGGCTCAGCGAGAAAACGCGATTTCGGCGCTTCTGAGGGCCGAAAACGCGATATCGGCCGATTTGCGATCTGTCAGCAGATTCGGTTTCTGGGCAGTTTACATGTCGAACTGCACGGTAGAAACGATAAAACAGCTCCTCCGTGCAGTTTTCATACCGAGTCACCGTCCACTGGGCTCAGCGAGAAAACGCGATTTCGGCGCTTCTGAGGGCCGAAAACGCGATATCGGCCGATTTGCGATCTGTCAGCAGATTCGGTTTCTGGGCAGTTTACATGTCGAACTGCACGGTAGAAACGATAAAACAGCTCCTCCGTGCAGTTTTCATACCGAGTCACCGTCCACTGGGCTCAGCGAGAAAACGCGATTTCGGCGCTTCTGAGGGCCGAAAACGCGATATCGGCCGATTTGCGATCTGTCAGCAGATTCGGTTTCTGGGCAGTTTACATGTCGAACTGCACGGTAGAAACGATAAAACAGCTCCTCCGTGCAGTTTTCATACCGAGTCACCGTCCACTGGGCTCAGCGAGAAAACGCGATTTCGGCGCTTCTGAGGGCCGAAAACGCGATATCGGCCGATTTGCGATCTGTCAGCAGATTCGGTTTCTGGGCAGTTTACATGTCGAACTGCACGGTAGAAACGATAAAACAGCTCCTCCGTGCAGTTTTCATACCGAGTCACCGTCCACTGGGCTCAGCGAGAAAACGCGATTTCGGCAGCAGATTCGGTTTCTGGGCAGTTTACATGTCGAACTGCACGGTAGAAACGATAAAACAGCTCCTCCGTGCAGTTTTCATACGAGTCACCGTCCACCCGGCTCAGCGAGAAAACGCGATTTCGGCGCTTCTGAGGGCCGAAAACGCGATATCGGCCGATTTGCGATCTGTCAGCAGATTCGGTTTCTGGGCAGTTTACATGTCGAACTGCACGGTAGAAACGATAAAACAGCTCCTCCGTGCAGTTTTCATACCGAGTCACCGTCCACTGGGCTCAGCGAGAAAACGCGATTTCGGCGCTTCTGAGGGCCGAAAACGCGATATCGGCCGATTTGCGATCTGTCAGCAGATTCGGTTTCTGGGCAGTTTACATGTCGAACTGCACGGTAGAAACGATAAAACAGCTCCTCCGTGCAGTTTTCATACCGAGTCACCGTCCACTGGGCTCAGCGAGAAAACGCGATTTCGGCGCTTCTGAGGGCCGAAAACGCGATATCGGCCGATTTGCGATCTGTCAGCAGATTCGGTTTCTGGGCAGTTTACATGTCGAACTGCACGGTAGAAACGATAAAACAGCTCCTCCGTGCAGTTTTCATACCGAGTCACCGTCCACTGGGCTCAGCGAGAAAACGCGATTTCGGCGCTTCTGAGGGCCGAAAACGCGATATCGGCCGATTTTCGATCTGTCAGCAGATTCGGTTTCTGGGCAGTTTACATGTCGAACTGCACGGTAGAAACGATAAAACAGCTCCTCCGTGCAGTTTTCATACCGAGTCACCGTCCACTGGGCTCAGCGAGAAAACGCGATTTCGGCGCTTCTGAGGGCCGAAAACGCGATATCGGCCGATTTGCGATCTGTCAGCAGATTCGGTTTCTGGGCAGTTTACATGTCGAACTGCACGGTAGAAACGATAAAACAGCTCCTCCGTGCAGTTTTCATACCGAGTCACCGTCCACTGGGCTCAGCGAGAAAACGCGATTTCGGCGCTTCTGAGGGCCGAAAACGCGATATCGGCCGATTTTCGATCTGTCAGCAGATTCGGTTTCTGGGCAGTTTACATGTCGAACTGCACGGTAGAAACGATAAAACAGCTCCTCCGTGCAGTTTTCATACCGAGTCACCGTCCACTGGGCTCAGCGAGAAAACGCGATTTCGGCGCTTCTGAGGGCCGAAAACGCGATATCGGCCGATTTGCGATCTGTCAGCAGATTCGGTTTCTGGGCAGTTTACATGTCGAACTGCACGGTAGAAACGATAAAACAGCTCCTCCGTGCAGTTTTCATACCGAGTCACCGTCCACTGGGCTCAGCGAGAAAACGCGATTTCGGCGCTTCTGAGGGCCGAAAACGCGATATCGGCCGATTTGCGATCTGTCAGCAGATTCGGTTTCTGGGCAGTTTACATGTCGAACTGCACGGTAGAAACGATAAAACAGCTCCTCCGTGCAGTTTTCATACCGAGTCACCGTCCACTGGGCTCAGCGAGAAAACGCGATTTCGGCGCTTCTGAGGGCCGAAAACGCGATATCGGCCGATTTGCGATCTGTCAGCAGATTCGGTTTCTGGGCAGTTTACATGTCGAACTGCACGGTAGAAACGATAAAACAGCTCCTCCGTGCAGTTTTCATACCGAGTCACCGTCCACTGGGCTCAGCGAGAAAACGCGATTTCGGCGCTTCTGAGGGCCGAAAACGCGATATCGGCCGATTTGCGATCTGTCAGCAGATTCGGTTTCTGGGCAGTTTACATGTCGAACTGCACGGTAGAAACGATAAAACAGCTCCTCCGTGCAGTTTTCATACCGAGTCACCGTCCACTGGGCTCAGCGAGAAAACGCGATTTCGGCGCTTCTGAGGGCCGAAAACGCGATATCGGCCGATTTGCGATCTGTCAGCAGATTCGGTTTCTGGGCAGTTTACATGTCGAACTGCACGGTAGAAACGATAAAACAGCTCCTCCGTGCAGTTTTCATACCGAGTCACCGTCCACTGGGCTCAGCGAGAAAACGCGATTTCGGCGCTTCTGAGGGCCGAAAACGCGATATCGGCCGATTTGCGATCTGTCAGCAGATTCGGTTTCTGGGCAGTTTACATGTCGAACTGCACGGTAGAAACGATAAAACAGCTCCTCCGTGCAGTTTTCATACCGAGTCACCGTCCACTGGGCTCAGCGAGAAAACGCGATTTCGGCGCTTCTGAGGGCCGAAAACGCGATATCGGCCGATTTGCGATCTGTCAGCAGATTCGGTTTCTGGGCAGTTTACATGTCGAACTGCACGGTAGAAACGATAAAACAGCTCCTCCGTGCAGTTTTCATACCGAGTCACCGTCCACTGGGCTCAGCGAGAAAACGCGATTTCGGCGCTTCTGAGGGCCGAAAACGCGATATCGGCCGATTTGCGATCTGTCAGCAGATTCGGTTTCTGGGCAGTTTACATGTCGAACTGCACGGTAGAAACGATAAAACAGCTCCTCCGTGCAGTTTTCATACCGAGTCACCGTCCACTGGGCTCAGCGAGAAAACGCGATTTCGGCGCTTCTGAGGGCCGAAAACGCGATATCGGCCGATTTTCGATCTGTCAGCAGATTCGGTTTCTGGGCAGTTTACATGTCGAACTGCACGGTAGAAACGATATAACAGCTCCTCCGTGCAGTTTTCATACCGAGTCACCGTCCACTGGGCTCAGCGAGAAAACGCGATTTCGGCGCTTCTGAGGGCCGAAAACGCGATATCGGCCGATTTTCGATCTGTCAGCAGATTCGGTTTCTGGGCAGTTTACATGTCGAACTGCACGGTAGAAACGATAAAACAGCTCCTCCGTGCAGTTTTCATACCGAGTCACCGTCCACTGGGCTCAGCGAGAAAACGCGATTTCGGCGCTTCTGAGGGCCGAAAACGCGATATCGGCCGATTTTCGATCTGTCAGCAGATTCGGTTTCTGGGCAGTTTACATGTCGAACTGCACGGTAGAAACGATAAAACAGCTCCTCCGTGCAGTTTTCATACCGAGTCACCGTCCACTGGGCTCAGCGAGAAAACGCGATTTCGGCGCTTCTGAGGGCCGAAAACGCGATATCGGCCGATTTGCGATCTGTCAGCAGATTCGGTTTCTGGGCAGTTTACATGTCGAACTGCACGGTAGAAACGATAAAACAGCTCCTCCGTGCAGTTTTCATACCGAGTCACCGTCCACTGGGCTCAGCGAGAAAACGCGATTTCGGCGCTTCTGAGGGCCGAAAACGCGATATCGGCCGATTTGCGATCTGTCAGCAGATTCGGTTTCTGGGCAGTTTACATGTCGAACTGCACGGTAGAAACGATAAAACAGCTCCTCCGTGCAGTTTTCATACCGAGTCACCGTCCACTGGGCTCAGCGAGAAAACGCGATTTCGGCGCTTCTGAGGGCCGAAAACGCGATATCGGCCGATTTGCGATCTGTCAGCAGATTCGGTTTCTGGGCAGTTTACATGTCGAACTGCACGGTAGAAACGATAAAACAGCTCCTCCGTGCAGTTTTCATACCGAGTCACCGTCCACTGGGCTCAGCGAGAAAACGCGATTTCGGCGCTTCTGAGGGCCGAAAACGCGATATCGGCCGATTTGCGATCTGTCAGCAGATTCGGTTTCTGGGCAGTTTACATGTCGAACTGCACGGTAGAAACGATAAAACAGCTCCTCCGTGCAGTTTTCATACCGAGTCACCGTCCACTGGGCTCAGCGAGAAAACGCGATTTCGGCGCTTCTGAGGGCCGAAAACGCGATATCGGCCGATTTGCGATCTGTCAGCAGATTCGGTTTCTGGGCAGTTTACATGTCGAACTGCACGGTAGAAACGATAAAACAGCTCCTCCGTGCAGTTTTCATACCGAGTCACCGTCCACTGGGCTCAGCGAGAAAACGCGATTTCGGCGCTTCTGAGGGCCGAAAACGCGATATCGGCCGATTTGCGATCTGTCAGCAGATTCGGTTTCTGGGCAGTTTACATGTCGAACTGCACGGTAGAAACGATAAAACAGCTCCTCCGTGCAGTTTTCATACCGAGTCACCGTCCACTGGGCTCAGCGAGAAAACGCGATTTCGGCGCTTCTGAGGGCCGAAAACGCGATATCGGCCGATTTGCGATCTGTCAGCAGATTCGGTTTCTGGGCAGTTTACATGTCGAACTGCACGGTAGAAACGATAAAACAGCTCCTCCGTGCAGTTTTCATACCGAGTCACCGTCCACTGGGCTCAGCGAGAAAACGCGATTTCGGCGCTTCTGAGGGCCGAAAACGCGATATCGGCCGATTTGCGATCTGTCAGCAGATTCGGTTTCTGGGCAGTTTACATGTCGAACTGCACGGTAGAAACGATAAAACAGCTCCTCCGTGCAGTTTTCATACCGAGTCACCGTCCACTGGGCTCAGCGAGAAAACGCGATTTCGGCGCTTCTGAGGGCCGAAAACGCGATATCGGCCGATTTGCGATCTGTCAGCAGATTCGGTTTCTGGGCAGTTTACATGTCGAACTGCACGGTAGAAACGATAAAACAGCTCCTCCGTGCAGTTTTCATACCGAGTCACCGTCCACTGGGCTCAGCGAGAAAACGCGATTTCGGCGCTTCTGAGGGCCGAAAACGCGATATCGGCCGATTTGCGATCTGTCAGCAGATTCCTTTTCTGGGCAGTTTACATGTCGAACTGCACGGTAGAAACGATAAAACAGCTCCTCCGTGCAGTTTTCATACCGAGTCACCGTCCACTGGGCTCAGCGAGAAAACGCGATTTCGGCGCTTCTGAGGGCCGAAAACGCGATATCGGCCGATTTGCGATCTGTCAGCAGATTCGGTTTCTGGGCAGTTTACATGTCGAACTGCACGGTAGAAACGATAAAACAGCTCCTCCGTGCAGTTTTCATACCGAGTCACCGTCCACTGGGCTCAGCGAGAAAACGCGATTTCGGCGCTTCTGAGGGCCGAAAACGCGATATCGGCCGATTTGCGATCTGTCAGCAGATTCGGTTTCTGGGCAGTTTACATGTCGAACTGCACGGTAGAAACGATAAAACAGCTCCTCCGTGCAGTTTTCATACCGAGTCACCGTCCACTGGGCTCAGCGAGAAAACGCGATTTCGGCGCTTCTGAGGGCCGAAAACGCGATATCGGCCGATTTGCGATCTGTCAGCAGATTCGGTTTCTGGGCAGTTTACATGTCGAACTGCACGGTAGAAACGATAAAACAGCTCCTCCGTGCAGTTTTCATACCGAGTCACCGTCCACTGGGCTCAGCGAGAAAACGCGATTTCGGCGCTTCTGAGGGCCGAAAACGCGATATCGGCCGATTTGCGATCTGTCAGCAGATTCGGTTTCTGGGCAGTTTACATGTCGAACTGCACGGTAGAAACGATAAAACAGCTCCTCCGTGCAGTTTTCATACCGAGTCACCGTCCACTGGGCTCAGCGAGAAAACGCGATTTCGGCGCTTCTGAGGGCCGAAAACGCGATATCGGCCGATTTGCGATCTGTCAGCAGATTCGGTTTCTGGGCAGTTTACATGTCGAACTGCACGGTAGAAACGATAAAACAGCTCCTCCGTGCAGTTTTCATACCGAGTCACCGTCCACTGGGCTCAGCGAGAAAACGCGATTTCGGCGCTTCTGAGGGCCGAAAACGCGATATCGGCCGATTTGCGATCTGTCAGCAGATTCGGTTTCTGGGCAGTTTACATGTCGAACTGCACGGTAGAAACGATAAAACAGCTCCTCCGTGCAGTTTTCATACCGAGTCACCGTCCACTGGGCTCAGCGAGAAAACGCGATTTCGGCGCTTCTGAGGGCCGAAAACGCGATATCGGCCGATTTGCGATCTGTCAGCAGATTCGGTTTCTGGGCAGTTTACATGTCGAACTGCACGGTAGAAACGATAAAACAGCTCCTCCGTGCAGTTTTCATACCGAGTCACCGTCCACTGGGCTCAGCGAGAAAACGCGATTTCGGCGCTTCTGAGGGCCGAAAACGCGATATCGGCCGATTTTCGATCTGTCAGCAGATTCGGTTTCTGGGCAGTTTACATGTCGAACTGCACGGTAGAAACGATAAAACAGCTCCTCCGTGCAGTTTTCATACCGAGTCACCGTCCACTGGGCTCAGCGAGAAAACGCGATTTCGGCGCTTCTGAGGGCCGAAAACGCGATATCGGCCGATTTGCGATCTGTCAGCAGATTCGGTTTCTGGGCAGTTTACATGTCGAACTGCACGGTAGAAACGATAAAACAGCTCCTCCGTGCAGTTTTCATACCGAGTCACCGTCCACTGGGCTCAGCGAGAAAACGCGATTTCGGCGCTTCTGAGGGCCGAAAACGCGATATCGGCCGATTTGCGATCTGTCAGCAGATTCGGTTTCTGGGCAGTTTACATGTCGAACTGCACGGTAGAAACGATAAAACAGCTCCTCCGTGCAGTTTTCATACCGAGTCACCGTCCACTGGGCTCAGCGAGAAAACGCGATTTCGGCGCTTCTGAGGGCCGAAAACGCGATATCGGCCGATTTTCGATCTGTCAGCAGATTCGGTTTCTGGGCAGTTTACATGTCGAACTGCACGGTAGAAACGATAAAACAGCTCCTCCGTGCAGTTTTCATACCGAGTCACCGTCCACTGGGCTCAGCGAGAAAACGCGATTTCGGCGCTTCTGAGGGCCGAAAACGCGATATCGGCCGATTTGCGATCTGTCAGCAGATTCGGTTTCTGGGCAGTTTACATGTCGAACTGCACGGTAGAAACGATAAAACAGCTCCTCCGTGCAGTTTTCATACCGAGTCACCGTCCACTGGGCTCAGCGAGAAAACGCGATTTCGGCGCTTCTGAGGGCCGAAAACGCGATATCGGCCGATTTTCGATCTGTCAGCAGATTCGGTTTCTGGGCAGTTTACATGTCGAACTGCACGGTAGAAACGATAAAACAGCTCCTCCGTGCAGTTTTCATACCGAGTCACCGTCCACTGGGCTCAGCGAGAAAACGCGATTTCGGCGCTTCTGAGGGCCGAAAACGCGATATCGGCCGATTTGCGATCTGTCAGCAGATTCGGTTTCTGGGCAGTTTACATGTCGAACTGCACGGTAGAAACGATAAAACAGCTCCTCCGTGCAGTTTTCATACCGAGTCACCGTCCACTGGGCTCAGCGAGAAAACGCGATTTCGGCGCTTCTGAGGGCCGAAAACGCGATATCGGCCGATTTGCGATCTGTCAGCAGATTCGGTTTCTGGGCAGTTTACATGTCGAACTGCACGGTAGAAACGATAAAACAGCTCCTCCGTGCAGTTTTCATACCGAGTCACCGTCCACTGGGCTCAGCGAGAAAACGCGATTTCGGCGCTTCTGAGGGCCGAAAACGCGATATCGGCCGATTTGCGATCTGTCAGCAGATTCGGTTTCTGGGCAGTTTACATGTCGAACTGCACGGTAGAAACGATAAAACAGCTCCTCCGTGCAGTTTTCATACCGAGTCACCGTCCACTGGGCTCAGCGAGAAAACGCGATTTCGGCGCTTCTGAGGGCCGAAAACGCGATATCGGCCGATTTGCGATCTGTCAGCAGATTCGGTTTCTGGGCAGTTTACATGTCGAACTGCACGGTAGAAACGATAAAACAGCTCCTCCGTGCAGTTTTCATACCGAGTCACCGTCCACTGGGCTCAGCGAGAAAACGCGATTTCGGCGCTTCTGAGGGCCGAAAACGCGATATCGGCCGATTTGCGATCTGTCAGCAGATTCGGTTTCTGGGCAGTTTACATGTCGAACTGCACGGTAGAAACGATAAAACAGCTCCTCCGTGCAGTTTTCATACCGAGTCACCGTCCACTGGGCTCAGCGAGAAAACGCGATTTCGGCGCTTCTGAGGGCCGAAAACGCGATATCGGCCGATTTGCGATCTGTCAGCAGATTCGGTTTCTGGGCAGTTTACATGTCGAACTGCACGGTAGAAACGATAAAACAGCTCCTCCGTGCAGTTTTCATACCGAGTCACCGTCCACTGGCTCAGCGAGAAAACGCGATTTCGGCGCTTCTGAGGGCCGAAAACGCGATATCGGCCGATTTGCGATCTGTCAGCAGATTCGGTTTCTGGGCAGTTTACATGTCGAACTGCACGGTAGAAACGATAAAACAGCTCCTCCGTGCAGTTTTCATACCGAGTCACCGTCCACTGGGCTCAGCGAGAAAACGCGATTTCGGCGCTTCTGAGGGCCGAAAACGCGATATCGGCCGATTTTCGATCTGTCAGCAGATTCGGTTTCTGGGCAGTTTACATGTCGAACTGCACGGTAGAAACGATAAAACAGCTCCTCCGTGCAGTTTTCATACCGAGTCACCGTCCACTGGGCTCAGCGAGAAAACGCGATTTCGGCGCTTCTGAGGGCCGAAAACGCGATATCGGCCGATTTGCGATCTGTCAGCAGATTCGGTTTCTGGGCAGTTTACATGTCGAACTGCACGGTAGAAACGATAAAACAGCTCCTCCGTGCAGTTTTCATACCGAGTCACCGTCCACTGGGCTCAGCGAGAAAACGCGATTTCGGCGCTTCTGAGGGCCGAAAACGCGATATCGGCCGATTTGCGATCTGTCAGCAGATTCGGTTTCTGGGCAGTTTACATGTCGAACTGCACGGTAGAAACGATAAAACAGCTCCTCCGTGCAGTTTTCATACCGAGTCACCGTCCACTGGGCTCAGCGAGAAAACGCGATTTCGGCGCTTCTGAGGGCCGAAAACGCGATATCGGCCGATTTGCGATCTGTCAGCAGATTCGGTTTCTGGGCAGTTTACATGTCGAACTGCACGGTAGAAACGATAAAACAGCTCCTCCGTGCAGTTTTCATACCGAGTCACCGTCCACTGGGCTCAGCGAGAAAACGCGATTTCGGCGCTTCTGAGGGCCGAAAACGCGATATCGGCCGATTTGCGATCTGTCAGCAGATTCGGTTTCTGGGCAGTTTACATGTCGAACTGCACGGTAGAAACGATAAAACAGCTCCTCCGTGCAGTTTTCATACCGAGTCACCGTCCACTGGGCTCAGCGAGAAAACGCGATTTCGGCGCTTCTGAGGGCCGAAAACGCGATATCGGCCGATTTGCGATCTGTCAGCAGATTCGGTTTCTGGGCAGTTTACATGTCGAACTGCACGGTAGAAACGATAAAACAGCTCCTCCGTGCAGTTTTCATACCGAGTCACCGTCCACTGGCTCAGCGAGAAAACGCGATTTCGGCGCTTCTGAGGGCCGAAAACGCGATATCGGCCGATTTGCGATCTGTCAGCAGATTCGGTTTCTGGGCAGTTTACATGTCGAACTGCACGGTAGAAACGATAAAACAGCTCCTCCGTGCAGTTTTCATACCGAGTCACCGTCCACTGGGCTCAGCGAGAAAACGCGATTTCGGCGCTTCTGAGGGCCGAAAACGCGATATCGGCCGATTTGCGATCTGTCAGCAGATTCGGTTTCTGGGCAGTTTACATGTCGAACTGCACGGTAGAAACGATAAAACAGCTCCTCCGTGCAGTTTTCATACCGAGTCACCGTCCACTGGGCTCAGCGAGAAAACGCGATTTCGGCGCTTCTGAGGGCCGAAAACGCGATATCGGCCGATTTGCGATCTGTCAGCAGATTCGGTTTCTGGGCAGTTTACATGTCGAACTGCACGGTAGAAACGATAAAACAGCTCCTCCGTGCAGTTTTCATACCGAGTCACCGTCCACTGGGCTCAGCGAGAAAACGCGATTTCGGCGCTTCTGAGGGCCGAAAACGCGATATCGGCCGATTTGCGATCTGTCAGCAGATTCGGTTTCTGGGCAGTTTACATGTCGAACTGCACGGTAGAAACGATAAAACAGCTCCTCCGTGCAGTTTTCATACCGAGTCACCGTCCACTGGGCTCAGCGAGAAAACGCGATTTCGGCGCTTCTGAGGGCCGAAAACGCGATATCGGCCGATTTGCGATCTGTCAGCAGATTCGGTTTCTGGGCAGTTTACATGTCGAACTGCACGGTAGAAACGATAAAACAGCTCCTCCGTGCAGTTTTCATACCGAGTCACCGTCCACTGGGCTCAGCGAGAAAACGCGATTTCGGCGCTTCTGAGGGCCGAAAACGCGATATCGGCCGATTTGCGATCTGTCAGCAGATTCGGTTTCTGGGCAGTTTACATGTCGAACTGCACGGTAGAAACGATAAAACAGCTCCTCCGTGCAGTTTTCATACCGAGTCACCGTCCACTGGGCTCAGCGAGAAAACGCGATTTCGGCGCTTCTGAGGGCCGAAAACGCGATATCGGCCGATTTGCGATCTGTCAGCAGATTCGGTTTCTGGGCAGTTTACATGTCGAACTGCACGGTAGAAACGATAAAACAGCTCCTCCGTGCAGTTTTCATACCGAGTCACCGTCCACTGGGCTCAGCGAGAAAACGCGATTTCGGCGCTTCTGAGGGCCGAAAACGCGATATCGGCCGATTTGCGATCTGTCAGCAGATTCGGTTTCTGGGCAGTTTACATGTCGAACTGCACGGTAGAAACGATAAAACAGCTCCTCCGTGCAGTTTTCATACCGAGTCACCGTCCACTGGGCTCAGCGAGAAAACGCGATTTCGGCGCTTCTGAGGGCCGAAAACGCGATATCGGCCGATTTGCGATCTGTCAGCAGATTCGGTTTCTGGGCAGTTTACATGTCGAACTGCACGGTAGAAACGATAAAACAGCTCCTCCGTGCAGTTTTCATACCGAGTCACCGTCCACTGGGCTCAGCGAGAAAACGCGATTTCGGCGCTTCTGAGGGCCGAAAACGCGATATCGGCCGATTTGCGATCTGTCAGCAGATTCGGTTTCTGGGCAGTTTACATGTCGAACTGCACGGTAGAAACGATAAAACAGCTCCTCCGTGCAGTTTTCATACCGAGTCACCGTCCACTGGGCTCAGCGAGAAAACGCGATTTCGGCGCTTCTGAGGGCCGAAAACGCGATATCGGCCGATTTTCGATCTGTCAGCAGATTCGGTTTCTGGGCAGTTTACATGTCGAACTGCACGGTAGAAACGATAAAACAGCTCCTCCGTGCAGTTTTCATACCGAGTCACCGTCCACTGGGCTCAGCGAGAAAACGCGATTTCGGCGCTTCTGAGGGCCGAAAACGCGATATCGGCCGATTTGCGATCTGTCAGCAGATTCGGTTTCTGGGCAGTTTACATGTCGAACTGCACGGTAGAAACGATAAAACAGCTCCTCCGTGCAGTTTTCATACCGAGTCACCGTCCACTGGGCTCAGCGAGAAAACGCGATTTCGGCGCTTCTGAGGGCCGAAAACGCGATATCGGCCGATTTGCGATCTGTCAGCAGATTCGGTTTCTGGGCAGTTTACATGTCGAACTGCACGGTAGAAACGATAAAACAGCTCCTCCGTGCAGTTTTCATACCGAGTCACCGTCCACTGGCTCAGCGAGAAAACGCGATTTCGGCGCTTCTGAGGGCCGAAAACGCGATATCGGCCGATTTGCGATCTGTCAGCAGATTCGGTTTCTGGGCAGTTTACATGTCGAACTGCACGGTAGAAACGATAAAACAGCTCCTCCGTGCAGTTTTCATACCGAGTCACCGTCCACTGGGCTCAGCGAGAAAACGCGATTTCGGCGCTTCTGAGGGCCGAAAACGCGATATCGGCCGATTTGCGATCTGTCAGCAGATTCGGTTTCTGGGCAGTTTACATGTCGAACTGCACGGTAGAAACGATAAAACAGCTCCTCCGTGCAGTTTTCATACCGAGTCACCGTCCACTGGGCTCAGCGAGAAAACGCGATTTCGGCGCTTCTGAGGGCCGAAAACGCGATATCGGCCGATTTGCGATCTGTCAGCAGATTCGGTTTCTGGGCAGTTTACATGTCGAACTGCACGGTAGAAACGATAAAACAGCTCCTCCGTGCAGTTTTCATACCGAGTCACCGTCCACTGGGCTCAGCGAGAAAACGCGATTTCGGCGCTTCTGAGGGCCGAAAACGCGATATCGGCCGATTTTCGATCTGTCAGCAGATTCGGTTTCTGGGCAGTTTACATGTCGAACTGCACGGTAGAAACGATAAAACAGCTCCTCCGTGCAGTTTTCATACCGAGTCACCGTCCACTGGGCTCAGCGAGAAAACGCGATTTCGGCGCTTCTGAGGGCCGAAAACGCGATATCGGCCGATTTGCGATCTGTCAGCAGATTCGGTTTCTGGGCAGTTTACATGTCGAACTGCACGGTAGAAACGATAAAACAGCTCCTCCGTGCAGTTTTCATACCGAGTCACCGTCCACTGGGCTCAGCGAGAAAACGCGATTTCGGCGCTTCTGAGGGCCGAAAACGCGATATCGGCCGATTTTCGATCTGTCAGCAGATTCGGTTTCTGGGCAGTTTACATGTCGAACTGCACGGTAGAAACGATAAAACAGCTCCTCCGTGCAGTTTTCATACCGAGTCACCGTCCACTGGGCTCAGCGAGAAAACGCGATTTCGGCGCTTCTGAGGGCCGAAAACGCGATATCGGCCGATTTGCGATCTGTCAGCAGATTCGGTTTCTGGGCAGTTTACATGTCGAACTGCACGGTAGACCGTGCAGTTTTCATACCGAGTCACCGTCCACTGGGCTCAGCGAGAAAACGCGATTTCGGCACTCCTGAGGGCCGAAAACGCGATATCGGCCGATTTGCGATCTGTCAGCAGATTCGGTTTCTGGGCAGTTTACATGTCGAACTGCACGGTAGAAACGATAAAACAGCTCCTCCGTGCAGTTTTCATACCGAGTCACCGTCCACTCGGCTCAGCGAGAAAACGCGATTTCGGCACTTCTGAGGGCCGAAAACGCGATATCGGCCGATTTTCGATCTGTCAGCAGATTCGGTTTCTGGGCAGTTTACATGTCGAACTGCACGGTAGAAACGATAAAACAGCTCCTCCGTGCAGTTTTCATACCGAGTCACCGTCCACTGGGCTCAGCGAGAAAACGCGATTTCGGCGCTTCTGAGGGCCGAAAACGCGATATCGGCCGATTTGCGATCTGTCAGCAGATTCGGTTTCTGGGCAGTTTACATGTCGAACTGCACGGTAGAAACGATTAAACTGCTCCTCCGTGCTGTTTTCATACCGAGTCACCGTCCACTGGGCTCAGCGAGAAAACGCGATTTCGGCGCTTCTGAGGGCCGAAAACGCGATATCGGCCGATTTGCGATCTGTCAGCAGATTCGGTTTCTGGGCAGTTTACATGTCGAACTGCACGGTAGAAACGATAAAACAGCTCCTCCGTGCAGTTTTCATACCGAGTCACCGTCCACTGGGCTCAGCGAGAAAACGCGATTTCGGCGCTTCTGAGGGCCGAAAACGCGATATCGGCCGATTTGCGATCTGTCAGCAGATTCGGTTTCTGGGCAGTTTACATGTCGAACTGCACGGTAGAAACGATAAAACAGCTCCCCCGTGCAGTTTTCATACCGGGTTTCTGGGCAGTTTACATGTCGAACTGCACGGTAGAAACGATAAAACAGCTCCTCCGTGCAGTTTTCATACCGAGTCACCGTCCACTGGGCTCAGCGAGAAAACGCGATTTCGGCACTTCTGAGGGCCGAAAACGCGATATCGGCCGATTTTCGATCTGTCAGCAGATTCGGTTTCTGGGCAGTTTACATGTCGAACTGCACGGTAGAAACGATAAAACAGCTCCTCCGTGCAGTTTTCATACCGAGTCACCGTCCACTGGGCTCAGCGAGAAAACGCGATTTCGGCGCTTCTGAGGGCCGAAAACGCGATATCGGCCGATTTGCGATCTGTCAGCAGATTCGGTTTCTGGGCAGTTTACATGTCGAACTGCACGGTAGAAACGATAAAACAGCTCCTCCGTGCAGTTTTCATACCGAGTCACCGTCCACTGGGCTCAGCGAGAAAACGCGATTTCGGCGCTTCTGAGGGCCGAAAACGCGATATCGGCCGATTTTCGATCTGTCAGCAGATTCGGTTTCTGGGCAGTTTACATGTCGAACTGCACGGTAGAAACGATAAAACAGCTCCTCCGTGCAGTTTTCATACCGAGTCACCGTCCACTGGGCTCAGCGAGAAAACGCGATTTCGGCGCTTCTGAGGGCCGAAAACGCGATATCGGCCGATTTGCGATCTGTCAGCAGATTCGGTTTCTGGGCAGTTTACATGTCGAACTGCACGGTAGAAACGATAAAACAGCTCCTCCGTGCAGTTTTCATACCGAGTCACCGTCCACTGGGCTCAGCGAGAAAACGCGATTTCGGCGCTTCTGAGGGCCGAAAACGCGATATCGGCCGATTTTCGATCTGTCAGCAGATTCGGTTTCTGGGCAGTTTACATGTCGAACTGCACGGTAGAAACGATAAAACAGCTCCTCCGTGCAGTTTTCATACCGAGTCACCGTCCACTGGGCTCAGCGAGAAAACGCGATTTCGGCGCTTCTGAGGGCCGAAAACGCGATATCGGCCGATTTTCGATCTGTCAGCAGATTCGGTTTCTGGGCAGTTTACATGTCGAACTGCACGGTAGAAACGATAAAACAGCTCCTCCGTGCAGTTTTCATACCGAGTCACCGTCCACTGGGCTCAGCGAGAAAACGCGATTTCGGCGCTTCTGAGGGCCGAAAACGCGATATCGGCCGATTTGCGATCTGTCAGCAGATTCGGTTTCTGGGCAGTTTACATGTCGAACTGCACGGTAGAAACGATAAAACAGCTCCTCCGTGCAGTTTTCATACCGAGTCACCGTCCACTGGGCTCAGCGAGAAAACGCGATTTCGGCGCTTCTGAGGGCCGAAAACGCGATATCGGCCGATTTTCGATCTGTCAGCAGATTCGGTTTCTGGGCAGTTTACATGTCGAACTGCACGGTAGAAACGATAAAACAGCTCCTCCGTGCAGTTTTCATACCGAGTCACCGTCCACTGGGCTCAGCGAGAAAACGCGATTTCGGCGCTTCTGAGGGCCGAAAACGCGATATCGGCCGATTTGCGATCTGTCAGCAGATTCGGTTTCTGGGCAGTTTACATGTCGAACTGCACGGTAGAAACGATAAAACAGCTCCTCCGTGCAGTTTTCATACCGAGTCACCGTCCACTGGGCTCAGCGAGAAAACGCGATTTCGGCGCTTCTGAGGGCCGAAAACGCGATATCGGCCGATTTGCGATCTGTCAGCAGATTCGGTTTCTGGGCAGTTTACATGTCGAACTGCACGGTAGAAACGATAAAACAGCTCCTCCGTGCAGTTTTCATACCGAGTCACCGTCCACTGGGCTCAGCGAGAAAACGCGATTTCGGCGCTTCTGAGGGCCGAAAACGCGATATCGGCCGATTTTCGATCTGTCAGCAGATTCGGTTTCTGGGCAGTTTACATGTCGAACTGCACGGTAGAAACGATAAAACAGCTCCTCCGTGCAGTTTTCATACCGAGTCACCGTCCACTGGGCTCAGCGAGAAAACGCGATTTCGGCGCTTCTGAGGGCCGAAAACGCGATATCGGCCGATTTTCGATCTGTCAGCAGATTCGGTTTCTGGGCAGTTTACATGTCGAACTGCACGGTAGAAACGATAAAACAGCTCCTCCGTGCAGTTTTCATACCGAGTCACCGTCCACTGGGCTCAGCGAGAAAACGCGATTTCGGCGCTTCTGAGGGCCGAAAACGCGATATCGGCCGATTTTCGATCTGTCAGCAGATTCGGTTTCTGGGCAGTTTACATGTCGAACTGCACGGTAGAAACGATAAAACAGCTCCTCCGTGCAGTTTTCATACCGAGTCACCGTCCACTGGGCTCAGCGAGAAAACGCGATTTCGGCGCTTCTGAGGGCCGAAAACGCGATATCGGCCGATTTGCGATCTGTCAGCAGATTCGGTTTCTGGGCAGTTTACATGTCGAACTGCACGGTAGAAACGATAAAACAGCTCCTCCGTGCAGTTTTCATACCGAGTCACCGTCCACTGGGCTCAGCGAGAAAACGCGATTTCGGCGCTTCTGAGGGCCGAAAACGCGATATCGGCCGATTTTCGATCTGTCAGCAGATTCGGTTTCTGGGCAGTTTACATGTCGAACTGCACGGTAGAAACGATAAAACAGCTCCTCCGTGCAGTTTTCATACCGAGTCACCGTCCACTCGGCTCAGCGAGAAAACGCGATTTCGGCGCTTCTGAGGGCCGAAAACGCGATATCGGCCGATTTTCGATCTGTCAGCAGATTCGGTTTCTGGGCAGTTTACATGTCGAACTGCACGGTAGAAACGATAAAACAGCTCCTCCGTGCAGTTTTCATACCGAGTCACCGTCCACTGGGCTCAGCGAGAAAACGCGATTTCGGCGCTTCTGAGGGCCGAAAACGCGATATCGGCCGATTTGCGATCTGTCAGCAGATTCGGTTTCTGGGCAGTTTACATGTCGAACTGCACGGTAGAAACGATAAAACAGCTCCTCCGTGCAGTTTTCATACCGAGTCACCGTCCACTGGGCTCAGCGAGAAAACGCGATTTCGGCGCTTCTGAGGGCCGAAAACGCGATATCGGCCGATTTTCGATCTGTCAGCAGATTCGGTTTCTGGGCAGTTTACATGTCGAACTGCACGGTAGAAACGATAAAACAGCTCCTCCGTGCAGTTTTCATACCGAGTCACCGTCCACTGGGCTCAGCGAGAAAACGCGATTTCGGCGCTTCTGAGGGCCGAAAACGCGATATCGGCCGATTTGCGATCTGTCAGCAGATTCGGTTTCTGGGCAGTTTACATGTCGAACTGCACGGTAGAAACGATAAAACAGCTCCTCCGTGCAGTTTTCATACCGAGTCACCGTCCACTGGGCTCAGCGAGAAAACGCGATTTCGGCGCTTCTGAGGGCCGAAAACGCGATATCGGCCGATTTTCGATCTGTCAGCAGATTCGGTTTCTGGGCAGTTTACATGTCGAACTGCACGGTAGAAACGATAAAACAGCTCCTCCGTGCAGTTTTCATACCGAGTCACCGTCCACTGGGCTCAGCGAGAAAACGCGATTTCGGCGCTTCTGAGGGCCGAAAACGCGATATCGGCCGATTTGCGATCTGTCAGCAGATTCGGTTTCTGGGCAGTTTACATGTCGAACTGCACGGTAGAAACGATAAAACAGCTCCTCCGTGCAGTTTTCATACCGAGTCACCGTCCACTGGGC
Organism: Cryptocheilus praepositus; assembly: GCA_033815515.1. Classification (NCBI taxonomy): domain Eukaryota; kingdom Metazoa; phylum Arthropoda; class Insecta; order Hymenoptera; family Pompilidae; genus Cryptocheilus; species Cryptocheilus praepositus. The sequence goes on along the minus strand of JAWWQZ010000208.1, from coordinate 278,914 downwards.
TCAGCGAGAAAACGCGATTTCGGCGCTTCTGAGGGCCGAAAACGCGATATCGGCCGATTTTCGATCTGTCAGCAGATTCGGTTTCTGGGCAGTTTACATGTCGAACTGCACGGTAGAAACGATAAAACAGCTCCTCCGTGCAGTTTTCATACCGAGTCACCGTCCACTGGGCTCAGCGAGAAAACGCGATTTCGGCGCTTCTGAGGGCCGAAAACGCGATATCGGCCGATTTTCGATCTGTCAGCAGATTCGGTTTCTGGGCAGTTTACATGTCGAACTGCACGGTAGAAACGATAAAACAGCTCCTCCGTGCAGTTTTCATACCGAGTCACCGTCCACTGGGCTCAGCGAGAAAACGCGATTTCGGCGCTTCTGAGGGCCGAAAACGCGATATCGGCCGATTTGCGATCTGTCAGCAGATTCGGTTTCTGGGCAGTTTACATGTCGAACTGCACGGTAGAAACGATAAAACAGCTCCTCCGTGCAGTTTTCATACCGAGTCACCGTCCACTGGGCTCAGCGAGAAAACGCGATTTCGGCGCTTCTGAGGGCCGAAAACGCGATATCGGCCGATTTTCGATCTGTCAGCAGATTCGGTTTCTGGGCAGTTTACATGTCGAACTGCACGGTAGAAACGATAAAACAGCTCCTCCGTGCAGTTTTCATACCGAGTCACCGTCCACTGGGCTCAGCGAGAAAACGCGATTTCGGCGCTTCTGAGGGCCGAAAACGCGATATCGGCCGATTTGCGATCTGTCAGCAGATTCGGTTTCTGGGCAGTTTACATGTCGAACTGCACGGTAGAAACGATAAAACAGCTCCTCCGTGCAGTTTTCATACCGAGTCACCGTCCACTGGGCTCAGCGAGAAAACGCGATTTCGGCGCTTCTGAGGGCCGAAAACGCGATATCGGCCGATTTTCGATCTGTCAGCAGATTCGGTTTCTGGGCAGTTTACATGTCGAACTGCACGGTAGAAACGATAAAACAGCTCCTCCGTGCAGTTTTCATACCGAGTCACCGTCCACTGGGCTCAGCGAGAAAACGCGATTTCGGCGCTTCTGAGGGCCGAAAACGCGATATCGGCCGATTTTCGATCTGTCAGCAGATTCGGTTTCTGGGCAGTTTACATGTCGAACTGCACGGTAGAAACGATAAAACAGCTCCTCCGTGCAGTTTTCATACCGAGTCACCGTCCACTGGGCTCAGCGAGAAAACGCGATTTCGGCGCTTCTGAGGGCCGAAAACGCGATATCGGCCGATTTTCGATCTGTCAGCAGATTCGGTTTCTGGGCAGTTTACATGTCGAACTGCACGGTAGAAACGATAAAACAGCTCCTCCGTGCAGTTTTCATACCGAGTCACCGTCCACTGGGCTCAGCGAGAAAACGCGATTTCGGCGCTTCTGAGGGCCGAAAACGCGATATCGGCCGATTTTCGATCTGTCAGCAGATTCGGTTTCTGGGCAGTTTACATGTCGAACTGCACGGTAGAAACGATAAAACAGCTCCTCCGTGCAGTTTTCATACCGAGTCACCGTCCACTGGGCTCAGCGAGAAAACGCGATTTCGGCGCTTCTGAGGGCCGAAAACGCGATATCGGCCGATTTGCGATCTGTCAGCAGATTCGGTTTCTGGGCAGTTTACATGTCGAACTGCACGGTAGAAACGATAAAACAGCTCCTCCGTGCAGTTTTCATACCGAGTCACCGTCCACTGGCTCAGCGAGAAAACGCGATTTCGGCGCTTCTGAGGGCCGAAAACGCGATATCGGCCGATTTTCGATCTGTCAGCAGATTCGGTTTCTGGGCAGTTTACATGTCGAACTGCACGGTAGAAACGATAAAACAGCTCCTCCGTGCAGTTTTCATACCGAGTCACCGTCCACTGGGCTCAGCGAGAAAACGCGATTTCGGCGCTTCTGAGGGCCGAAAACGCGATATCGGCCGATTTGCGATCTGTCAGCAGATTCGGTTTCTGGGCAGTTTACATGTCGAACTGCACGGTAGAAACGATAAAACAGCTCCTCCGTGCAGTTTTCATACCGAGTCACCGTCCACTGGGCTCAGCGAGAAAACGCGATTTCGGCGCTTCTGAGGGCCGAAAACGCGATATCGGCCGATTTGCGATCTGTCAGCAGATTCGGTTTCTGGGCAGTTTACATGTCGAACTGCACGGTAGAAACGATAAAACAGCTCCTCCGTGCAGTTTTCATACCGAGTCACCGTCCACTCGGCTCAGCGAGAAAACGCGATTTCGGCGCTTCTGAGGGCCGAAAACGCGATATCGGCCGATTTTCGATCTGTCAGCAGATTCGGTTTCTGGGCAGTTTACATGTCGAACTGCACGGTAGAAACGATAAAACAGCTCCTCCGTGCAGTTTTCATACCGAGTCACCGTCCACTGGGCTCAGCGAGAAAACGCGATTTCGGCGCTTCTGAGGGCCGAAAACGCGATATCGGCCGATTTGCGATCTGTCAGCAGATTCGGTTTCTGGGCAGTTTACATGTCGAACTGCACGGTAGAAACGATAAAACAGCTCCTCCGTGCAGTTTTCATACCGAGTCACCGTCCACTGGGCTCAGCGAGAAAACGCGATTTCGGCGCTTCTGAGGGCCGAAAACGCGATATCGGCCGATTTTCGATCTGTCAGCAGATTCGGTTTCTGGGCAGTTTACATGTCGAACTGCACGGTAGAAACGATAAAACAGCTCCTCCGTGCAGTTTTCATACCGAGTCACCGTCCACTGGGCTCAGCGAGAAAACGCGATTTCGGCGCTTCTGAGGGCCGAAAACGCGATATCGGCCGATTTGCGATCTGTCAGCAGATTCGGTTTCTGGGCAGTTTACATGTCGAACTGCACGGTAGAAACGATAAAACAGCTCCTCCGTGCAGTTTTCATACCGAGTCACCGTCCACTGGGCTCAGCGAGAAAACGCGATTTCGGCGCTTCTGAGGGCCGAAAACGCGATATCGGCCGATTTGCGATCTGTCAGCAGATTCGGTTTCTGGGCAGTTTACATGTCGAACTGCACGGTAGAAACGATAAAACAGCTCCTCCGTGCAGTTTTCATACCGAGTCACCGTCCACTGGGCTCAGCGAGAAAACGCGATTTCGGCGCTTCTGAGGGCCGAAAACGCGATATCGGCCGATTTTCGATCTGTCAGCAGATTCGGTTTCTGGGCAGTTTACATGTCGAACTGCACGGTAGAAACGATAAAACAGCTCCTCCGTGCAGTTTTCATACCGAGTCACCGTCCACTGGGCTCAGCGAGAAAACGCGATTTCGGCGCTTCTGAGGGCCGAAAACGCGATATCGGCCGATTTGCGATCTGTCAGCAGATTCGGTTTCTGGGCAGTTTACATGTCGAACTGCACGGTAGAAACGATAAAACAGCTCCTCCGTGCAGTTTTCATACCGAGTCACCGTCCACTGGGCTCAGCGAGAAAACGCGATTTCGGCGCTTCTGAGGGCCGAAAACGCGATATCGGCCGATTTTCGATCTGTCAGCAGATTCGGTTTCTGGGCAGTTTACATGTCGAACTGCACGGTAGAAACGATAAAACAGCTCCTCCGTGCAGTTTTCATACCGAGTCACCGTCCACTGGGCTCAGCGAGAAAACGCGATTTCGGCGCTTCTGAGGGCCGAAAACGCGATATCGGCCGATTTTCGATCTGTCAGCAGATTCGGTTTCTGGGCAGTTTACATGTCGAACTGCACGGTAGAAACGATAAAACAGCTCCTCCGTGCAGTTTTCATACCGAGTCACCGTCCACTGGGCTCAGCGAGAAAACGCGATTTCGGCGCTTCTGAGGGCCGAAAACGCGATATCGGCCGATTTGCGATCTGTCAGCAGATTCGGTTTCTGGGCAGTTTACATGTCGAACTGCACGGTAGAAACGATAAAACAGCTCCTCCGTGCAGTTTTCATACCGAGTCACCGTCCACTGGGCTCAGCGAGAAAACGCGATTTCGGCGCTTCTGAGGGCCGAAAACGCGATATCGGCCGATTTTCGATCTGTCAGCAGATTCGGTTTCTGGGCAGTTTACATGTCGAACTGCACGGTAGAAACGATAAAACAGCTCCTCCGTGCAGTTTTCATACCGAGTCACCGTCCACTGGGCTCAGCGAGAAAACGCGATTTCGGCGCTTCTGAGGGCCGAAAACGCGATATCGGCCGATTTGCGATCTGTCAGCAGATTCGGTTTCTGGGCAGTTTACATGTCGAACTGCACGGTAGAAACGATAAAACAGCTCCTCCGTGCAGTTTTCATACCGAGTCACCGTCCACTGGGCTCAGCGAGAAAACGCGATTTCGGCGCTTCTGAGGGCCGAAAACGCGATATCGGCCGATTTTCGATCTGTCAGCAGATTCGGTTTCTGGGCAGTTTACATGTCGAACTGCACGGTAGAAACGATAAAACAGCTCCTCCGTGCAGTTTTCATACCGAGTCACCGTCCACTGGGCTCAGCGAGAAAACGCGATTTCGGCGCTTCTGAGGGCCGAAAACGCGATATCGGCCGATTTGCGATCTGTCAGCAGATTCGGTTTCTGGGCAGTTTACATGTCGAACTGCACGGTAGAAACGATAAAACAGCTCCTCCGTGCAGTTTTCATACCGAGTCACCGTCCACTGGGCTCAGCGAGAAAACGCGATTTCGGCGCTTCTGAGGGCCGAAAACGCGATATCGGCCGATTTGCGATCTGTCAGCAGATTCGGTTTCTGGGCAGTTTACATGTCGAACTGCACGGTAGAAACGATAAAACAGCTCCTCCGTGCAGTTTTCATACCGAGTCACCGTCCACTGGGCTCAGCGAGAAAACGCGATTTCGGCGCTTCTGAGGGCCGAAAACGCGATATCGGCCGATTTGCGATCTGTCAGCAGATTCGGTTTCTGGGCAGTTTACATGTCGAACTGCACGGTAGAAACGATAAAACAGCTCCTCCGTGCAGTTTTCATACCGAGTCACCGTCCACTGGGCTCAGCGAGAAAACGCGATTTCGGCGCTTCTGAGGGCCGAAAACGCGATATCGGCCGATTTGCGATCTGTCAGCAGATTCGGTTTCTGGGCAGTTTACATGTCGAACTGCACGGTAGAAACGATAAAACAGCTCCTCCGTGCAGTTTTCATACCGAGTCACCGTCCACTGGGCTCAGCGAGAAAACGCGATTTCGGCGCTTCTGAGGGCCGAAAACGCGATATCGGCCGATTTGCGATCTGTCAGCAGATTCGGTTTCTGGGCAGTTTACATGTCGAACTGCACGGTAGAAACGATAAAACAGCTCCTCCGTGCAGTTTTCATACCGAGTCACCGTCCACTGGGCTCAGCGAGAAAACGCGATTTCGGCGCTTCTGAGGGCCGAAAACGCGATATCGGCCGATTTGCGATCTGTCAGCAGATTCGGTTTCTGGGCAGTTTACATGTCGAACTGCACGGTAGAAACGATAAAACAGCTCCTCCGTGCAGTTTTCATACCGAGTCACCGTCCACTGGGCTCAGCGAGAAAACGCGATTTCGGCGCTTCTGAGGGCCGAAAACGCGATATCGGCCGATTTTCGATCTGTCAGCAGATTCGGTTTCTGGGCAGTTTACATGTCGAACTGCACGGTAGAAACGATAAAACAGCTCCTCCGTGCAGTTTTCATACCGAGTCACCGTCCACTGGGCTCAGCGAGAAAACGCGATTTCGGCGCTTCTGAGGGCCGAAAACGCGATATCGGCCGATTTGCGATCTGTCAGCAGATTCGGTTTCTGGGCAGTTTACATGTCGAACTGCACGGTAGAAACGATAAAACAGCTCCTCCGTGCAGTTTTCATACCGAGTCACCGTCCACTGGGCTCAGCGAGAAAACGCGATTTCGGCGCTTCTGAGGGCCGAAAACGCGATATCGGCCGATTTTCGATCTGTCAGCAGATTCGGTTTCTGGGCAGTTTACATGTCGAACTGCACGGTAGAAACGATAAAACAGCTCCTCCGTGCAGTTTTCATACCGAGTCACCGTCCACTGGGCTCAGCGAGAAAACGCGATTTCGGCGCTTCTGAGGGCCGAAAACGCGATATCGGCCGATTTGCGATCTGTCAGCAGATTCGGTTTCTGGGCAGTTTACATGTCGAACTGCACGGTAGAAACGATAAAACAGCTCCTCCGTGCAGTTTTCATACCGAGTCACCGTCCACTGGGCTCAGCGAGAAAACGCGATTTCGGCGCTTCTGAGGGCCGAAAACGCGATATCGGCCGATTTGCGATCTGTCAGCAGATTCGGTTTCTGGGCAGTTTACATGTCGAACTGCACGGTAGAAACGATAAAACAGCTCCTCCGTGCAGTTTTCATACCGAGTCACCGTCCACTGGGCTCAGCGAGAAAACGCGATTTCGGCGCTTCTGAGGGCCGAAAACGCGATATCGGCCGATTTGCGATCTGTCAGCAGATTCGGTTTCTGGGCAGTTTACATGTCGAACTGCACGGTAGAAACGATAAAACAGCTCCTCCGTGCAGTTTTCATACCGAGTCACCGTCCACTGGGCTCAGCGAGAAAACGCGATTTCGGCGCTTCTGAGGGCCGAAAACGCGATATCGGCCGATTTGCGATCTGTCAGCAGATTCGGTTTCTGGGCAGTTTACATGTCGAACTGCACGGTAGAAACGATAAAACAGCTCCTCCGTGCAGTTTTCATACCGAGTCACCGTCCACTGGGCTCAGCGAGAAAACGCGATTTCGGCGCTTCTGAGGGCCGAAAACGCGATATCGGCCGATTTGCGATCTGTCAGCAGATTCGGTTTCTGGGCAGTTTACATGTCGAACTGCACGGTAGAAACGATAAAACAGCTCCTCCGTGCAGTTTTCATACCGAGTCACCGTCCACTGGGCTCAGCGAGAAAACGCGATTTCGGCGCTTCTGAGGGCCGAAAACGCGATATCGGCCGATTTTCGATCTGTCAGCAGATTCGGTTTCTGGGCAGTTTACATGTCGAACTGCACGGTAGAAACGATAAAACAGCTCCTCCGTGCAGTTTTCATACCGAGTCACCGTCCACTGGGCTCAGCGAGAAAACGCGATTTCGGCGCTTCTGAGGGCCGAAAACGCGATATCGGCCGATTTGCGATCTGTCAGCAGATTCGGTTTCTGGGCAGTTTACATGTCGAACTGCACGGTAGAAACGATAAAACAGCTCCTCCGTGCAGTTTTCATACCGAGTCACCGTCCACTGGGCTCAGCGAGAAAACGCGATTTCGGCGCTTCTGAGGGCCGAAAACGCGATATCGGCCGATTTGCGATCTGTCAGCAGATTCGGTTTCTGGGCAGTTTACATGTCGAACTGCACGGTAGAAACGATAAAACAGCTCCTCCGTGCAGTTTTCATACCGAGTCACCGTCCACTGGGCTCAGCGAGAAAACGCGATTTCGGCGCTTCTGAGGGCCGAAAACGCGATATCGGCCGATTTGCGATCTGTCAGCAGATTCGGTTTCTGGGCAGTTTACATGTCGAACTGCACGGTAGAAACGATAAAACAGCTCCTCCGTGCAGTTTTCATACCGAGTCACCGTCCACTGGGCTCAGCGAGAAAACGCGATTTCGGCGCTTCTGAGGGCCGAAAACGCGATATCGGCCGATTTGCGATCTGTCAGCAGATTCGGTTTCTGGGCAGTTTACATGTCGAACTGCACGGTAGAAACGATAAAACAGCTCCTCCGTGCAGTTTTCATACCGAGTCACCGTCCACTGGGCTCAGCGAGAAAACGCGATTTCGGCGCTTCTGAGGGCCGAAAACGCGATATCGGCCGATTTTCGATCTGTCAGCAGATTCGGTTTCTGGGCAGTTTACATGTCGAACTGCACGGTAGAAACGATAAAACAGCTCCTCCGTGCAGTTTTCATACCGAGTCACCGTCCACTGGGCTCAGCGAGAAAACGCGATTTCGGCGCTTCTGAGGGCCGAAAACGCGATATCGGCCGATTTGCGATCTGTCAGCAGATTCGGTTTCTGGGCAGTTTACATGTCGAACTGCACGGTAGAAACGATAAAACAGCTCCTCCGTGCAGTTTTCATACCGAGTCACCGTCCACTGGGCTCAGCGAGAAAACGCGATTTCGGCGCTTCTGAGGGCCGAAAACGCGATATCGGCCGATTTGCGATCTGTCAGCAGATTCGGTTTCTGGGCAGTTTACATGTCGAACTGCACGGTAGAAACGATAAAACAGCTCCTCCGTGCAGTTTTCATACCGAGTCACCGTCCACTGGGCTCAGCGAGAAAACGCGATTTCGGCGCTTCTGAGGGCCGAAAACGCGATATCGGCCGATTTGCGATCTGTCAGCAGATTCGGTTTCTGGGCAGTTTACATGTCGAACTGCACGGTAGAAACGATAAAACAGCTCCTCCGTGCAGTTTTCATACCGAGTCACCGTCCACTGGGCTCAGCGAGAAAACGCGATTTCGGCGCTTCTGAGGGCCGAAAACGCGATATCGGCCGATTTTCGATCTGTCAGCAGATTCGGTTTCTGGGCAGTTTACATGTCGAACTGCACGGTAGAAACGATAAAACAGCTCCTCCGTGCAGTTTTCATACCGAGTCACCGTCCACTGGGCTCAGCGAGAAAACGCGATTTCGGCGCTTCTGAGGGCCGAAAACGCGATATCGGCCGATTTGCGATCTGTCAGCAGATTCGGTTTCTGGGCAGTTTACATGTCGAACTGCACGGTAGAAACGATAAAACAGCTCCTCCGTGCAGTTTTCATACCGAGTCACCGTCCACTGGGCTCAGCGAGAAAACGCGATTTCGGCGCTTCTGAGGGCCGAAAACGCGATATCGGCCGATTTGCGATCTGTCAGCAGATTCGGTTTCTGGGCAGTTTACATGTCGAACTGCACGGTAGAAACGATAAAACAGCTCCTCCGTGCAGTTTTCATACCGAGTCACCGTCCACTGGGCTCAGCGAGAAAACGCGATTTCGGCGCTTCTGAGGGCCGAAAACGCGATATCGGCCGATTTGCGATCTGTCAGCAGATTCGGTTTCTGGGCAGTTTACATGTCGAACTGCACGGTAGAAACGATAAAACAGCTCCTCCGTGCAGTTTTCATACCGAGTCACCGTCCACTGGGCTCAGCGAGAAAACGCGATTTCGGCGCTTCTGAGGGCCGAAAACGCGATATCGGCCGATTTGCGATCTGTCAGCAGATTCGGTTTCTGGGCAGTTTACATGTCGAACTGCACGGTAGAAACGATAAAACAGCTCCTCCGTGCAGTTTTCATACCGAGTCACCGTCCACTGGGCTCAGCGAGAAAACGCGATTTCGGCGCTTCTGAGGGCCGAAAACGCGATATCGGCCGATTTGCGATCTGTCAGCAGATTCGGTTTCTGGGCAGTTTACATGTCGAACTGCACGGTAGAAACGATAAAACAGCTCCTCCGTGCAGTTTTCATACCGAGTCACCGTCCACTGGGCTCAGCGAGAAAACGCGATTTCGGCGCTTCTGAGGGCCGAAAACGCGATATCGGCCGATTTGCGATCTGTCAGCAGATTCGGTTTCTGGGCAGTTTACATGTCGAACTGCACGGTAGAAACGATAAAACAGCTCCTCCGTGCAGTTTTCATACCGAGTCACCGTCCACTGGGCTCAGCGAGAAAACGCGATTTCGGCGCTTCTGAGGGCCGAAAACGCGATATCGGCCGATTTGCGATCTGTCAGCAGATTCGGTTTCTGGGCAGTTTACATGTCGAACTGCACGGTAGAAACGATAAAACAGCTCCTCCGTGCAGTTTTCATACCGAGTCACCGTCCACTGGGCTCAGCGAGAAAACGCGATTTCGGCGCTTCTGAGGGCCGAAAACGCGATATCGGCCGATTTTCGATCTGTCAGCAGATTCGGTTTCTGGGCAGTTTACATGTCGAACTGCACGGTAGAAACGATAAAACAGCTCCTCCGTGCAGTTTTCATACCGAGTCACCGTCCACTGGGCTCAGCGAGAAAACGCGATTTCGGCGCTTCTGAGGGCCGAAAACGCGATATCGGCCGATTTGCGATCTGTCAGCAGATTCGGTTTCTGGGCAGTTTACATGTCGAACTGCACGGTAGAAACGATAAAACAGCTCCTCCGTGCAGTTTTCATACCGAGTCACCGTCCACTGGGCTCAGCGAGAAAACGCGATTTCGGCGCTTCTGAGGGCCGAAAACGCGATATCGGCCGATTTGCGATCTGTCAGCAGATTCGGTTTCTGGGCAGTTTACATGTCGAACTGCACGGTAGAAACGATAAAACAGCTCCTCCGTGCAGTTTTCATACCGAGTCACCGTCCACTGGGCTCAGCGAGAAAACGCGATTTCGGCGCTTCTGAGGGCCGAAAACGCGATATCGGCCGATTTGCGATCTGTCAGCAGATTCGGTTTCTGGGCAGTTTACATGTCGAACTGCACGGTAGAAACGATAAAACAGCTCCTCCGTGCAGTTTTCATACCGAGTCACCGTCCACTGGGCTCAGCGAGAAAACGCGATTTCGGCGCTTCTGAGGGCCGAAAACGCGATATCGGCCGATTTGCGATCTGTCAGCAGATTCGGTTTCTGGGCAGTTTACATGTCGAACTGCACGGTAGAAACGATAAAACAGCTCCTCCGTGCAGTTTTCATACCGAGTCACCGTCCACTGGGCTCAGCGAGAAAACGCGATTTCGGCGCTTCTGAGGGCCGAAAACGCGATATCGGCCGATTTTCGATCTGTCAGCAGATTCGGTTTCTGGGCAGTTTACATGTCGAACTGCACGGTAGAAACGATAAAACAGCTCCTCCGTGCAGTTTTCATACCGAGTCACCGTCCACTGGGCTCAGCGAGAAAACGCGATTTCGGCGCTTCTGAGGGCCGAAAACGCGATATCGGCCGATTTGCGATCTGTCAGCAGATTCGGTTTCTGGGCAGTTTACATGTCGAACTGCACGGTAGAAACGATAAAACAGCTCCTCCGTGCAGTTTTCATACCGAGTCACCGTCCACTGGGCTCAGCGAGAAAACGCGATTTCGGCGCTTCTGAGGGCCGAAAACGCGATATCGGCCGATTTTCGATCTGTCAGCAGATTCGGTTTCTGGGCAGTTTACATGTCGAACTGCACGGTAGAAACGATAAAACAGCTCCTCCGTGCAGTTTTCATACCGAGTCACCGTCCACTGGGCTCAGCGAGAAAACGCGATTTCGGCGCTTCTGAGGGCCGAAAACGCGATATCGGCCGATTTGCGATCTGTCAGCAGATTCGGTTTCTGGGCAGTTTACATGTCGAACTGCACGGTAGAAACGATAAAACAGCTCCTCCGTGCAGTTTTCATACCGAGTCACCGTCCACTGGGCTCAGCGAGAAAACGCGATTTCGGCGCTTCTGAGGGCCGAAAACGCGATATCGGCCGATTTGCGATCTGTCAGCAGATTCGGTTTCTGGGCAGTTTACATGTCGAACTGCACGGTAGAAACGATAAAACAGCTCCTCCGTGCAGTTTTCATACCGAGTCACCGTCCACTGGGCTCAGCGAGAAAACGCGATTTCGGCGCTTCTGAGGGCCGAAAACGCGATATCGGCCGATTTGCGATCTGTCAGCAGATTCGGTTTCTGGGCAGTTTACATGTCGAACTGCACGGTAGAAACGATAAAACAGCTCCTCCGTGCAGTTTTCATACCGAGTCACCGTCCACTGGGCTCAGCGAGAAAACGCGATTTCGGCGCTTCTGAGGGCCGAAAACGCGATATCGGCCGATTTGCGATCTGTCAGCAGATTCGGTTTCTGGGCAGTTTACATGTCGAACTGCACGGTAGAAACGATAAAACAGCTCCTCCGTGCAGTTTTCATACCGAGTCACCGTCCACTGGGCTCAGCGAGAAAACGCGATTTCGGCGCTTCTGAGGGCCGAAAACGCGATATCGGCCGATTTGCGATCTGTCAGCAGATTCGGTTTCTGGGCAGTTTACATGTCGAACTGCACGGTAGAAACGATAAAACAGCTCCTCCGTGCAGTTTTCATACCGAGTCACCGTCCACTGGGCTCAGCGAGAAAACGCGATTTCGGCGCTTCTGAGGGCCGAAAACGCGATATCGGCCGATTTTCGATCTGTCAGCAGATTCGGTTTCTGGGCAGTTTACATGTCGAACTGCACGGTAGAAACGATAAAACAGCTCCTCCGTGCAGTTTTCATACCGAGTCACCGTCCACTGGGCTCAGCGAGAAAACGCGATTTCGGCGCTTCTGAGGGCCGAAAACGCGATATCGGCCGATTTGCGATCTGTCAGCAGATTCGGTTTCTGGGCAGTTTACATGTCGAACTGCACGGTAGAAACGATAAAACAGCTCCTCCGTGCAGTTTTCATACCGAGTCACCGTCCACTGGGCTCAGCGAGAAAACGCGATTTCGGCGCTTCTGAGGGCCGAAAACGCGATATCGGCCGATTTGCGATCTGTCAGCAGATTCGGTTTCTGGGCAGTTTACATGTCGAACTGCACGGTAGAAACGATAAAACAGCTCCTCCGTGCAGTTTTCATACCGAGTCACCGTCCACTGGGCTCAGCGAGAAAACGCGATTTCGGCGCTTCTGAGGGCCGAAAACGCGATATCGGCCGATTTGCGATCTGTCAGCAGATTCGGTTTCTGGGCAGTTTACATGTCGAACTGCACGGTAGAAACGATAAAACAGCTCCTCCGTGCAGTTTTCATACCGAGTCACCGTCCACTGGGCTCAGCGAGAAAACGCGATTTCGGCGCTTCTGAGGGCCGAAAACGCGATATCGGCCGATTTGCGATCTGTCAGCAGATTCGGTTTCTGGGCAGTTTACATGTCGAACTGCACGGTAGAAACGATAAAACAGCTCCTCCGTGCAGTTTTCATACCGAGTCACCGTCCACTGGGCTCAGCGAGAAAACGCGATTTCGGCGCTTCTGAGGGCCGAAAACGCGATATCGGCCGATTTTCGATCTGTCAGCAGATTCGGTTTCTGGGCAGTTTACATGTCGAACTGCACGGTAGAAACGATAAAACAGCTCCTCCGTGCAGTTTTCATACCGAGTCACCGTCCACTGGGCTCAGCGAGAAAACGCGATTTCGGCGCTTCTGAGGGCCGAAAACGCGATATCGGCCGATTTGCGATCTGTCAGCAGATTCGGTTTCTGGGCAGTTTACATGTCGAACTGCACGGTAGAAACGATAAAACAGCTCCTCCGTGCAGTTTTCATACCGAGTCACCGTCCACTGGGCTCAGCGAGAAAACGCGATTTCGGCGCTTCTGAGGGCCGAAAACGCGATATCGGCCGATTTTCGATCTGTCAGCAGATTCGGTTTCTGGGCAGTTTACATGTCGAACTGCACGGTAGAAACGATAAAACAGCTCCTCCGTGCAGTTTTCATACCGAGTCACCGTCCACTGGGCTCAGCGAGAAAACGCGATTTCGGCGCTTCTGAGGGCCGAAAACGCGATATCGGCCGATTTGCGATCTGTCAGCAGATTCGGTTTCTGGGCAGTTTACATGTCGAACTGCACGGTAGAAACGATAAAACAGCTCCTCCGTGCAGTTTTCATACCGAGTCACCGTCCACTGGGCTCAGCGAGAAAACGCGATTTCGGCGCTTCTGAGGGCCGAAAACGCGATATCGGCCGATTTGCGATCTGTCAGCAGATTCGGTTTCTGGGCAGTTTACATGTCGAACTGCACGGTAGAAACGATAAAACAGCTCCTCCGTGCAGTTTTCATACCGAGTCACCGTCCACTGGGCTCAGCGAGAAAACGCGATTTCGGCGCTTCTGAGGGCCGAAAACGCGATATCGGCCGATTTGCGATCTGTCAGCAGATTCGGTTTCTGGGCAGTTTACATGTCGAACTGCACGGTAGAAACGATAAAACAGCTCCTCCGTGCAGTTTTCATACCGAGTCACCGTCCACTGGGCTCAGCGAGAAAACGCGATTTCGGCGCTTCTGAGGGCCGAAAACGCGATATCGGCCGATTTGCGATCTGTCAGCAGATTCGGTTTCTGGGCAGTTTACATGTCGAACTGCACGGTAGAAACGATAAAACAGCTCCTCCGTGCAGTTTTCATACCGAGTCACCGTCCACTGGGCTCAGCGAGAAAACGCGATTTCGGCGCTTCTGAGGGCCGAAAACGCGATATCGGCCGATTTGCGATCTGTCAGCAGATTCGGTTTCTGGGCAGTTTACATGTCGAACTGCACGGTAGAAACGATAAAACAGCTCCTCCGTGCAGTTTTCATACCGAGTCACCGTCCACTGGGCTCAGCGAGAAAACGCGATTTCGGCGCTTCTGAGGGCCGAAAACGCGATATCGGCCGATTTGCGATCTGTCAGCAGATTCGGTTTCTGGGCAGTTTACATGTCGAACTGCACGGTAGAAACGATAAAACAGCTCCTCCGTGCAGTTTTCATACCGAGTCACCGTCCACTGGGCTCAGCGAGAAAACGCGATTTCGGCGCTTCTGAGGGCCGAAAACGCGATATCGGCCGATTTGCGATCTGTCAGCAGATTCGGTTTCTGGGCAGTTTACATGTCGAACTGCACGGTAGAAACGATAAAACAGCTCCTCCGTGCAGTTTTCATACCGAGTCACCGTCCACTGGGCTCAGCGAGAAAACGCGATTTCGGCGCTTCTGAGGGCCGAAAACGCGATATCGGCCGATTTGCGATCTGTCAGCAGATTCGGTTTCTGGGCAGTTTACATGTCGAACTGCACGGTAGAAACGATAAAACAGCTCCTCCGTGCAGTTTTCATACCGAGTCACCGTCCACTGGGCTCAGCGAGAAAACGCGATTTCGGCGCTTCTGAGGGCCGAAAACGCGATATCGGCCGATTTGCGATCTGTCAGCAGATTCGGTTTCTGGGCAGTTTACATGTCGAACTGCACGGTAGAAACGATAAAACAGCTCCTCCGTGCAGTTTTCATACCGAGTCACCGTCCACTGGGCTCAGCGAGAAAACGCGATTTCGGCGCTTCTGAGGGCCGAAAACGCGATATCGGCCGATTTGCGATCTGTCAGCAGATTCGGTTTCTGGGCAGTTTACATGTCGAACTGCACGGTAGAAACGATAAAACAGCTCCTCCGTGCAGTTTTCATACCGAGTCACCGTCCACTGGGCTCAGCGAGAAAACGCGATTTCGGCGCTTCTGAGGGCCGAAAACGCGATATCGGCCGATTTGCGATCTGTCAGCAGATTCGGTTTCTGGGCAGTTTACATGTCGAACTGCACGGTAGAAACGATAAAACAGCTCCTCCGTGCAGTTTTCATACCGAGTCACCGTCCACTGGGCTCAGCGAGAAAACGCGATTTCGGCGCTTCTGAGGGCCGAAAACGCGATATCGGCCGATTTGCGATCTGTCAGCAGATTCGGTTTCTGGGCAGTTTACATGTCGAACTGCACGGTAGAAACGATAAAACAGCTCCTCCGTGCAGTTTTCATACCGAGTCACCGTCCACTGGGCTCAGCTCTGCGATCTGTCAGCAAACATGTCGAACGCGATTTCGGCACCGTCCACTTCAGCGAGGCGAGCTCCTAAGGGCCGAAAACGCGATATCGGCCGATTTGCGATCTGTCAGCAGATTCGGTTTCTGGGCAGTTTACATGTCGAACTGCACGGTAGAAACGATAAAACAGCTCCTCCGTGCAGTTTTCATACCGAGTCACCGTCCACTGGGCTCAGCGAGAAAACGCGATTTCGGCGCTTCTGAGGGCCGAAAACGCGATATCGGCCGATTTGCGATCTGTCAGCAGATTCGGTTTCTGGGCAGTTTACATGTCGAACTGCACGGTAGAAACGATAAAACAGCTCCTCCGTGCAGTTTTCATACCGAGTCACCGTCCACTGGGCTCAGCGAGAAAACGCGATTTCGGCGCTTCTGAGGGCCGAAAACGCGATATCGGCCGATTTTCGATCTGTCAGCAGATTCGGTTTCTGGGCAGTTTACATGTCGAACTGCACGGTAGAAACGATAAAACAGCTCCTCCGTGCAGTTTTCATACCGAGTCACCGTCCACTGGGCTCAGCGAGAAAACGCGATTTCGGCGCTTCTGAGGGCCGAAAACGCGATATCGGCCGATTTGCGATCTGTCAGCAGATTCGGTTTCTGGGCAGTTTACATGTCGAACTGCACGGTAGAAACGATAAAACAGCTCCTCCGTGCAGTTTTCATACCGAGTCACCGTCCACTGGGCTCAGCGAGAAAACGCGATTTCGGCGCTTCTGAGGGCCGAAAACGCGATATCGGCCGATTTGCGATCTGTCAGCAGATTCGGTTTCTGGGCAGTTTACATGTCGAACTGCACGGTAGAAACGATAAAACAGCTCCTCCGTGCAGTTTTCATACCGAGTCACCGTCCACTGGGCTCAGCGAGAAAACGCGATTTCGGCGCTTCTGAGGGCCGAAAACGCGATATCGGCCGATTTGCGATCTGTCAGCAGATTCGGTTTCTGGGCAGTTTACATGTCGAACTGCACGGTAGAAACGATAAAACAGCTCCTCCGTGCAGTTTTCATACCGAGTCACCGTCCACTGGGCTCAGCGAGAAAACGCGATTTCGGCGCTTCTGAGGGCCGAAAACGCGATATCGGCCGATTTGCGATCTGTCAGCAGATTCGGTTTCTGGGCAGTTTACATGTCGAACTGCACGGTAGAAACGATAAAACAGCTCCTCCGTGCAGTTTTCATACCGAGTCACCGTCCACTGGGCTCAGCGAGAAAACGCGATTTCGGCGCTTCTGAGGGCCGAAAACGCGATATCGGCCGATTTGCGATCTGTCAGCAGATTCGGTTTCTGGGCAGTTTACATGTCGAACTGCACGGTAGAAACGATAAAACAGCTCCTCCGTGCAGTTTTCATACCGAGTCACCGTCCACTGGGCTCAGCGAGAAAACGCGATTTCGGCGCTTCTGAGGGCCGAAAACGCGATATCGGCCGATTTGCGATCTGTCAGCAGATTCGGTTTCTGGGCAGTTTACATGTCGAACTGCACGGTAGAAACGATAAAACAGCTCCTCCGTGCAGTTTTCATACCGAGTCACCGTCCACTGGGCTCAGCGAGAAAACGCGATTTCGGCGCTTCTGAGGGCCGAAAACGCGATATCGGCCGATTTGCGATCTGTCAGCAGATTCGGTTTCTGGGCAGTTTACATGTCGAACTGCACGGTAGAAACGATAAAACAGCTCCTCCGTGCAGTTTTCATACCGAGTCACCGTCCACTGGGCTCAGCGAGAAAACGCGATTTCGGCGCTTCTGAGGGCCGAAAACGCGATATCGGCCGATTTGCGATCTGTCAGCAGATTCGGTTTCTGGGCAGTTTACATGTCGAACTGCACGGTAGAAACGATAAAACAGCTCCTCCGTGCAGTTTTCATACCGAGTCACCGTCCACTGGGCTCAGCGAGAAAACGCGATTTCGGCGCTTCTGAGGGCCGAAAACGCGATATCGGCCGATTTGCGATCTGTCAGCAGATTCGGTTTCTGGGCAGTTTACATGTCGAACTGCACGGTAGAAACGATAAAACAGCTCCTCCGTGCAGTTTTCATACCGAGTCACCGTCCACTGGGCTCAGCGAGAAAACGCGATTTCGGCGCTTCTGAGGGCCGAAAACGCGATATCGGCCGATTTGCGATCTGTCAGCAGATTCGGTTTCTGGGCAGTTTACATGTCGAACTGCACGGTAGAAACGATAAAACAGCTCCTCCGTGCAGTTTTCATACCGAGTCACCGTCCACTGGGCTCAGCGAGAAAACGCGATTTCGGCGCTTCTGAGGGCCGAAAACGCGATATCGGCCGATTTGCGATCTGTCAGCAGATTCGGTTTCTGGGCAGTTTACATGTCGAACTGCACGGTAGAAACGATAAAACAGCTCCTCCGTGCAGTTTTCATACCGAGTCACCGTCCACTGGGCTCAGCGAGAAAACGCGATTTCGGCGCTTCTGAGGGCCGAAAACGCGATATCGGCCGATTTTCGATCTGTCAGCAGATTCGGTTTCTGGGCAGTTTACATGTCGAACTGCACGGTAGAAACGATAAAACAGCTCCTCCGTGCAGTTTTCATACCGAGTCACCGTCCACTGGGCTCAGCGAGAAAACGCGATTTCGGCGCTTCTGAGGGCCGAAAACGCGATATCGGCCGATTTGCGATCTGTCAGCAGATTCGGTTTCTGGGCAGTTTACATGTCGAACTGCACGGTAGAAACGATAAAACAGCTCCTCCGTGCAGTTTTCATACCGAGTCACCGTCCACTGGGCTCAGCGAGAAAACGCGATTTCGGCGCTTCTGAGGGCCGAAAACGCGATATCGGCCGATTTGCGATCTGTCAGCAGATTCGGTTTCTGGGCAGTTTACATGTCGAACTGCACGGTAGAAACGATAAAACAGCTCCTCCGTGCAGTTTTCATACCGAGTCACCGTCCACTGGGCTCAGCGAGAAAACGCGATTTCGGCGCTTCTGAGGGCCGAAAACGCGATATCGGCCGATTTTCGATCTGTCAGCAGATTCGGTTTCTGGGCAGTTTACATGTCGAACTGCACGGTAGAAACGATAAAACAGCTCCTCCGTGCAGTTTTCATACCGAGTCACCGTCCACTGGGCTCAGCGAGAAAACGCGATTTCGGCGCTTCTGAGGGCCGAAAACGCGATATCGGCCGATTTGCGATCTGTCAGCAGATTCGGTTTCTGGGCAGTTTACATGTCGAACTGCACGGTAGAAACGATAAAACAGCTCCTCCGTGCAGTTTTCATACCGAGTCACCGTCCACTGGGCTCAGCGAGAAAACGCGATTTCGGCGCTTCTGAGGGCCGAAAACGCGATATCGGCCGATTTGCGATCTGTCAGCAGATTCGGTTTCTGGGCAGTTTACATGTCGAACTGCACGGTAGAAACGATAAAACAGCTCCTCCGTGCAGTTTTCATACCGAGTCACCGTCCACTGGGCTCAGCGAGAAAACGCGATTTCGGCGCTTCTGAGGGCCGAAAACGCGATATCGGCCGATTTGCGATCTGTCAGCAGATTCGGTTTCTGGGCAGTTTACATGTCGAACTGCACGGTAGAAACGATAAAACAGCTCCTCCGTGCAGTTTTCATACCGAGTCACCGTCCACTGGGCTCAGCGAGAAAACGCGATTTCGGCGCTTCTGAGGGCCGAAAACGCGATATCGGCCGATTTGCGATCTGTCAGCAGATTCGGTTTCTGGGCAGTTTACATGTCGAACTGCACGGTAGAAACGATAAAACAGCTCCTCCGTGCAGTTTTCATACCGAGTCACCGTCCACTGGGCTCAGCGAGAAAACGCGATTTCGGCGCTTCTGAGGGCCGAAAACGCGATATCGGCCGATTTTCGATCTGTCAGCAGATTCGGTTTCTGGGCAGTTTACATGTCGAACTGCACGGTAGAAACGATAAAACAGCTCCTCCGTGCAGTTTTCATACCGAGTCACCGTCCACTGGGCTCAGCGAGAAAACGCGATTTCGGCGCTTCTGAGGGCCGAAAACGCGATATCGGCCGATTTGCGATCTGTCAGCAGATTCGGTTTCTGGGCAGTTTACATGTCGAACTGCACGGTAGAAACGATAAAACAGCTCCTCCGTGCAGTTTTCATACCGAGTCACCGTCCACTGGGCTCAGCGAGAAAACGCGATTTCGGCGCTTCTGAGGGCCGAAAACGCGATATCGGCCGATTTTCGATCTGTCGATTCGGTTTCGATCTGTCAGCAGGTATAAAACAGCTCGCAGTTTTCTACCGGTCACCGTCCACTGGGCTTTAGCATGTCGAACTGCACGGTAGAAACGATAAAACAGCTCCTCCGTGCAGTTTTCATACCGAGTCACCGTCCACTGGGCTCAGCGAGAAAACGCGATTTCGGCGCTTCTGAGGGCCGAAAACGCGATATCGGCCGATTTGCGATCTGTCAGCAGATTCGGTTTCTGGGCAGTTTACATGTCGAACTGCACGGTAGAAACGATAAAACAGCTCCTCCGTGCAGTTTTCATACCGAGTCACCGTCCACTGGGCTCAGCGAGAAAACGCGATTTCGGCGCTTCTGAGGGCCGAAAACGCGATATCGGCCGATTTGCGATCTGTCAGCAGATTCGGTTTCTGGGCAGTTTACATGTCGAACTGCACGGTAGAAACGATAAAACAGCTCCTCCGTGCAGTTTTCATACCGAGTCACCGTCCACTGGGCTCAGCGAGAAAACGCGATTTCGGCGCTTCTGAGGGCCGAAAACGCGATATCGGCCGATTTGCGATCTGTCAGCAGATTCGGTTTCTGGGCAGTTTACATGTCGAACTGCACGGTAGAAACGATAAAACAGCTCCTCCGTGCAGTTTTCATACCGAGTCACCGTCCACTGGGCTCAGCGAGAAAACGCGATTTCGGCGCTTCTGAGGGCCGAAAACGCGATATCGGCCGATTTGCGATCTGTCAGCAGATTCGGTTTCTGGGCAGTTTACATGTCGAACTGCACGGTAGAAACGATAAAACAGCTCCTCCGTGCAGTTTTCATACCGAGTCACCGTCCACTGGGCTCAGCGAGAAAACGCGATTTCGGCGCTTCTGAGGGCCGAAAACGCGATATCGGCCGATTTGCATCTGTCAGCAGATTCGGTTTCTGGGCAGTTTACATGTCGAACTGCACGGTAGAAACGATAAAACAGCTCCTCCGTGCAGTTTTCATACCGAGTCACCGTCCACTGGGCTCAGCGAGAAAACGCGATTTCGGCGCTTCTGAGGGCCGAAAACGCGATATCGGCCGATTTTCGATCTGTCAGCAGATTCGGTTTCTGGGCAGTTTACATGTCGAACTGCACGGTAGAAACGATAAAACAGCTCCTCCGTGCAGTTTTCATACCGAGTCACCGTCCACTGGGCTCAGCGAGAAAACGCGATTTCGGCGCTTCTGAGGGCCGAAAACGCGATATCGGCCGATTTGCGATCTGTCAGCAGATTCGGTTTCTGGGCAGTTTACATGTCGAACTGCACGGTAGAAACGATAAAACAGCTCCTCCGTGCAGTTTTCATACCGAGTCACCGTCCACTGGGCTCAGCGAGAAAACGCGATTTCGGCGCTTCTGAGGGCCGAAAACGCGATATCGGCCGATTTGCGATCTGTCAGCAGATTCGGTTTCTGGGCAGTTTACATGTCGAACTGCACGGTAGAAACGATAAAACAGCTCCTCCGTGCAGTTTTCATACCGAGTCACCGTCCACTGGGCTCAGCGAGAAAACGCGATTTCGGCGCTTCTGAGGGCCGAAAACGCGATATCGGCCGATTTGCGATCTGTCAGCAGATTCGGTTTCTGGGCAGTTTACATGTCGAACTGCACGGTAGAAACGATAAAACAGCTCCTCCGTGCAGTTTTCATACCGAGTCACCGTCCACTGGGCTCAGCGAGAAAACGCGATTTCGGCGCTTCTGAGGGCCGAAAACGCGATATCGGCCGATTTTCGATCTGTCAGCAGATTCGGTTTCTGGGCAGTTTACATGTCGAACTGCACGGTAGAAACGATAAAACAGCTCCTCCGTGCAGTTTTCATACCGAGTCACCGTCCACTGTCTCAGCGAGAAAACGCGATTTCGGCACTTCTGAGGGCCGAAAACGCGATATCGGCCGATTTTCGATCTGTCAGCAGATTCGGTTTCTGGGCAGTTTACATGTCGAACTGCACGGTAGAAACGATAAAACAGCTCCTCCGTGCAGTTTTCATACCGAGTCACCGTCCACTGGGCTCAGCGAGAAAACGCGATTTCGGCGCTTCTGAGGGCCGAAAACGCGATATCGGCCGATTTTCGATCTGTCAGCAGATTCGGTTTCTGGGCAGTTTACATGTCGAACTGCACGGTAGAAACGATAAAACAGCTCCTCCGTGCAGTTTTCATACCGAGTCACCGTCCACTGGGCTCAGCGAGAAAACGCGATTTCGGCGCTTCTGAGGGCCGAAAACGCGATATCGGCCGATTTGCGATCTGTCAGCAGATTCGGTTTCTGGGCAGTTTACATGTCGAACTGCACGGTAGAAACGATAAAACAGCTCCTCCGTGCAGTTTTCATACCGAGTCACCGTCCACTGGGCTCAGCGAGAAAACGCGATTTCGGCGCTTCTGAGGGCCGAAAACGCGATATCGGCCGATTTGCGATCTGTCAGCAGATTCGGTTTCTGGGCAGTTTACATGTCGAACTGCACGGTAGAAACGATAAAACAGCTCCTCCGTGCAGTTTTCATACCGAGTCACCGTCCACTGGGCTCAGCGAGAAAACGCGATTTCGGCGCTTCTGAGGGCCGAAAACGCGATATCGGCCGATTTGCGATCTGTCAGCAGATTCGGTTTCTGGGCAGTTTACATGTCGAACTGCACGGTAGAAACGATAAAACAGCTCCTCCGTGCAGTTTTCATACCGAGTCACCGTCCACTGGCTCAGCGAGAAAACGCGATTTCGGCGCTTCTGAGGGCCGAAAACGCGATATCGGCCGATTTTCGATCTGTCAGCAGATTCGGTTTCTGGGCAGTTTACATGTCGAACTGCACGGTAGAAACGATAAAACAGCTCCTCCGTGCAGTTTTCATACCGAGTCACCGTCCACTGGGCTCAGCGAGAAAACGCGATTTCGGCGCTTCTGAGGGCCGAAAACGCGATATCGGCCGATTTGCGATCTGTCAGCAGATTCGGTTTCTGGGCAGTTTACATGTCGAACTGCACGGTAGAAACGATAAAACAGCTCCTCCGTGCAGTTTTCATACCGAGTCACCGTCCACTGGGCTCAGCGAGAAAACGCGATTTCGGCGCTTCTGAGGGCCGAAAACGCGATATCGGCCGATTTGCGATCTGTCAGCAGATTCGGTTTCTGGGCAGTTTACATGTCGAACTGCACGGTAGAAACGATAAAACAGCTCCTCCGTGCAGTTTTCATACCGAGTCACCGTCCACTGGGCTCAGCGAGAAAACGCGATTTCGGCGCTTCTGAGGGCCGAAAACGCGATATCGGCCGATTTTCGATCTGTCAGCAGATTCGGTTTCTGGGCAGTTTACATGTCGAACTGCACGGTAGAAACGATAAAACAGCTCCTCCGTGCAGTTTTCATACCGAGTCACCGTCCACTGGGCTCAGCGAGAAAACGCGATTTCGGCGCTTCTGAGGGCCGAAAACGCGATATCGGCCGATTTTCGATCTGTCAGCAGATTCGGTTTCTGGGCAGTTTACATGTCGAACTGCACGGTAGAAACGATAAAACAGCTCCTCCGTGCAGTTTTCATACCGAGTCACCGTCCACTGGGCTCAGCGAGAAAACGCGATTTCGGCGCTTCTGAGGGCCGAAAACGCGATATCGGCCGATTTGCGATCTGTCAGCAGATTCGGTTTCTGGGCAGTTTACATGTCGAACTGCACGGTAGAAACGATAAAACAGCTCCTCCGTGCAGTTTTCATACCGAGTCACCGTCCACTGGGCTCAGCGAGAAAACGCGATTTCGGCGCTTCTGAGGGCCGAAAACGCGATATCGGCCGATTTGCGATCTGTCAGCAGATTCGGTTTCTGGGCAGTTTACATGTCGAACTGCACGGTAGAAACGATAAAACAGCTCCTCCGTGCAGTTTTCATACCGAGTCACCGTCCACTGGGCTCAGCGAGAAAACGCGATTTCGGCGCTTCTGAGGGCCGAAAACGCGATATCGGCCGATTTGCGATCTGTCAGCAGATTCGGTTTCTGGGCAGTTTACATGTCGAACTGCACGGTAGAAACGATAAAACAGCTCCTCCGTGCAGTTTTCATACCGAGTCACCGTCCACTGGGCTCAGCGAGAAAACGCGATTTCGGCGCTTCTGAGGGCCGAAAACGCGATATCGGCCGATTTGCGATCTGTCAGCAGATTCGGTTTCTGGGCAGTTTACATGTCGAACTGCACGGTAGAAACGATAAAACAGCTCCTCCGTGCAGTTTTCATACCGAGTCACCGTCCACTGGGCTCAGCGAGAAAACGCGATTTCGGCGCTTCTGAGGGCCGAAAACGCGATATCGGCCGATTTGCGATCTGTCAGCAGATTCGGTTTCTGGGCAGTTTACATGTCGAACTGCACGGTAGAAACGATAAAACAGCTCCTCCGTGCAGTTTTCATACCGAGTCACCGTCCACTGGGCTCAGCGAGAAAACGCGATTTCGGCGCTTCTGAGGGCCGAAAACGCGATATCGGCCGATTTTCGATCTGTCAGCAGATTCGGTTTCTGGGCAGTTTACATGTCGAACTGCACGGTAGAAACGATAAAACAGCTCCTCCGTGCAGTTTTCATACCGAGTCACCGTCCACTGGGCTCAGCGAGAAAACGCGATTTCGGCGCTTCTGAGGGCCGAAAACGCGATATCGGCCGATTTGCGATCTGTCAGCAGATTCGGTTTCTGGGCAGTTTACATGTCGAACTGCACGGTAGAAACGATAAAACAGCTCCTCCGTGCAGTTTTCATACCGAGTCACCGTCCACTGGGCTCAGCGAGAAAACGCGATTTCGGCGCTTCTGAGGGCCGAAAACGCGATATCGGCCGATTTTCGATCTGTCAGCAGATTCGGTTTCTGGGCAGTTTACATGTCGAACTGCACGGTAGAAACGATAAAACAGCTCCTCCGTGCAGTTTTCATACCGAGTCACCGTCCACTGGGCTCAGCGAGAAAACGCGATTTCGGCGCTTCTGAGGGCCGAAAACGCGATATCGGCCGATTTGCGATCTGTCAGCAGATTCGGTTTCTGGGCAGTTTACATGTCGAACTGCACGGTAGAAACGATAAAACAGCTCCTCCGTGCAGTTTTCATACCGAGTCACCGTCCACTGGGCTCAGCGAGAAAACGCGATTTCGGCGCTTCTGAGGGCCGAAAACGCGATATCGCCGATTTCGATCTGTCAGCAGATTCGGTTTCTGGGCAGTTTACATGTCGAACTGCACGGTAGAAACGATAAAACAGCTCCTCCGTGCAGTTTTCATACCGAGTCACCGTCCACTGGGCTCAGCGAGAAAACGCGATTTCGGCGCTTCTGAGGGCCGAAAACGCGATATCGGCCGATTTGCGATCTGTCAGCAGATTCGGTTTCTGGGCAGTTTACATGTCGAACTGCACGGTAGAAACGATAAAACAGCTCCTCCGTGCAGTTTTCATACCGAGTCACCGTCCACTGGGCTCAGCGAGAAAACGCGATTTCGGCGCTTCTGAGGGCCGAAAACGCGATATCGGCCGATTTTCGATCTGTCAGCAGATTCGGTTTCTGGGCAGTTTACATGTCGAACTGCACGGTAGAAACGATAAAACAGCTCCTCCGTGCAGTTTTCATACCGAGTCACCGTCCACTGGGCTCAGCGAGAAAACGCGATTTCGGCGCTTCTGAGGGCCGAAAACGCGATATCGGCCGATTTGCGATCTGTCAGCAGATTCGGTTTCTGGGCAGTTTACATGTCGAACTGCACGGTAGAAACGATAAAACAGCTCCTCCGTGCAGTTTTCATACCGAGTCACCGTCCACTGGGCTCAGCGAGAAAACGCGATTTCGGCGCTTCTGAGGGCCGAAAACGCGATATCGGCCGATTTGCGATCTGTCAGCAGATTCGGTTTCTGGGCAGTTTACATGTCGAACTGCACGGTAGAAACGATAAAACAGCTCCTCCGTGCAGTTTTCATACCGAGTCACCGTCCACTGGGCTCAGCGAGAAAACGCGATTTCGGCGCTTCTGAGGGCCGAAAACGCGATATCGGCCGATTTTCGATCTGTCAGCAGATTCGGTTTCTGGGCAGTTTACATGTCGAACTGCACGGTAGAAACGATAAAACAGCTCCTCCGTGCAGTTTTCATACCGAGTCACCGTCCACTGGGCTCAGCGAGAAAACGCGATTTCGGCGCTTCTGAGGGCCGAAAACGCGATATCGGCCGATTTTCGATCTGTCAGCAGATTCGGTTTCTGGGCAGTTTACATGTCGAACTGCACGGTAGAAACGATAAAACAGCTCCTCCGTGCAGTTTTCATACCGAGTCACCGTCCACTGGGCTCAGCGAGAAAACGCGATTTCGGCGCTTCTGAGGGCCGAAAACGCGATATCGGCCGATTTGCGATCTGTCAGCAGATTCGGTTTCTGGGCAGTTTACATGTCGAACTGCACGGTAGAAACGATAAAACAGCTCCTCCGTGCAGTTTTCATACCGAGTCACCGTCCACTGGGCTCAGCGAGAAAACGCGATTTCGGCGCTTCTGAGGGCCGAAAACGCGATATCGGCCGATTTGCGATCTGTCAGCAGATTCGGTTTCTGGGCAGTTTACATGTCGAACTGCACGGTAGAAACGATAAAACAGCTCCTCCGTGCAGTTTTCATACCGAGTCACCGTCCACTGGGCTCAGCGAGAAAACGCGATTTCGGCGCTTCTGAGGGCCGAAAACGCGATATCGGCCGATTTGCGATCTGTCAGCAGATTCGGTTTCTGGGCAGTTTACATGTCGAACTGCACGGTAGAAACGATAAAACAGCTCCTCCGTGCAGTTTTCATACCGAGTCACCGTCCACTGGGCTCAGCGAGAAAACGCGATTTCGGCGCTTCTGAGGGCCGAAAACGCGATATCGGCCGATTTTCGATCTGTCAGCAGATTCGGTTTCTGGGCAGTTTACATGTCGAACTGCACGGTAGAAACGATAAAACAGCTCCTCCGTGCAGTTTTCATACCGAGTCACCGTCCACTGGGCTCAGCGAGAAAACGCGATTTCGGCGCTTCTGAGGGCCGAAAACGCGATATCGGCCGATTTGCGATCTGTCAGCAGATTCGGTTTCTGGGCAGTTTACATGTCGAACTGCACGGTAGAAACGATAAAACAGCTCCTCCGTGCAGTTTTCATACCGAGTCACCGTCCACTGGGCTCAGCGAGAAAACGCGATTTCGGCGCTTCTGAGGGCCGAAAACGCGATATCGGCCGATTTGCGATCTGTCAGCAGATTCGGTTTCTGGGCAGTTTACATGTCGAACTGCACGGTAGAAACGATAAAACAGCTCCTCCGTGCAGTTTTCATACCGAGTCACCGTCCACTGGGCTCAGCGAGAAAACGCGATTTCGGCGCTTCTGAGGGCCGAAAACGCGATATCGGCCGATTTTCGATCTGTCAGCAGATTCGGTTTCTGGGCAGTTTACATGTCGAACTGCACGGTAGAAACGATAAAACAGCTCCTCCGTGCAGTTTTCATACCGAGTCACCGTCCACTGGGCTCAGCGAGAAAACGCGATTTCGGCGCTTCTGAGGGCCGAAAACGCGATATCGGCCGATTTGCGATCTGTCAGCAGATTCGGTTTCTGGGCAGTTTACATGTCGAACTGCACGGTAGAAACGATAAAACAGCTCCTCCGTGCAGTTTTCATACCGAGTCACCGTCCACTGGGCTCAGCGAGAAAACGCGATTTCGGCGCTTCTGAGGGCCGAAAACGCGATATCGGCCGATTTTCGATCTGTCAGCAGATTCGGTTTCTGGGCAGTTTACATGTCGAACTGCACGGTAGAAACGATAAAACAGCTCCTCCGTGCAGTTTTCATACCGAGTCACCGTCCACTGGGCTCAGCGAGAAAACGCGATTTCGGCGCTTCTGAGGGCCGAAAACGCGATATCGGCCGATTTGCGATCTGTCAGCAGATTCGGTTTCTGGGCAGTTTACATGTCGAACTGCACGGTAGAAACGATAAAACAGCTCCTCCGTGCAGTTTTCATACCGAGTCACCGTCCACTGGGCTCAGCGAGAAAACGCGATTTCGGCGCTTCTGAGGGCCGAAAACGCGATATCGGCCGATTTGCGATCTGTCAGCAGATTCGGTTTCTGGGCAGTTTACATGTCGAACTGCACGGTAGAAACGATAAAACAGCTCCTCCGTGCAGTTTTCATACCGAGTCACCGTCCACTGGGCTCAGCGAGAAAACGCGATTTCGGCGCTTCTGAGGGCCGAAAACGCGATATCGGCCGATTTTCGATCTGTCAGCAGATTCGGTTTCTGGGCAGTTTACATGTCGAACTGCACGGTAGAAACGATAAAACAGCTCCTCCGTGCAGTTTTCATACCGAGTCACCGTCCACTGGGCTCAGCGAGAAAACGCGATTTCGGCGCTTCTGAGGGCCGAAAACGCGATATCGGCCGATTTGCGATCTGTCAGCAGATTCGGTTTCTGGGCAGTTTACATGTCGAACTGCACGGTAGAAACGATAAAACAGCTCCTCCGTGCAGTTTTCATACCGAGTCACCGTCCACTGGGCTCAGCGAGAAAACGCGATTTCGGCGCTTCTGAGGGCCGAAAACGCGATATCGGCCGATTTTCGATCTGTCAGCAGATTCGGTTTCTGGGCAGTTTACATGTCGAACTGCACGGTAGAAACGATAAAACAGCTCCTCCGTGCAGTTTTCATACCGAGTCACCGTCCACTGGGCTCAGCGAGAAAACGCGATTTCGGCGCTTCTGAGGGCCGAAAACGCGATATCGGCCGATTTGCGATCTGTCAGCAGATTCGGTTTCTGGGCAGTTTACATGTCGAACTGCAC
Source organism: Cryptocheilus praepositus (assembly GCA_033815515.1). NCBI lineage: Eukaryota > Metazoa > Arthropoda > Insecta > Hymenoptera > Pompilidae > Cryptocheilus > Cryptocheilus praepositus. The sequence continues at coordinate 250,338 of JAWWQZ010000208.1, read as the reverse complement.
GGTAGAAACGATAAAACAGCTCCTCCGTGCAGTTTTCATACCGAGTCACCGTCCACTGGGCTCAGCGAGAAAACGCGATTTCGGCGCTTCTGAGGGCCGAAAACGCGATATCGGCCGATTTGCGATCTGTCAGCAGATTCGGTTTCTGGGCAGTTTACATGTCGAACTGCACGGTAGAAACGATAAAACAGCTCCTCCGTGCAGTTTTCATACCGAGTCACCGTCCACTGGCTCAGCGAGAAAACGCGATTTCGGCGCTTCTGAGGGCCGAAAACGCGATATCGGCCGATTTTCGATCTGTCAGCAGATTCGGTTTCTGGGCAGTTTACATGTCGAACTGCACGGTAGAAACGATAAAACAGCTCCTCCGTGCAGTTTTCATACCGAGTCACCGTCCACTGGGCTCAGCGAGAAAACGCGATTTCGGCGCTTCTGAGGGCCGAAAACGCGATATCGGCCGATTTGCGATCTGTCAGCAGATTCGGTTTCTGGGCAGTTTACATGTCGAACTGCACGGTAGAAACGATAAAACAGCTCCTCCGTGCAGTTTTCATACCGAGTCACCGTCCACTGGGCTCAGCGAGAAAACGCGATTTCGGCGCTTCTGAGGGCCGAAAACGCGATATCGGCCGATTTGCGATCTGTCAGCAGATTCGGTTTCTGGGCAGTTTACATGTCGAACTGCACGGTAGAAACGATAAAACAGCTCCTCCGTGCAGTTTTCATACCGAGTCACCGTCCACTGGGCTCAGCGAGAAAACGCGATTTCGGCGCTTCTGAGGGCCGAAAACGCGATATCGGCCGATTTGCGATCTGTCAGCAGATTCGGTTTCTGGGCAGTTTACATGTCGAACTGCACGGTAGAAACGATAAAACAGCTCCTCCGTGCAGTTTTCATACCGAGTCACCGTCCACTGGGCTCAGCGAGAAAACGCGATTTCGGCGCTTCTGAGGGCCGAAAACGCGATATCGGCCGATTTGCGATCTGTCAGCAGATTCGGTTTCTGGGCAGTTTACATGTCGAACTGCACGGTAGAAACGATAAAACAGCTCCTCCGTGCAGTTTTCATACCGAGTCACCGTCCACTGGGCTCAGCGAGAAAACGCGATTTCGGCGCTTCTGAGGGCCGAAAACGCGATATCGGCCGATTTGCGATCTGTCAGCAGATTCGGTTTCTGGGCAGTTTACATGTCGAACTGCACGGTAGAAACGATAAAACAGCTCCTCCGTGCAGTTTTCATACCGAGTCACCGTCCACTGGGCTCAGCGAGAAAACGCGATTTCGGCGCTTCTGAGGGCCGAAAACGCGATATCGGCCGATTTGCGATCTGTCAGCAGATTCGGTTTCTGGGCAGTTTACATGTCGAACTGCACGGTAGAAACGATAAAACAGCTCCTCCGTGCAGTTTTCATACCGAGTCACCGTCCACTGGGCTCAGCGAGAAAACGCGATTTCGGCGCTTCTGAGGGCCGAAAACGCGATATCGGCCGATTTTCGATCTGTCAGCAGATTCGGTTTCTGGGCAGTTTACATGTCGAACTGCACGGTAGAAACGATAAAACAGCTCCTCCGTGCAGTTTTCATACCGAGTCACCGTCCACTGGGCTCAGCGAGAAAACGCGATTTCGGCGCTTCTGAGGGCCGAAAACGCGATATCGGCCGATTTGCGATCTGTCAGCAGATTCGGTTTCTGGGCAGTTTACATGTCGAACTGCACGGTAGAAACGATAAAACAGCTCCTCCGTGCAGTTTTCATACCGAGTCACCGTCCACTGGGCTCAGCGAGAAAACGCGATTTCGGCGCTTCTGAGGGCCGAAAACGCGATATCGGCCGATTTTCGATCTGTCAGCAGATTCGGTTTCTGGGCAGTTTACATGTCGAACTGCACGGTAGAAACGATAAAACAGCTCCTCCGTGCAGTTTTCATACCGAGTCACCGTCCACTGGGCTCAGCGAGAAAACGCGATTTCGGCGCTTCTGAGGGCCGAAAACGCGATATCGGCCGATTTGCGATCTGTCAGCAGATTCGGTTTCTGGGCAGTTTACATGTCGAACTGCACGGTAGAAACGATAAAACAGCTCCTCCGTGCAGTTTTCATACCGAGTCACCGTCCACTGGGCTCAGCGAGAAAACGCGATTTCGGCGCTTCTGAGGGCCGAAAACGCGATATCGGCCGATTTGCGATCTGTCAGCAGATTCGGTTTCTGGGCAGTTTACATGTCGAACTGCACGGTAGAAACGATAAAACAGCTCCTCCGTGCAGTTTTCATACCGAGTCACCGTCCACTGGGCTCAGCGAGAAAACGCGATTTCGGCGCTTCTGAGGGCCGAAAACGCGATATCGGCCGATTTTCGATCTGTCAGCAGATTCGGTTTCTGGGCAGTTTACATGTCGAACTGCACGGTAGAAACGATAAAACAGCTCCTCCGTGCAGTTTTCATACCGAGTCACCGTCCACTGGGCTCAGCGAGAAAACGCGATTTCGGCGCTTCTGAGGGCCGAAAACGCGATATCGGCCGATTTTCGATCTGTCAGCAGATTCGGTTTCTGGGCAGTTTACATGTCGAACTGCACGGTAGAAACGATAAAACAGCTCCTCCGTGCAGTTTTCATACCGAGTCACCGTCCACTGGGCTCAGCGAGAAAACGCGATTTCGGCGCTTCTGAGGGCCGAAAACGCGATATCGGCCGATTTGCGATCTGTCAGCAGATTCGGTTTCTGGGCAGTTTACATGTCGAACTGCACGGTAGAAACGATAAAACAGCTCCTCCGTGCAGTTTTCATACCGAGTCACCGTCCACTGGGCTCAGCGAGAAAACGCGATTTCGGCGCTTCTGAGGGCCGAAAACGCGATATCGGCCGATTTGCGATCTGTCAGCAGATTCGGTTTCTGGGCAGTTTACATGTCGAACTGCACGGTAGAAACGATAAAACAGCTCCTCCGTGCAGTTTTCATACCGAGTCACCGTCCACTGGGCTCAGCGAGAAAACGCGATTTCGGCGCTTCTGAGGGCCGAAAACGCGATATCGGCCGATTTGCGATCTGTCAGCAGATTCGGTTTCTGGGCAGTTTACATGTCGAACTGCACGGTAGAAACGATAAAACAGCTCCTCCGTGCAGTTTTCATACCGAGTCACCGTCCACTGGGCTCAGCGAGAAAACGCGATTTCGGCGCTTCTGAGGGCCGAAAACGCGATATCGGCCGATTTGCGATCTGTCAGCAGATTCGGTTTCTGGGCAGTTTACATGTCGAACTGCACGGTAGAAACGATAAAACAGCTCCTCCGTGCAGTTTTCATACCGAGTCACCGTCCACTGGGCTCAGCGAGAAAACGCGATTTCGGCGCTTCTGAGGGCCGAAAACGCGATATCGGCCGATTTGCGATCTGTCAGCAGATTCGGTTTCTGGGCAGTTTACATGTCGAACTGCACGGTAGAAACGATAAAACAGCTCCTCCGTGCAGTTTTCATACCGAGTCACCGTCCACTGGGCTCAGCGAGAAAACGCGATTTCGGCGCTTCTGAGGGCCGAAAACGCGATATCGGCCGATTTTCGATCTGTCAGCAGATTCGGTTTCTGGGCAGTTTACATGTCGAACTGCACGGTAGAAACGATAAAACAGCTCCTCCGTGCAGTTTTCATACCGAGTCACCGTCCACTGGGCTCAGCGAGAAAACGCGATTTCGGCGCTTCTGAGGGCCGAAAACGCGATATCGGCCGATTTGCGATCTGTCAGCAGATTCGGTTTCTGGGCAGTTTACATGTCGAACTGCACGGTAGAAACGATAAAACAGCTCCTCCGTGCAGTTTTCATACCGAGTCACCGTCCACTGGGCTCAGCGAGAAAACGCGATTTCGGCGCTTCTGAGGGCCGAAAACGCGATATCGGCCGATTTGCGATCTGTCAGCAGATTCGGTTTCTGGGCAGTTTACATGTCGAACTGCACGGTAGAAACGATAAAACAGCTCCTCCGTGCAGTTTTCATACCGAGTCACCGTCCACTGGGCTCAGCGAGAAAACGCGATTTCGGCGCTTCTGAGGGCCGAAAACGCGATATCGGCCGATTTGCGATCTGTCAGCAGATTCGGTTTCTGGGCAGTTTACATGTCGAACTGCACGGTAGAAACGATAAAACAGCTCCTCCGTGCAGTTTTCATACCGAGTCACCGTCCACTGGGCTCAGCGAGAAAACGCGATTTCGGCGCTTCTGAGGGCCGAAAACGCGATATCGGCCGATTTGCGATCTGTCAGCAGATTCGGTTTCTGGGCAGTTTACATGTCGAACTGCACGGTAGAAACGATAAAACAGCTCCTCCGTGCAGTTTTCATACCGAGTCACCGTCCACTGGGCTCAGCGAGAAAACGCGATTTCGGCGCTTCTGAGGGCCGAAAACGCGATATCGGCCGATTTTCGATCTGTCAGCAGATTCGGTTTCTGGGCAGTTTACATGTCGAACTGCACGGTAGAAACGATAAAACAGCTCCTCCGTGCAGTTTTCATACCGAGTCACCGTCCACTGGGCTCAGCGAGAAAACGCGATTTCGGCGCTTCTGAGGGCCGAAAACGCGATATCGGCCGATTTTCGATCTGTCAGCAGATTCGGTTTCTGGGCAGTTTACATGTCGAACTGCACGGTAGAAACGATAAAACAGCTCCTCCGTGCAGTTTTCATACCGAGTCACCGTCCACTGGGCTCAGCGAGAAAACGCGATTTCGGCGCTTCTGAGGGCCGAAAACGCGATATCGGCCGATTTGCGATCTGTCAGCAGATTCGGTTTCTGGGCAGTTTACATGTCGAACTGCACGGTAGAAACGATAAAACAGCTCCTCCGTGCAGTTTTCATACCGAGTCACCGTCCACTGGGCTCAGCGAGAAAACGCGATTTCGGCGCTTCTGAGGGCCGAAAACGCGATATCGGCCGATTTGCGATCTGTCAGCAGATTCGGTTTCTGGGCAGTTTACATGTCGAACTGCACGGTAGAAACGATAAAACAGCTCCTCCGTGCAGTTTTCATACCGAGTCACCGTCCACTGGGCTCAGCGAGAAAACGCGATTTCGGCGCTTCTGAGGGCCGAAAACGCGATATCGGCCGATTTGCGATCTGTCAGCAGATTCGGTTTCTGGGCAGTTTACATGTCGAACTGCACGGTAGAAACGATAAAACAGCTCCTCCGTGCAGTTTTCATACCGAGTCACCGTCCACTGGGCTCAGCGAGAAAACGCGATTTCGGCGCTTCTGAGGGCCGAAAACGCGATATCGGCCGATTTGCGATCTGTCAGCAGATTCGGTTTCTGGGCAGTTTACATGTCGAACTGCACGGTAGAAACGATAAAACAGCTCCTCCGTGCAGTTTTCATACCGAGTCACCGTCCACTGGGCTCAGCGAGAAAACGCGATTTCGGCGCTTCTGAGGGCCGAAAACGCGATATCGGCCGATTTGCGATCTGTCAGCAGATTCGGTTTCTGGGCAGTTTACATGTCGAACTGCACGGTAGAAACGATAAAACAGCTCCTCCGTGCAGTTTTCATACCGAGTCACCGTCCACTGGGCTCAGCGAGAAAACGCGATTTCGGCGCTTCTGAGGGCCGAAAACGCGATATCGGCCGATTTGCGATCTGTCAGCAGATTCGGTTTCTGGGCAGTTTACATGTCGAACTGCACGGTAGAAACGATAAAACAGCTCCTCCGTGCAGTTTTCATACCGAGTCACCGTCCACTGGGCTCAGCGAGAAAACGCGATTTCGGCGCTTCTGAGGGCCGAAAACGCGATATCGGCCGATTTGCGATCTGTCAGCAGATTCGGTTTCTGGGCAGTTTACATGTCGAACTGCACGGTAGAAACGATAAAACAGCTCCTCCGTGCAGTTTTCATACCGAGTCACCGTCCACTGGGCTCAGCGAGAAAACGCGATTTCGGCGCTTCTGAGGGCCGAAAACGCGATATCGGCCGATTTTCGATCTGTCAGCAGATTCGGTTTCTGGGCAGTTTACATGTCGAACTGCACGGTAGAAACGATAAAACAGCTCCTCCGTGCAGTTTTCATACCGAGTCACCGTCCACTGGGCTCAGCGAGAAAACGCGATTTCGGCGCTTCTGAGGGCCGAAAACGCGATATCGGCCGATTTTCGATCTGTCAGCAGATTCGGTTTCTGGGCAGTTTACATGTCGAACTGCACGGTAGAAACGATAAAACAGCTCCTCCGTGCAGTTTTCATACCGAGTCACCGTCCACTGGGCTCAGCGAGAAAACGCGATTTCGGCGCTTCTGAGGGCCGAAAACGCGATATCGGCCGATTTGCGATCTGTCAGCAGATTCGGTTTCTGGGCAGTTTACATGTCGAACTGCACGGTAGAAACGATAAAACAGCTCCTCCGTGCAGTTTTCATACCGAGTCACCGTCCACATGGCTCAGCGAGAAAACGCGATTTCGGCGCTTCTGAGGGCCGAAAACGCGATATCGGCCGATTTGCGATCTGTCAGCAGATTCGGTTTCTGGGCAGTTTACATGTCGAACTGCACGGTAGAAACGATAAAACAGCTCCTCCGTGCAGTTTTCATACCGAGTCACCGTCCACTGGGCTCAGCGAGAAAACGCGATTTCGGCGCTTCTGAGGGCCGAAAACGCGATATCGGCCGATTTGCGATCTGTCAGCAGATTCGGTTTCTGGGCAGTTTACATGTCGAACTGCACGGTAGAAACGATAAAACAGCTCCTCCGTGCAGTTTTCATACCGAGTCACCGTCCACTGGGCTCAGCGAGAAAACGCGATTTCGGCGCTTCTGAGGGCCGAAAACGCGATATCGGCCGATTTGCGATCTGTCAGCAGATTCGGTTTCTGGGCAGTTTACATGTCGAACTGCACGGTAGAAACGATAAAACAGCTCCTCCGTGCAGTTTTCATACCGAGTCACCGTCCACTGGGCTCAGCGAGAAAACGCGATTTCGGCGCTTCTGAGGGCCGAAAACGCGATATCGGCCGATTTGCGATCTGTCAGCAGATTCGGTTTCTGGGCAGTTTACATGTCGAACTGCACGGTAGAAACGATAAAACAGCTCCTCCGTGCAGTTTTCATACCGAGTCACCGTCCACTGGGCTCAGCGAGAAAACGCGATTTCGGCGCTTCTGAGGGCCGAAAACGCGATATCGGCCGATTTGCGATCTGTCAGCAGATTCGGTTTCTGGGCAGTTTACATGTCGAACTGCACGGTAGAAACGATAAAACAGCTCCTCCGTGCAGTTTTCATACCGAGTCACCGTCCACTGGGCTCAGCGAGAAAACGCGATTTCGGCGCTTCTGAGGGCCGAAAACGCGATATCGGCCGATTTGCGATCTGTCAGCAGATTCGGTTTCTGGGCAGTTTACATGTCGAACTGCACGGTAGAAACGATAAAACAGCTCCTCCGTGCAGTTTTCATACCGAGTCACCGTCCACTGGGCTCAGCGAGAAAACGCGATTTCGGCGCTTCTGAGGGCCGAAAACGCGATATCGGCCGATTTGCGATCTGTCAGCAGATTCGGTTTCTGGGCAGTTTACATGTCGAACTGCACGGTAGAAACGATAAAACAGCTCCTCCGTGCAGTTTTCATACCGAGTCACCGTCCACTGGGCTCAGCGAGAAAACGCGATTTCGGCGCTTCTGAGGGCCGAAAACGCGATATCGGCCGATTTGCGATCTGTCAGCAGATTCGGTTTCTGGGCAGTTTACATGTCGAACTGCACGGTAGAAACGATAAAACAGCTCCTCCGTGCAGTTTTCATACCGAGTCACCGTCCACTGGGCTCAGCGAGAAAACGCGATTTCGGCGCTTCTGAGGGCCGAAAACGCGATATCGGCCGATTTTCGATCTGTCAGCAGATTCGGTTTCTGGGCAGTTTACATGTCGAACTGCACGGTAGAAACGATAAAACAGCTCCTCCGTGCAGTTTTCATACCGAGTCACCGTCCACTGGGCTCAGCGAGAAAACGCGATTTCGGCGCTTCTGAGGGCCGAAAACGCGATATCGGCCGATTTGCGATCTGTCAGCAGATTCGGTTTCTGGGCAGTTTACATGTCGAACTGCACGGTAGAAACGATAAAACAGCTCCTCCGTGCAGTTTTCATACCGAGTCACCGTCCACTGGGCTCAGCGAGAAAACGCGATTTCGGCGCTTCTGAGGGCCGAAAACGCGATATCGGCCGATTTTCGATCTGTCAGCAGATTCGGTTTCTGGGCAGTTTACATGTCGAACTGCACGGTAGAAACGATAAAACAGCTCCTCCGTGCAGTTTTCATACCGAGTCACCGTCCACTGGGCTCAGCGAGAAAACGCGATTTCGGCGCTTCTGAGGGCCGAAAACGCGATATCGGCCGATTTGCGATCTGTCAGCAGATTCGGTTTCTGGGCAGTTTACATGTCGAACTGCACGGTAGAAACGATAAAACAGCTCCTCCGTGCAGTTTTCATACCGAGTCACCGTCCACTGGGCTCAGCGAGAAAACGCGATTTCGGCGCTTCTGAGGGCCGAAAACGCGATATCGGCCGATTTGCGATCTGTCAGCAGATTCGGTTTCTGGGCAGTTTACATGTCGAACTGCACGGTAGAAACGATAAAACAGCTCCTCCGTGCAGTTTTCATACCGAGTCACCGTCCACTGGGCTCAGCGAGAAAACGCGATTTCGGCGCTTCTGAGGGCCGAAAACGCGATATCGGCCGATTTTCGATCTGTCAGCAGATTCGGTTTCTGGGCAGTTTACATGTCGAACTGCACGGTAGAAACGATAAAACAGCTCCTCCGTGCAGTTTTCATACCGAGTCACCGTCCACTGGGCTCAGCGAGAAAACGCGATTTCGGCGCTTCTGAGGGCCGAAAACGCGATATCGGCCGATTTGCGATCTGTCAGCAGATTCGGTTTCTGGGCAGTTTACATGTCGAACTGCACGGTAGAAACGATAAAACAGCTCCTCCGTGCAGTTTTCATACCGAGTCACCGTCCACTGGGCTCAGCGAGAAAACGCGATTTCGGCGCTTCTGAGGGCCGAAAACGCGATATCGGCCGATTTGCGATCTGTCAGCAGATTCGGTTTCTGGGCAGTTTACATGTCGAACTGCACGGTAGAAACGATAAAACAGCTCCTCCGTGCAGTTTTCATACCGAGTCACCGTCCACTGGGCTCAGCGAGAAAACGCGATTTCGGCGCTTCTGAGGGCCGAAAACGCGATATCGGCCGATTTGCGATCTGTCAGCAGATTCGGTTTCTGGGCAGTTTACATGTCGAACTGCACGGTAGAAACGATAAAACAGCTCCTCCGTGCAGTTTTCATACCGAGTCACCGTCCACTGGGCTCAGCGAGAAAACGCGATTTCGGCGCTTCTGAGGGCCGAAAACGCGATATCGGCCGATTTGCGATCTGTCAGCAGATTCGGTTTCTGGGCAGTTTACATGTCGAACTGCACGGTAGAAACGATAAAACAGCTCCTCCGTGCAGTTTTCATACCGAGTCACCGTCCACTGGGCTCAGCGAGAAAACGCGATTTCGGCGCTTCTGAGGGCCGAAAACGCGATATCGGCCGATTTGCGATCTGTCAGCAGATTCGGTTTCTGGGCAGTTTACATGTCGAACTGCACGGTAGAAACGATAAAACAGCTCCTCCGTGCAGTTTTCATACCGAGTCACCGTCCACTGGGCTCAGCGAGAAAACGCGATTTCGGCGCTTCTGAGGGCCGAAAACGCGATATCGGCCGATTTGCGATCTGTCAGCAGATTCGGTTTCTGGGCAGTTTACATGTCGAACTGCACGGTAGAAACGATAAAACAGCTCCTCCGTGCAGTTTTCATACCGAGTCACCGTCCACTGGGCTCAGCGAGAAAACGCGATTTCGGCGCTTCTGAGGGCCGAAAACGCGATATCGGCCGATTTGCGATCTGTCAGCAGATTCGGTTTCTGGGCAGTTTACATGTCGAACTGCACGGTAGAAACGATAAAACAGCTCCTCCGTGCAGTTTTCATACCGAGTCACCGTCCACTGGGCTCAGCGAGAAAACGCGATTTCGGCGCTTCTGAGGGCCGAAAACGCGATATCGGCCGATTTGCGATCTGTCAGCAGATTCGGTTTCTGGGCAGTTTACATGTCGAACTGCACGGTAGAAACGATAAAACAGCTCCTCCGTGCAGTTTTCATACCGAGTCACCGTCCACTGGGCTCAGCGAGAAAACGCGATTTCGGCGCTTCTGAGGGCCGAAAACGCGATATCGGCCGATTTTCGATCTGTCAGCAGATTCGGTTTCTGGGCAGTTTACATGTCGAACTGCACGGTAGAAACGATAAAACAGCTCCTCCGTGCAGTTTTCATACCGAGTCACCGTCCACTGGGCTCAGCGAGAAAACGCGATTTCGGCGCTTCTGAGGGCCGAAAACGCGATATCGGCCGATTTTCGATCTGTCAGCAGATTCGGTTTCTGGGCAGTTTACATGTCGAACTGCACGGTAGAAACGATAAAACAGCTCCTCCGTGCAGTTTTCATACCGAGTCACCGTCCACTGGGCTCAGCGAGAAAACGCGATTTCGGCGCTTCTGAGGGCCGAAAACGCGATATCGGCCGATTTGCGATCTGTCAGCAGATTCGGTTTCTGGGCAGTTTACATGTCGAACTGCACGGTAGAAACGATAAAACAGCTCCTCCGTGCAGTTTTCATACCGAGTCACCGTCCACTGGGCTCAGCGAGAAAACGCGATTTCGGCGCTTCTGAGGGCCGAAAACGCGATATCGGCCGATTTTCGATCTGTCAGCAGATTCGGTTTCTGGGCAGTTTACATGTCGAACTGCACGGTAGAAACGATAAAACAGCTCCTCCGTGCAGTTTTCATACCGAGTCACCGTCCACTGGGCTCAGCGAGAAAACGCGATTTCGGCGCTTCTGAGGGCCGAAAACGCGATATCGGCCGATTTGCGATCTGTCAGCAGATTCGGTTTCTGGGCAGTTTACATGTCGAACTGCACGGTAGAAACGATAAAACAGCTCCTCCGTGCAGTTTTCATACCGAGTCACCGTCCACTGGGCTCAGCGAGAAAACGCGATTTCGGCGCTTCTGAGGGCCGAAAACGCGATATCGGCCGATTTGCGATCTGTCAGCAGATTCGGTTTCTGGGCAGTTTACATGTCGAACTGCACGGTAGAAACGATAAAACAGCTCCTCCGTGCAGTTTTCATACCGAGTCACCGTCCACTGGGCTCAGCGAGAAAACGCGATTTCGGCGCTTCTGAGGGCCGAAAACGCGATATCGGCCGATTTTCGATCTGTCAGCAGATTCGGTTTCTGGGCAGTTTACATGTCGAACTGCACGGTAGAAACGATAAAACAGCTCCTCCGTGCAGTTTTCATACCGAGTCACCGTCCACTGGGCTCAGCGAGAAAACGCGATTTCGGCGCTTCTGAGGGCCGAAAACGCGATATCGGCCGATTTGCGATCTGTCAGCAGATTCGGTTTCTGGGCAGTTTACATGTCGAACTGCACGGTAGAAACGATAAAACAGCTCCTCCGTGCAGTTTTCATACCGAGTCACCGTCCACTGGGCTCAGCGAGAAAACGCGATTTCGGCGCTTCTGAGGGCCGAAAACGCGATATCGGCCGATTTTCGATCTGTCAGCAGATTCGGTTTCTGGGCAGTTTACATGTCGAACTGCACGGTAGAAACGATAAAACAGCTCCTCCGTGCAGTTTTCATACCGAGTCACCGTCCACTGGGCTCAGCGAGAAAACGCGATTTCGGCGCTTCTGAGGGCCGAAAACGCGATATCGGCCGATTTGCGATCTGTCAGCAGATTCGGTTTCTGGGCAGTTTACATGTCGAACTGCACGGTAGAAACGATAAAACAGCTCCTCCGTGCAGTTTTCATACCGAGTCACCGTCCACTGGGCTCAGCGAGAAAACGCGATTTCGGCGCTTCTGAGGGCCGAAAACGCGATATCGGCCGATTTTCGATCTGTCAGCAGATTCGGTTTCTGGGCAGTTTACATGTCGAACTGCACGGTAGAAACGATAAAACAGCTCCTCCGTGCAGTTTTCATACCGAGTCACCGTCCACTGGGCTCAGCGAGAAAACGCGATTTCGGCGCTTCTGAGGGCCGAAAACGCGATATCGGCCGATTTGCGATCTGTCAGCAGATTCGGTTTCTGGGCAGTTTACATGTCGAACTGCACGGTAGAAACGATAAAACAGCTCCTCCGTGCAGTTTTCATACCGAGTCACCGTCCACTGGGCTCAGCGAGAAAACGCGATTTCGGCGCTTCTGAGGGCCGAAAACGCGATATCGGCCGATTTGCGATCTGTCAGCAGATTCGGTTTCTGGGCAGTTTACATGTCGAACTGCACGGTAGAAACGATAAAACAGCTCCTCCGTGCAGTTTTCATACCGAGTCACCGTCCACTGGGCTCAGCGAGAAAACGCGATTTCGGCGCTTCTGAGGGCCGAAAACGCGATATCGGCCGATTTGCGATCTGTCAGCAGATTCGGTTTCTGGGCAGTTTACATGTCGAACTGCACGGTAGAAACGATAAAACAGCTCCTCCGTGCAGTTTTCATACCGAGTCACCGTCCACTGGGCTCAGCGAGAAAACGCGATTTCGGCGCTTCTGAGGGCCGAAAACGCGATATCGGCCGATTTTCGATCTGTCAGCAGATTCGGTTTCTGGGCAGTTTACATGTCGAACTGCACGGTAGAAACGATAAAACAGCTCCTCCGTGCAGTTTTCATACCGAGTCACCGTCCACTGGGCTCAGCGAGAAAACGCGATTTCGGCGCTTCTGAGGGCCGAAAACGCGATATCGGCCGATTTGCGATCTGTCAGCAGATTCGGTTTCTGGGCAGTTTACATGTCGAACTGCACGGTAGAAACGATAAAACAGCTCCTCCGTGCAGTTTTCATACCGAGTCACCGTCCACTGGGCTCAGCGAGAAAACGCGATTTCGGCGCTTCTGAGGGCCGAAAACGCGATATCGGCCGATTTTCGATCTGTCAGCAGATTCGGTTTCTGGGCAGTTTACATGTCGAACTGCACGGTAGAAACGATAAAACAGCTCCTCCGTGCAGTTTTCATACCGAGTCACCGTCCACTGGGCTCAGCGAGAAAACGCGATTTCGGCGCTTCTGAGGGCCGAAAACGCGATATCGGCCGATTTGCGATCTGTCAGCAGATTCGGTTTCTGGGCAGTTTACATGTCGAACTGCACGGTAGAAACGATAAAACAGCTCCTCCGTGCAGTTTTCATACCGAGTCACCGTCCACTGGGCTCAGCGAGAAAACGCGATTTCGGCGCTTCTGAGGGCCGAAAACGCGATATCGGCCGATTTGCGATCTGTCAGCAGATTCGGTTTCTGGGCAGTTTACATGTCGAACTGCACGGTAGAAACGATAAAACAGCTCCTCCGTGCAGTTTTCATACCGAGTCACCGTCCACTGGGCTCAGCGAGAAAACGCGATTTCGGCGCTTCTGAGGGCCGAAAACGCGATATCGGCCGATTTTCGATCTGTCAGCAGATTCGGTTTCTGGGCAGTTTACATGTCGAACTGCACGGTAGAAACGATAAAACAGCTCCTCCGTGCAGTTTTCATACCGAGTCACCGTCCACTGGGCTCAGCGAGAAAACGCGATTTCGGCGCTTCTGAGGGCCGAAAACGCGATATCGGCCGATTTGCGATCTGTCAGCAGATTCGGTTTCTGGGCAGTTTACATGTCGAACTGCACGGTAGAAACGATAAAACAGCTCCTCCGTGCAGTTTTCATACCGAGTCACCGTCCACTGGGCTCAGCGAGAAAACGCGATTTCGGCGCTTCTGAGGGCCGAAAACGCGATATCGGCCGATTTGCGATCTGTCAGCAGATTCGGTTTCTGGGCAGTTTACATGTCGAACTGCACGGTAGAAACGATAAAACAGCTCCTCCGTGCAGTTTTCATACCGAGTCACCGTCCACTGGGCTCAGGCTCAGCGAGAAAACGCGATTTCGGCGCTTCTGAGGGCCGAAAACGCGATATCGGCCGATTTTCGATCTGTCAGCAGATTCGGTTTCTGGGCAGTTTACATGTCGAACTGCACGGTAGAAACGATAAAACAGCTCCTCCGTGCAGTTTTCATACCGAGTCACCGTCCACTGGGCTCAGCGAGAAAACGCGATTTCGGCGCTTCTGAGGGCCGAAAACGCGATATCGGCCGATTTGCGATCTGTCAGCAGATTCGGTTTCTGGGCAGTTTACATGTCGAACTGCACGGTAGAAACGATAAAACAGCTCCTCCGTGCAGTTTTCATACCGAGTCACCGTCCACTGGGCTCAGCGAGAAAACGCGATTTCGGCGCTTCTGAGGGCCGAAAACGCGATATCGGCCGATTTTCGATCTGTCAGCAGATTCGGTTTCTGGGCAGTTTACATGTCGAACTGCACGGTAGAAACGATAAAACAGCTCCTCCGTGCAGTTTTCATACCGAGTCACCGTCCACTGGGCTCAGCGAGAAAACGCGATTTCGGCGCTTCTGAGGGCCGAAAACGCGATATCGGCCGATTTGCGATCTGTCAGCAGATTCGGTTTCTGGGCAGTTTACATGTCGAACTGCACGGTAGAAACGATAAAACAGCTCCTCCGTGCAGTTTTCATACCGAGTCACCGTCCACTGGGCTCAGCGAGAAAACGCGATTTCGGCGCTTCTGAGGGCCGAAAACGCGATATCGGCCGATTTGCGATCTGTCAGCAGATTCGGTTTCTGGGCAGTTTACATGTCGAACTGCACGGTAGAAACGATAAAACAGCTCCTCCGTGCAGTTTTCATACCGAGTCACCGTCCACTCGGCTCAGCGAGAAAACGCGATTTCGGCGCTTCTGAGGGCCGAAAACGCGATATCGGCCGATTTTCGATCTGTCAGCAGATTCGGTTTCTGGGCAGTTTACATGTCGAACTGCACGGTAGAAACGATAAAACAGCTCCTCCGTGCAGTTTTCATACCGAGTCACCGTCCACTGGGCTCAGCGAGAAAACGCGATTTCGGCGCTTCTGAGGGCCGAAAACGCGATATCGGCCGATTTGCGATCTGTCAGCAGATTCGGTTTCTGGGCAGTTTACATGTCGAACTGCACGGTAGAAACGATAAAACAGCTCCTCCGTGCAGTTTTCATACCGAGTCACCGTCCACTGGGCTCAGCGAGAAAACGCGATTTCGGCGCTTCTGAGGGCCGAAAACGCGATATCGGCCGATTTGCGATCTGTCAGCAGATTCGGTTTCTGGGCAGTTTACATGTCGAACTGCACGGTAGAAACGATAAAACAGCTCCTCCGTGCAGTTTTCATACCGAGTCACCGTCCACTGGGCTCAGCGAGAAAACGCGATTTCGGCGCTTCTGAGGGCCGAAAACGCGATATCGGCCGATTTGCGATCTGTCAGCAGATTCGGTTTCTGGGCAGTTTACATGTCGAACTGCACGGTAGAAACGATAAAACAGCTCCTCCGTGCAGTTTTCATACCGAGTCACCGTCCACTGGGCTCAGCGAGAAAACGCGATTTCGGCGCTTCTGAGGGCCGAAAACGCGATATCGGCCGATTTGCGATCTGTCAGCAGATTCGGTTTCTGGGCAGTTTACATGTCGAACTGCACGGTAGAAACGATAAAACAGCTCCTCCGTGCAGTTTTCATACCGAGTCACCGTCCACTGGGCTCAGCGAGAAAACGCGATTTCGGCGCTTCTGAGGGCCGAAAACGCGATATCGGCCGATTTGCGATCTGTCAGCAGATTCGGTTTCTGGGCAGTTTACATGTCGAACTGCACGGTAGAAACGATAAAACAGCTCCTCCGTGCAGTTTTCATACCGAGTCACCGTCCACTGGGCTCAGCGAGAAAACGCGATTTCGGCGCTTCTGAGGGCCGAAAACGCGATATCGGCCGATTTGCGATCTGTCAGCAGATTCGGTTTCTGGGCAGTTTACATGTCGAACTGCACGGTAGAAACGATAAAACAGCTCCTCCGTGCAGTTTTCATACCGAGTCACCGTCCACTGGGCTCAGCGAGAAAACGCGATTTCGGCGCTTCTGAGGGCCGAAAACGCGATATCGGCCGATTTGCGATCTGTCAGCAGATTCGGTTTCTGGGCAGTTTACATGTCGAACTGCACGGTAGAAACGATAAAACAGCTCCTCCGTGCAGTTTTCATACCGAGTCACCGTCCACTCGGCTCAGCGAGAAAACGCGATTTCGGCGCTTCTGAGGGCCGAAAACGCGATATCGGCCGATTTGCGATCTGTCAGCAGATTCGGTTTCTGGGCAGTTTACATGTCGAACTGCACGGTAGAAACGATAAAACAGCTCCTCCGTGCAGTTTTCATACCGAGTCACCGTCCACTGGGCTCAGCGAGAAAACGCGATTTCGGCGCTTCTGAGGGCCGAAAACGCGATATCGGCCGATTTGCGATCTGTCAGCAGATTCGGTTTCTGGGCAGTTTACATGTCGAACTGCACGGTAGAAACGATAAAACAGCTCCTCCGTGCAGTTTTCATACCGAGTCACCGTCCACTGGGCTCAGCGAGAAAACGCGATTTCGGCGCTTCTAGGGCCGAAAACGCGATATCGGCCGATTTGCGATCTGTCAGCAGATTCGGTTTCTGGGCAGTTTACATGTCGAACTGCACGGTAGAAACGATAAAACAGCTCCTCCGTGCAGTTTTCATACCGAGTCACCGTCCACTGGGCTCAGCGAGAAAACGCGATTTCGGCGCTTCTGAGGGCCGAAAACGCGATATCGGCCGATTTGCGATCTGTCAGCAGATTCGGTTTCTGGGCAGTTTACATGTCGAACTGCACGGTAGAAACGATAAAACAGCTCCTCCGTGCAGTTTTCATACCGAGTCACCGTCCACTGGGCTCAGCGAGAAAACGCGATTTCGGCGCTTCTGAGGGCCGAAAACGCGATATCGGCCGATTTGCGATCTGTCAGCAGATTCGGTTTCTGGGCAGTTTACATGTCGAACTGCACGGTAGAAACGATAAAACAGCTCCTCCGTGCAGTTTTCATACCGAGTCACCGTCCACTGGGCTCAGCGAGAAAACGCGAATTCGGCGCTTCTGAGGGCCGAAAACGCGATATCGGCCGATTTGCGATCTGTCAGCAGATTCGGTTTCTGGGCAGTTTACATGTCGAACTGCACGGTAGAAACGATAAAACAGCTCCTCCGTGCAGTTTTCATACCGAGTCACCGTCCACTGGGCTCAGCGAGAAAACGCGATTTCGGCGCTTCTGAGGGCCGAAAACGCGATATCGGCCGATTTGCGATCTGTCAGCAGATTCGGTTTCTGGGCAGTTTACATGTCGAACTGCACGGTAGAAACGATAAAACAGCTCCTCCGTGCAGTTTTCATACCGAGTCACCGTCCACTGGGCTCAGCGAGAAAACGCGATTTCGGCGCTTCTGAGGGCCGAAAACGCGATATCGGCCGATTTGCGATCTGTCAGCAGATTCGGTTTCTGGGCAGTTTACATGTCGAACTGCACGGTAGAAACGATAAAACAGCTCCTCCGTGCAGTTTTCATACCGAGTCACCGTCCACTGGGCTCAGCGAGAAAACGCGATTTCGGCGCTTCTGAGGGCCGAAAACGCGATATCGGCCGATTTGCGATCTGTCAGCAGATTCGGTTTCTGGGCAGTTTACATGTCGAACTGCACGGTAGAAACGATAAAACAGCTCCTCCGTGCAGTTTTCATACCGAGTCACCGTCCACTGGGCTCAGCGAGAAAACGCGATTTCGGCGCTTCTGAGGGCCGAAAACGCGATATCGGCCGATTTTCGATCTGTCAGCAGATTCGGTTTCTGGGCAGTTTACATGTCGAACTGCACGGTAGAAACGATAAAACAGCTCCTCCGTGCAGTTTTCATACCGAGTCACCGTCCACTGGGCTCAGCGAGAAAACGCGATTTCGGCGCTTCTGAGGGCCGAAAACGCGATATCGGCCGATTTGCGATCTGTCAGCAGATTCGGTTTCTGGGCAGTTTACATGTCGAACTGCACGGTAGAAACGATAAAACAGCTCCTCCGTGCAGTTTTCATACCGAGTCACCGTCCACTGGGCTCAGCGAGAAAACGCGATTTCGGCGCTTCTGAGGGCCGAAAACGCGATATCGGCCGATTTGCGATCTGTCAGCAGATTCGGTTTCTGGGCAGTTTACATGTCGAACTGCACGGTAGAAACGATAAAACAGCTCCTCCGTGCAGTTTTCATACCGAGTCACCGTCCACTGGGCTCAGCGAGAAAACGCGATTTCGGCGCTTCTGAGGGCCGAAAACGCGATATCGGCCGATTTGCGATCTGTCAGCAGATTCGGTTTCTGGGCAGTTTACATGTCGAACTGCACGGTAGAAACGATAAAACAGCTCCTCCGTGCAGTTTTCATACCGAGTCACCGTCCACTGGGCTCAGCGAGAAAACGCGATTTCGGCGCTTCTGAGGGCCGAAAACGCGATATCGGCCGATTTGCGATCTGTCAGCAGATTCGGTTTCTGGGCAGTTTACATGTCGAACTGCACGGTAGAAACGATAAAACAGCTCCTCCGTGCAGTTTTCATACCGAGTCACCGTCCACTGGGCTCAGCGAGAAAACGCGATTTCGGCGCTTCTGAGGGCCGAAAACGCGATATCGGCCGATTTGCGATCTGTCAGCAGATTCGGTTTCTGGGCAGTTTACATGTCGAACTGCACGGTAGAAACGATAAAACAGCTCCTCCGTGCAGTTTTCATACCGAGTCACCGTCCACTGGGCTCAGCGAGAAAACGCGATTTCGGCGCTTCTGAGGGCCGAAAACGCGATATCGGCCGATTTGCGATCTGTCAGCAGATTCGGTTTCTGGGCAGTTTACATGTCGAACTGCACGGTAGAAACGATAAAACAGCTCCTCCGTGCAGTTTTCATACCGAGTCACCGTCCACTGGGCTCAGCGAGAAAACGCGATTTCGGCGCTTCTGAGGGCCGAAAACGCGATATCGGCCGATTTGCGATCTGTCAGCAGATTCGGTTTCTGGGCAGTTTACATGTCGAACTGCACGGTAGAAACGATAAAACAGCTCCTCCGTGCAGTTTTCATACCGAGTCACCGTCCACTCGGCTCAGCGAGAAAACGCGATTTCGGCGCTTCTGAGGGCCGAAAACGCGATATCGGCCGATTTGCGATCTGTCAGCAGATTCGGTTTCTGGGCAGTTTACATGTCGAACTGCACGGTAGAAACGATAAAACAGCTCCTCCGTGCAGTTTTCATACCGAGTCACCGTCCACTGGGCTCAGCGAGAAAACGCGATTTCGGCGCTTCTGAGGGCCGAAAACGCGATATCGGCCGATTTGCGATCTGTCAGCAGATTCGGTTTCTGGGCAGTTTACATGTCGAACTGCACGGTAGAAACGATAAAACAGCTCCTCCGTGCAGTTTTCATACCGAGTCACCGTCCACTCGGCTCAGCGAGAAAACGCGATTTCGGCGCTTCTGAGGGCCGAAAACGCGATATCGGCCGATTTGCGATCTGTCAGCAGATTCGGTTTCTGGGCAGTTTACATGTCGAACTGCACGGTAGAAACGATAAAACAGCTCCTCCGTGCAGTTTTCATACCGAGTCACCGTCCACTGGGCTCAGCGAGAAAACGCGATTTCGGCGCTTCTGAGGGCCGAAAACGCGATATCGGCCGATTTGCGATCTGTCAGCAGATTCGGTTTCTGGGCAGTTTACATGTCGAACTGCACGGTAGAAACGATAAAACAGCTCCTCCGTGCAGTTTTCATACCGAGTCACCGTCCACTGGGCTCAGCGAGAAAACGCGATTTCGGCGCTTCTGAGGGCCGAAAACGCGATATCGGCCGATTTGCGATCTGTCAGCAGATTCGGTTTCTGGGCAGTTTACATGTCGAACTGCACGGTAGAAACGATAAAACAGCTCCTCCGTGCAGTTTTCATACCGAGTCACCGTCCACTCGGCTCAGCGAGAAAACGCGATTTCGGCGCTTCTGAGGGCCGAAAACGCGATATCGGGCCGATTTGCGATCTGTCAGCAGATTCGGTTTCTGGGCAGTTTACATGTCGAACTGCACGGTAGAAACGATAAAACAGCTCCTCCGTGCAGTTTTCATACCGAGTCACCGTCCACTGGGCTCAGCGAGAAAACGCGATTTCGGCGCTTCTGAGGGCCGAAAACGCGATATCGGCCGATTTGCGATCTGTCAGCAGATTCGGTTTCTGGGCAGTTTACATGTCGAACTGCACGGTAGAAACGATAAAACAGCTCCTCCGTGCAGTTTTCATACCGAGTCACCGTCCACTGGGCTCAGCGAGAAAACGCGATTTCGGCGCTTCTGAGGGCCGAAAACGCGATATCGGCCGATTTGCGATCTGTCAGCAGATTCGGTTTCTGGGCAGTTTACATGTCGAACTGCACGGTAGAAACGATAAAACAGCTCCTCCGTGCAGTTTTCATACCGAGTCACCGTCCACTGGGCTCAGCGAGAAAACGCGATTTCGGCGCTTCTGAGGGCCGAAAACGCGATATCGGCCGATTTTCGATCTGTCAGCAGATTCGGTTTCTGGGCAGTTTACATGTCGAACTGCACGGTAGAAACGATAAAACAGCTCCTCCGTGCAGTTTTCATACCGAGTCACCGTCCACTCGGCTCAGCGAGAAAACGCGATTTCGGCGCTTCTGAGGGCCGAAAACGCGATATCGGCCGATTTGCGATCTGTCAGCAGATTCGGTTTCTGGGCAGTTTACATGTCGAACTGCACGGTAGAAACGATAAAACAGCTCCTCCGTGCAGTTTTCATACCGAGTCACCGTCCACTCGGCTCAGCGAGAAAACGCGATTTCGGCGCTTCTGAGGGCCGAAAACGCGATATCGGCCGATTTGCGATCTGTCAGCAGATTCGGTTTCTGGGCAGTTTACATGTCGAACTGCACGGTAGAAACGATAAAACAGCTCCTCCGTGCAGTTTTCATACCGAGTCACCGTCCACTGGGCTCAGCGAGAAAACGCGATTTCGGCGCTTCTGAGGGCCGAAAACGCGATATCGGCCGATTTGCGATCTGTCAGCAGATTCGGTTTCTGGGCAGTTTACATGTCGAACTGCACGGTAGAAACGATAAAACAGCTCCTCCGTGCAGTTTTCATACCGAGTCACCGTCCACTGGGCTCAGCGAGAAAACGCGATTTCGGCGCTTCTGAGGGCCGAAAACGCGATATCGGCCGATTTGCGATCTGTCAGCAGATTCGGTTTCTGGGCAGTTTACATGTCGAACTGCACGGTAGAAACGATAAAACAGCTCCTCCGTGCAGTTTTCATACCGAGTCACCGTCCACTCGGCTCAGCGAGAAAACGCGATTTCGGCGCTTCTGAGGGCCGAAAACGCGATATCGGCCGATTTGCGATCTGTCAGCAGATTCGGTTTCTGGGCAGTTTACATGTCGAACTGCACGGTAGAAACGATAAAACAGCTCCTCCGTGCAGTTTTCATACCGAGTCACCGTCCACTGGGCTCAGCGAGAAAACGCGATTTCGGCGCTTCTGAGGGCCGAAAACGCGATATCGGCCGATTTGCGATCTGTCAGCAGATTCGGTTTCTGGGCAGTTTACATGTCGAACTGCACGGTAGAAACGATAAAACAGCTCCTCCGTGCAGTTTTCATACCGAGTCACCGTCCACTCGGCTCAGCGAGAAAACGCGATTTCGGCGCTTCTGAGGGCCGAAAACGCGATATCGGCCGATTTGCGATCTGTCAGCAGATTCGGTTTCTGGGCAGTTTACATGTCGAACTGCACGGTAGAAACGATAAAACAGCTCCTCCGTGCAGTTTTCATACCGAGTCACCGTCCACTGGGCTCAGCGAGAAAACGCGATTTCGGCGCTTCTGAGGGCCGAAAACGCGATATCGGCCGATTTGCGATCTGTCAGCAGATTCGGTTTCTGGGCAGTTTACATGTCGAACTGCACGGTAGAAACGATAAAACAGCTCCTCCGTGCAGTTTTCATACCGAGTCACCGTCCACTGGGCTCAGCGAGAAAACGCGATTTCGGCGCTTCTGAGGGCCGAAAACGCGATATCGGCCGATTTGCGATCTGTCAGCAGATTCGGTTTCTGGGCAGTTTACATGTCGAACTGCACGGTAGAAACGATAAAACAGCTCCTCCGTGCAGTTTTCATACCGAGTCACCGTCCACTGGGCTCAGCGAGAAAACGCGATTTCGGCGCTTCTGAGGGCCGAAAACGCGATATCGGCCGATTTCGATCTGTCAGCAGATTCGGTTTCTGGGCAGTTTACATGTCGAACTGCACGGTAGAAACGATAAAACAGCTCCTCCGTGCAGTTTTCATACCGAGTCACCGTCCACTGGGCTCAGCGAGAAAACGCGATTTCGGCGCTTCTGAGGGCCGAAAACGCGATATCGGCCGATTTGCGATCTGTCAGCAGATTCGGTTTCTGGGCAGTTTACATGTCGAACTGCACGGTAGAAACGATAAAACAGCTCCTCCGTGCAGTTTTCATACCGAGTCACCGTCCACTGGGCTCAGCGAGAAAACGCGATTTCGGCGCTTCTGAGGGCCGAAAACGCGATATCGGCCGATTTGCGATCTGTCAGCAGATTCGGTTTCTGGGCAGTTTACATGTCGAACTGCACGGTAGAAACGATAAAACAGCTCCTCCGTGCAGTTTTCATACCGAGTCACCGTCCACTGGGCTCAGCGAGAAAACGCGATTTCGGCGCTTCTGAGGGCCGAAAACGCGATATCGGCCGATTTGCGATCTGTCAGCAGATTCGGTTTCTGGGCAGTTTACATGTCGAACTGCACGGTAGAAACGATAAAACAGCTCCTCCGTGCAGTTTTCATACCGAGTCACCGTCCACTGGGCTCAGCGAGAAAACGCGATTTCGGCGCTTCTGAGGGCCGAAAACGCGATATCGGCCGATTTGCGATCTGTCAGCAGATTCGGTTTCTGGGCAGTTTACATGTCGAACTGCACGGTAGAAACGATAAAACAGCTCCTCCGTGCAGTTTTCATACCGAGTCACCGTCCACTCGGCTCAGCGAGAAAACGCGATTTCGGCGCTTCTGAGGGCCGAAAACGCGATATCGGCCGATTTTCGATCTGTCAGCAGATTCGGTTTCTGGGCAGTTTACATGTCGAACTGCACGGTAGAAACGATAAAACAGCTCCTCCGTGCAGTTTTCATACCGAGTCACCGTCCACTCGGCTCAGCGAGAAAACGCGATTTCGGCGCTTCTGAGGGCCGAAAACGCGATATCGGCCGATTTGCGATCTGTCAGCAGATTCGGTTTCTGGGCAGTTTACATGTCGAACTGCACGGTAGAAACGATAAAACAGCTCCTCCGTGCAGTTTTCATACCGAGTCACCGTCCACTGGGCTCAGCGAGAAAACGCGATTTCGGCGCTTCTGAGGGCCGAAAACGCGATATCGGCCGATTTGCGATCTGTCAGCAGATTCGGTTTCTGGGCAGTTTACATGTCGAACTGCACGGTAGAAACGATAAAACAGCTCCTCCGTGCAGTTTTCATACCGAGTCACCGTCCACATGGCTCAGCGAGAAAACGCGATTTCGGCGCTTCTGAGGGCCGAAAACGCGATATCGGCCGATTTGCGATCTGTCAGCAGATTCGGTTTCTGGGCAGTTTACATGTCGAACTGCACGGTAGAAACGATAAAACAGCTCCTCCGTGCAGTTTTCATACCGAGTCACCGTCCACTCGGCTCAGCGAGAAAACGCGATTTCGGCGCTTCTGAGGGCCGAAAACGCGATATCGGCCGATTTGCGATCTGTCAGCAGATTCGGTTTCTGGGCAGTTTACATGTCGAACTGCACGGTAGAAACGATAAAACAGCTCCTCCGTGCAGTTTTCATACCGAGTCACCGTCCACTGGCTCAGCGAGAAAACGCGATTTCGGCGCTTCTGAGGGCCGAAAACGCGATATCGGCCGATTTGCGATCTGTCAGCAGATTCGGTTTCTGGGCAGTTTACATGTCGAACTGCACGGTAGAAACGATAAAACAGCTCCTCCGTGCAGTTTTCATACCGAGTCACCGTCCACTCGGCTCAGCGAGAAAACGCGATTTCGGCGCTTCTGAGGGCCGAAAACGCGATATCGGCCGATTTGCGATCTGTCAGCAGATTCGGTTTCTGGGCAGTTTACATGTCGAACTGCACGGTAGAAACGATAAAACAGCTCCTCCGTGCAGTTTTCATACCGAGTCACCGTCCACTGGGCTCAGCGAGAAAACGCGATTTCGGCGCTTCTGAGGGCCGAAAACGCGATATCGGCCGATTTGCGATCTGTCAGCAGATTCGGTTTCTGGGCAGTTTACATGTCGAACTGCACGGTAGAAACGATAAAACAGCTCCTCCGTGCAGTTTTCATACCGAGTCACCGTCCACTGGGCTCAGCGAGAAAACGCGATTTCGGCGCTTCTGAGGGCCGAAAACGCGATATCGGCCGATTTGCGATCTGTCAGCAGATTCGGTTTCTGGGCAGTTTACATGTCGAACTGCACGGTAGAAACGATAAAACAGCTCCTCCGTGCAGTTTTCATACCGAGTCACCGTCCACTCGGCTCAGCGAGAAAACGCGATTTCGGCGCTTCTGAGGGCCGAAAACGCGATATCGGCCGATTTTCGATCTGTCAGCAGATTCGGTTTCTGGGCAGTTTACATGTCGAACTGCACGGTAGAAACGATAAAACAGCTCCTCCGTGCAGTTTTCATACCGAGTCACCGTCCACTGGGCTCAGCGAGAAAACGCGATTTCGGCGCTTCTGAGGGCCGAAAACGCGATATCGGCCGATTTGCGATCTGTCAGCAGATTCGGTTTCTGGGCAGTTTACATGTCGAACTGCACGGTAGAAACGATAAAACAGCTCCTCCGTGCAGTTTTCATACCGAGTCACCGTCCACTCGGCTCAGCGAGAAAACGCGATTTCGGCGCTTCTGAGGGCCGAAAACGCGATATCGGCCGATTTTCGATCTGTCAGCAGATTCGGTTTCTGGGCAGTTTACATGTCGAACTGCACGGTAGAAACGATAAAACAGCTCCTCCGTGCAGTTTTCATACCGAGTCACCGTCCACTGGGCTCAGCGAGAAAACGCGATTTCGGCGCTTCTGAGGGCCGAAAACGCGATATCGGCCGATTTGCGATCTGTCAGCAGATTCGGTTTCTGGGCAGTTTACATGTCGAACTGCACGGTAGAAACGATAAAACAGCTCCTCCGTGCAGTTTTCATACCGAGTCACCGTCCACTGGGCTCAGCGAGAAAACGCGATTTCGGCGCTTCTGAGGGCCGAAAACGCGATATCGGCCGATTTGCGATCTGTCAGCAGATTCGGTTTCTGGGCAGTTTACATGTCGAACTGCACGGTAGAAACGATAAAACAGCTCCTCCGTGCAGTTTTCATACCGAGTCACCGTCCACTGGGCTCAGCGAGAAAACGCGATTTCGGCGCTTCTGAGGGCCGAAAACGCGATATCGGCCGATTTGCGATCTGTCAGCAGATTCGGTTTCTGGGCAGTTTACATGTCGAACTGCACGGTAGAAACGATAAAACAGCTCCTCCGTGCAGTTTTCATACCGAGTCACCGTCCACTGGGCTCAGCGAGAAAACGCGATTTCGGCGCTTCTGAGGGCCGAAAACGCGATATCGGCCGATTTGCGATCTGTCAGCAGATTCGGTTTCTGGGCAGTTTACATGTCGAACTGCACGGTAGAAACGATAAAACAGCTCCTCCGTGCAGTTTTCATACCGAGTCACCGTCCACTGGGCTCAGCGAGAAAACGCGATTTCGGCGCTTCTGAGGGCCGAAAACGCGATATCGGCCGATTTTCGATCTGTCAGCAGATTCGGTTTCTGGGCAGTTTACATGTCGAACTGCACGGTAGAAACGATAAAACAGCTCCTCCGTGCAGTTTTCATACCGAGTCACCGTCCACTGGGCTCAGCGAGAAAACGCGATTTCGGCGCTTCTGAGGGCCGAAAACGCGATATCGGCCGATTTGCGATCTGTCAGCAGATTCGGTTTCTGGGCAGTTTACATGTCGAACTGCACGGTAGAAACGATAAAACAGCTCCTCCGTGCAGTTTTCATACCGAGTCACCGTCCACTGGGCTCAGCGAGAAAACGCGATTTCGGCGCTTCTGAGGGCCGAAAACGCGATATCGGCCGATTTGCGATCTGTCAGCAGATTCGGTTTCTGGGCAGTTTACATGTCGAACTGCACGGTAGAAACGATAAAACAGCTCCTCCGTGCAGTTTTCATACCGAGTCACCGTCCACTCGGCTCAGCGAGAAAACGCGATTTCGGCGCTTCTGAGGGCCGAAAACGCGATATCGGCCGATTTTCGATCTGTCAGCAGATTCGGTTTCTGGGCAGTTTACATGTCGAACTGCACGGTAGAAACGATAAAACAGCTCCTCCGTGCAGTTTTCATACCGAGTCACCGTCCACTGGGCTCAGCGAGAAAACGCGATTTCGGCGCTTCTGAGGGCCGAAAACGCGATATCGGCCGATTTGCGATCTGTCAGCAGATTCGGTTTCTGGGCAGTTTACATGTCGAACTGCACGGTAGAAACGATAAAACAGCTCCTCCGTGCAGTTTTCATACCGAGTCACCGTCCACTGGGCTCAGCGAGAAAACGCGATTTCGGCGCTTCTGAGGGCCGAAAACGCGATATCGGCCGATTTGCGATCTGTCAGCAGATTCGGTTTCTGGGCAGTTTACATGTCGAACTGCACGGTAGAAACGATAAAACAGCTCCTCCGTGCAGTTTTCATACCGAGTCACCGTCCACTGGGCTCAGCGAGAAAACGCGATTTCGGCGCTTCTGAGGGCCGAAAACGCGATATCGGCCGATTTGCGATCTGTCAGCAGATTCGGTTTCTGGGCAGTTTACATGTCGAACTGCACGGTAGAAACGATAAAACAGCTCCTCCGTGCAGTTTTCATACCGAGTCACCGTCCACTGGGCTCAGCGAGAAAACGCGATTTCGGCGCTTCTGAGGGCCGAAAACGCGATATCGGCCGATTTGCGATCTGTCAGCAGATTCGGTTTCTGGGCAGTTTACATGTCGAACTGCACGGTAGAAACGATAAAACAGCTCCTCCGTGCAGTTTTCATACCGAGTCACCGTCCACTGGGCTCAGCGAGAAAACGCGATTTCGGCGCTTCTGAGGGCCGAAAACGCGATATCGGCCGATTTGCGATCTGTCAGCAGATTCGGTTTCTGGGCAGTTTACATGTCGAACTGCACGGTAGAAACGATAAAACAGCTCCTCCGTGCAGTTTTCATACCGAGTCACCGTCCACTGGGCTCAGCGAGAAAACGCGATTTCGGCGCTTCTGAGGGCCGAAAACGCGATATCGGCCGATTTGCGATCTGTCAGCAGATTCGGTTTCTGGGCAGTTTACATGTCGAACTGCACGGTAGAAACGATAAAACAGCTCCTCCGTGCAGTTTTCATACCGAGTCACCGTCCACTCGGCTCAGCGAGAAAACGCGATTTCGGCGCTTCTGAGGGCCGAAAACGCGATATCGGCCGATTTGCGATCTGTCAGCAGATTCGGTTTCTGGGCAGTTTACATGTCGAACTGCACGGTAGAAACGATAAAACAGCTCCTCCGTGCAGTTTTCATACCGAGTCACCGTCCACTGGGCTCAGCGAGAAAACGCGATTTCGGCGCTTCTGAGGGCCGAAAACGCGATATCGGCCGATTTGCGATCTGTCAGCAGATTCGGTTTCTGGGCAGTTTACATGTCGAACTGCACGGTAGAAACGATAAAACAGCTCCTCCGTGCAGTTTTCATACCGAGTCACCGTCCACTGGGCTCAGCGAGAAAACGCGATTTCGGCGCTTCTGAGGGCCGAAAACGCGATATCGGCCGATTTGCGATCTGTCAGCAGATTCGGTTTCTGGGCAGTTTACATGTCGAACTGCACGGTAGAAACGATAAAACAGCTCCTCCGTGCAGTTTTCATACCGAGTCACCGTCCACTGGGCTCAGCGAGAAAACGCGATTTCGGCGCTTCTGAGGGCCGAAAACGCGATATCGGCCGATTTTCGATCTGTCAGCAGATTCGGTTTCTGGGCAGTTTACATGTCGAACTGCACGGTAGAAACGATAAAACAGCTCCTCCGTGCAGTTTTCATACCGAGTCACCGTCCACTGGGCTCAGCGAGAAAACGCGATTTCGGCGCTTCTGAGGGCCGAAAACGCGATATCGGCCGATTTGCGATCTGTCAGCAGATTCGGTTTCTGGGCAGTTTACATGTCGAACTGCACGGTAGAAACGATAAAACAGCTCCTCCGTGCAGTTTTCATACCGAGTCACCGTCCACTGGGCTCAGCGAGAAAACGCGATTTCGGCGCTTCTGAGGGCCGAAAACGCGATATCGGCCGATTTGCGATCTGTCAGCAGATTCGGTTTCTGGGCAGTTTACATGTCGAACTGCACGGTAGAAACGATAAAACAGCTCCTCCGTGCAGTTTTCATACCGAGTCACCGTCCACTGGGCTCAGCGAGAAAACGCGATTTCGGCGCTTCTGAGGGCCGAAAACGCGATATCGGCCGATTTGCGATCTGTCAGCAGATTCGGTTTCTGGGCAGTTTACATGTCGAACTGCACGGTAGAAACGATAAAACAGCTCCTCCGTGCAGTTTTCATACCGAGTCACCGTCCACTGGGCTCAGCGAGAAAACGCGATTTCGGCGCTTCTGAGGGCCGAAAACGCGATATCGGCCGATTTGCGATCTGTCAGCAGATTCGGTTTCTGGGCAGTTTACATGTCGAACTGCACGGTAGAAACGATAAAACAGCTCCTCCGTGCAGTTTTCATACCGAGTCACCGTCCACTGGGCTCAGCGAGAAAACGCGATTTCGGCGCTTCTGAGGGCCGAAAACGCGATATCGGCCGATTTGCGATCTGTCAGCAGATTCGGTTTCTGGGCAGTTTACATGTCGAACTGCACGGTAGAAACGATAAAACAGCTCCTCCGTGCAGTTTTCATACCGAGTCACCGTCCACTGGGCTCAGCGAGAAAACGCGATTTCGGCGCTTCTGAGGGCCGAAAACGCGATATCGGCCGATTTGCGATCTGTCAGCAGATTCGGTTTCTGGGCAGTTTACATGTCGAACTGCACGGTAGAAACGATAAAACAGCTCCTCCGTGCAGTTTTCATACCGAGTCACCGTCCACTCGGCTCAGCGAGAAAACGCGATTTCGGCACTTCTGAGGGCCGAAAACGCGATATCGGCCGATTTGCGATCTGTCAGCAGATTCGGTTTCTGGGCAGTTTACATGTCGAACTGCACGGTAGAAACGATAAAACAGCTCCTCCGTGCAGTTTTCATACCGAGTCACCGTCCACTCGGCTCAGCGAGAAAACGCGATTTCGGCACTTCTGAGGGCCGAAAACGCGATATCGGCCGATTTTCGATCTGTCAGCAGATTCGGTTTCTGGGCAGTTTACATGTCGAACTGCACGGTAGAAACGATAAAACAGCTCCTCCGTGCAGTTTTCATACCGAGTCACCGTCCACTGGGCTCAGCGAGAAAACGCGATTTCGGCGCTTCTGAGGGCCGAAAACGCGATATCGGCCGATTTGCGATCTGTCAGCAGATTCGGTTTCTGGGCAGTTTACATGTCGAACTGCACGGTAGAAACGATAAAACAGCTCCTCCGTGCAGTTTTCATACCGAGTCACCGTCCACTCGGCTCAGCGAGAAAACGCGATTTCGGCGCTTCTGAGGGCCGAAAACGCGATATCGGCCGATTTGCGATCTGTCAGCAGATTCGGTTTCTGGGCAGTTTACATGTCGAACTGCACGGTAGAAACGATAAAACAGCTCCTCCGTGCAGTTTTCATACCGAGTCACCGTCCACTGGGCTCAGCGAGAAAACGCGATTTCGGCGCTTCTGAGGGCCGAAAACGCGATATCGGCCGATTTGCGATCTGTCAGCAGATTCGGTTTCTGGGCAGTTTACATGTCGAACTGCACGGTAGAAACGATAAAACAGCTCCTCCGTGCAGTTTTCATACCGAGTCACCGTCCACTGGGCTCAGCGAGAAAACGCGATTTCGGCGCTTCTGAGGGCCGAAAACGCGATATCGGCCGATTTCGATCTGTCAGCAGATTCGGTTTCTGGGCAGTTTACATGTCGAACTGCACGGTAGAAACGATAAAACAGCTCCTCCGTGCAGTTTTCATACCGAGTCACCGTCCACTGGGCTCAGCGAGAAAACGCGATTTCGGCGCTTCTGAGGGCCGAAAACGCGATATCGGCCGATTTGCGATCTGTCAGCAGATTCGGTTTCTGGGCAGTTTACATGTCGAACTGCACGGTAGAAACGATAAAACAGCTCCTCCGTGCAGTTTTCATACCGAGTCACCGTCCACTGGGCTCAGCGAGAAAACGCGATTTCGGCGCTTCTGAGGGCCGAAAACGCGATATCGGCCGATTTTCGATCTGTCAGCAGATTCGGTTTCTGGGCAGTTTACATGTCGAACTGCACGGTAGAAACGATAAAACAGCTCCTCCGTGCAGTTTTCATACCGAGTCACCGTCCACTGGGCTCAGCGAGAAAACGCGATTTCGGCGCTTCTGAGGGCCGAAAACGCGATATCGGCCGATTTGCGATCTGTCAGCAGATTCGGTTTCTGGGCAGTTTACATGTCGAACTGCACGGTAGAAACGATAAAACAGCTCCTCCGTGCAGTTTTCATACCGAGTCACCGTCCACTGGGCTCAGCGAGAAAACGCGATTTCGGCGCTTCTGAGGGCCGAAAACGCGATATCGGCCGATTTGCGATCTGTCAGCAGATTCGGTTTCTGGGCAGTTTACATGTCGAACTGCACGGTAGAAACGATAAAACAGCTCCTCCGTGCAGTTTTCATACCGAGTCACCGTCCACTGGGCTCAGCGAGAAAACGCGATTTCGGCGCTTCTGAGGGCCGAAAACGCGATATCGGCCGATTTGCGATCTGTCAGCAGATTCGGTTTCTGGGCAGTTTACATGTCGAACTGCACGGTAGAAACGATAAAACAGCTCCTCCGTGCAGTTTTCATACCGAGTCACCGTCCACTGGGCTCAGCGAGAAAACGCGATTTCGGCGCTTCTGAGGGCCGAAAACGCGATATCGGCCGATTTTCGATCTGTCAGCAGATTCGGTTTCTGGGCAGTTTACATGTCGAACTGCACGGTAGAAACGATAAAACAGCTCCTCCGTGCAGTTTTCATACCGAGTCACCGTCCACTGGGCTCAGCGAGAAAACGCGATTTCGGCGCTTCTGAGGGCCGAAAACGCGATATCGGCCGATTTGCGATCTGTCAGCAGATTCGGTTTCTGGGCAGTTTACATGTCGAACTGCACGGTAGAAACGATAAAACAGCTCCTCCGTGCAGTTTTCATACCGAGTCACCGTCCACTGGGCTCAGCGAGAAAACGCGATTTCGGCGCTTCTGAGGGCCGAAAACGCGATATCGGCCGATTTTCGATCTGTCAGCAGATTCGGTTTCTGGGCAGTTTACATGTCGAACTGCACGGTAGAAACGATAAAACAGCTCCTCCGTGCAGTTTTCATACCGAGTCACCGTCCACTGGGCTCAGCGAGAAAACGCGATTTCGGCGCTTCTGAGGGCCGAAAACGCGATATCGGCCGATTTGCGATCTGTCAGCAGATTCGGTTTCTGGGCAGTTTACATGTCGAACTGCACGGTAGAAACGATAAAACAGCTCCTCCGTGCAGTTTTCATACCGAGTCACCGTCCACTGGGCTCAGCGAGAAAACGCGATTTCGGCGCTTCTGAGGGCCGAAAACGCGATATCGGCCGATTTGCGATCTGTCAGCAGATTCGGTTTCTGGGCAGTTTACATGTCGAACTGCACGGTAGAAACGATAAAACAGCTCCTCCGTGCAGTTTTCATACCGAGTCACCGTCCACTGGGCTCAGCGAGAAAACGCGATTTCGGCGCTTCTGAGGGCCGAAAACGCGATATCGGCCGATTTGCGATCTGTCAGCAGATTCGGTTTCTGGGCAGTTTACATGTCGAACTGCACGGTAGAAACGATAAAACAGCTCCTCCGTGCAGTTTTCATACCGAGTCACCGTCCACTGGGCTCAGCGAGAAAACGCGATTTCGGCGCTTCTGAGGGCCGAAAACGCGATATCGGCCGATTTGCGATCTGTCAGCAGATTCGGTTTCTGGGCAGTTTACATGTCGAACTGCACGGTAGAAACGATAAAACAGCTCCTCCGTGCAGTTTTCATACCGAGTCACCGTCCACTGGGCTCAGCGAGAAAACGCGATTTCGGCGCTTCTGAGGGCCGAAAACGCGATATCGGCCGATTTGCGATCTGTCAGCAGATTCGGTTTCTGGGCAGTTTACATGTCGAACTGCACGGTAGAAACGATAAAACAGCTCCTCCGTGCAGTTTTCATACCGAGTCACCGTCCACTGGGCTCAGCGAGAAAACGCGATTTCGGCGCTTCTGAGGGCCGAAAACGCGATATCGGCCGATTTGCGATCTGTCAGCAGATTCGGTTTCTCTGGGCAGTTTACATGTCGAACTGCACGGTAGAAACGATAAAACAGCTCCTCCGTGCAGTTTTCATACCGAGTCACCGTCCACTGGGCTCAGCGAGAAAACGCGATTTCGGCGCTTCTGAGGGCCGAAAACGCGATATCGGCCGATTTGCGATCTGTCAGCAGATTCGGTTTCTGGGCAGTTTACATGTCGAACTGCACGGTAGAAACGATAAAACAGCTCCTCCGTGCAGTTTTCATACCGAGTCACCGTCCACTGGGCTCAGCGAGAAAACGCGATTTCGGCGCTTCTGAGGGCCGAAAACGCGATATCGGCCGATTTGCGATCTGTCAGCAGATTCGGTTTCTGGGCAGTTTACATGTCGAACTGCACGGTAGAAACGATAAAACAGCTCCTCCGTGCAGTTTTCATACCGAGTCACCGTCCACTGGGCTCAGCGAGAAAACGCGATTTCGGCGCTTCTGAGGGCCGAAAACGCGATATCGGCCGATTTTCGATCTGTCAGCAGATTCGGTTTCTGGGCAGTTTACATGTCGAACTGCACGGTAGAAACGATAAAACAGCTCCTCCGTGCAGTTTTCATACCGAGTCACCGTCCACTGGGCTCAGCGAGAAAACGCGATTTCGGCGCTTCTGAGGGCCGAAAACGCGATATCGGCCGATTTGCGATCTGTCAGCAGATTCGGTTTCTGGGCAGTTTACATGTCGAACTGCACGGTAGAAACGATAAAACAGCTCCTCCGTGCAGTTTTCATACCGAGTCACCGTCCACTGGGCTCAGCGAGAAAACGCGATTTCGGCGCTTCTGAGGGCCGAAAACGCGATATCGGCCGATTTGCGATCTGTCAGCAGATTCGGTTTCTGGGCAGTTTACATGTCGAACTGCACGGTAGAAACGATAAAACAGCTCCTCCGTGCAGTTTTCATACCGAGTCACCGTCCACTGGGCTCAGCGAGAAAACGCGATTTCGGCGCTTCTGAGGGCCGAAAACGCGATATCGGCCGATTTTCGATCTGTCAGCAGATTCGGTTTCTGGGCAGTTTACATGTCGAACTGCACGGTAGAAACGATAAAACAGCTCCTCCGTGCAGTTTTCATACCGAGTCACCGTCCACTGGGCTCAGCGAGAAAACGCGATTTCGGCGCTTCTGAGGGCCGAAAACGCGATATCGGCCGATTTGCGATCTGTCAGCAGATTCGGTTTCTGGGCAGTTTACATGTCGAACTGCACGGTAGAAACGATAAAACAGCTCCTCCGTGCAGTTTTCATACCGAGTCACCGTCCACTGGGCTCAGCGAGAAAACGCGATTTCGGCGCTTCTGAGGGCCGAAAACGCGATATCGGCCGATTTGCGATCTGTCAGCAGATTCGGTTTCTGGGCAGTTTACATGTCGAACTGCACGGTAGAAACGATAAAACAGCTCCTCCGTGCAGTTTTCATACCGAGTCACCGTCCACTGGGCTCAGCGAGAAAACGCGATTTCGGCGCTTCTGAGGGCCGAAAACGCGATATCGGCCGATTTGCGATCTGTCAGCAGATTCGGTTTCTGGGCAGTTTACATGTCGAACTGCACGGTAGAAACGATAAAACAGCTCCTCCGTGCAGTTTTCATACCGAGTCACCGTCCACTGGGCTCAGCGAGAAAACGCGATTTCGGCGCTTCTGAGGGCCGAAAACGCGATATCGGCCGATTTTCGATCTGTCAGCAGATTCGGTTTCTGGGCAGTTTACATGTCGAACTGCACGGTAGAAACGATAAAACAGCTCCTCCGTGCAGTTTTCATACCGAGTCACCGTCCACTGGGCTCAGCGAGAAAACGCGATTTCGGCGCTTCTGAGGGCCGAAAACGCGATATCGGCCGATTTGCGATCTGTCAGCAGATTCGGTTTCTGGGCAGTTTACATGTCGAACTGCACGGTAGAAACGATAAAACAGCTCCTCCGTGCAGTTTTCATACCGAGTCACCGTCCACTGGGCTCAGCGAGAAAACGCGATTTCGGCGCTTCTGAGGGCCGAAAACGCGATATCGGCCGATTTGCGATCTGTCAGCAGATTCGGTTTCTGGGCAGTTTACATGTCGAACTGCACGGTAGAAACGATAAAACAGCTCCTCCGTGCAGTTTTCATACCGAGTCACCGTCCACTGGGCTCAGCGAGAAAACGCGATTTCGGCGCTTCTGAGGGCCGAAAACGCGATATCGGCCGATTTGCGATCTGTCAGCAGATTCGGTTTCTGGGCAGTTTACATGTCGAACTGCACGGTAGAAACGATAAAACAGCTCCTCCGTGCAGTTTTCATACCGAGTCACCGTCCACTGGGCTCAGCGAGAAAACGCGATTTCGGCGCTTCTGAGGGCCGAAAACGCGATATCGGCCGATTTGCGATCTGTCAGCAGATTCGGTTTCTGGGCAGTTTACATGTCGAACTGCACGGTAGAAACGATAAAACAGCTCCTCCGTGCAGTTTTCATACCGAGTCACCGTCCACTGGGCTCAGCGAGAAAACGCGATTTCGGCGCTTCTGAGGGCCGAAAACGCGATATCGGCCGATTTTCGATCTGTCAGCAGATTCGGTTTCTGGGCAGTTTACATGTCGAACTGCACGGTAGAAACGATAAAACAGCTCCTCCGTGCAGTTTTCATACCGAGTCACCGTCCACTGGGCTCAGCGAGAAAACGCGATTTCGGCGCTTCTGAGGGCCGAAAACGCGATATCGGCCGATTTGCGATCTGTCAGCAGATTCGGTTTCTGGGCAGTTTACATGTCGAACTGCACGGTAGAAACGATAAAACAGCTCCTCCGTGCAGTTTTCATACCGAGTCACCGTCCACTGGGCTCAGCGAGAAAACGCGATTTCGGCGCTTCTGAGGGCCGAAAACGCGATATCGGCCGATTTGCGATCTGTCAGCAGATTCGGTTTCTGGGCAGTTTACATGTCGAACTGCACGGTAGAAACGATAAAACAGCTCCTCCGTGCAGTTTTCATACCGAGTCACCGTCCACTGGGCTCAGCGAGAAAACGCGATTTCGGCGCTTCTGAGGGCCGAAAACGCGATATCGGCCGATTTTCGATCTGTCAGCAGATTCGGTTTCTGGGCAGTTTACATGTCGAACTGCACGGTAGAAACGATAAAACAGCTCCTCCGTGCAGTTTTCATACCGAGTCACCGTCCACTGGGCTCAGCGAGAAAACGCGATTTCGGCGCTTCTGAGGGCCGAAAACGCGATATCGGCCGATTTGCGATCTGTCAGCAGATTCGGTTTCTGGGCAGTTTACATGTCGAACTGCACGGTAGAAACGATAAAACAGCTCCTCCGTGCAGTTTTCATACCGAGTCACCGTCCACTGGCTCAGCGAGAAAACGCGATTTCGGCGCTTCTGAGGGCCGAAAACGCGATATCGGCCGATTTTCGATCTGTCAGCAGATTCGGTTTCTGGGCAGTTTACATGTCGAACTGCACGGTAGAAACGATAAAACAGCTCCTCCGTGCAGTTTTCATACCGAGTCACCGTCCACTGGGCTCAGCGAGAAAACGCGATTTCGGCGCTTCTGAGGGCCGAAAACGCGATATCGGCCGATTTGCGATCTGTCAGCAGATTCGGTTTCTGGGCAGTTTACATGTCGAACTGCACGGTAGAAACGATAAAACAGCTCCTCCGTGCAGTTTTCATACCGAGTCACCGTCCACTGGGCTCAGCGAGAAAACGCGATTTCGGCGCTTCTGAGGGCCGAAAACGCGATATCGGCCGATTTTCGATCTGTCAGCAGATTCGGTTTCTGGGCAGTTTAC
The DNA here is from genome assembly GCA_033815515.1 of Cryptocheilus praepositus. Lineage (NCBI taxonomy): Eukaryota > Metazoa > Arthropoda > Insecta > Hymenoptera > Pompilidae > Cryptocheilus > Cryptocheilus praepositus. Next base: position 213,885 of record JAWWQZ010000208.1, on the reverse strand, counting down.
ATGTCGAACTGCACGGTAGAAACGATAAAACAGCTCCTCCGTGCAGTTTTCATACCGAGTCACCGTCCACTGGGCTCAGCGAGAAAACGCGATTTCGGCGCTTCTGAGGGCCGAAAACGCGATATCGGCCGATTTGCGATCTGTCAGCAGATTCGGTTTCTGGGCAGTTTACATGTCGAACTGCACGGTAGAAACGATAAAACAGCTCCTCCGTGCAGTTTTCATACCGAGTCACCGTCCACTGGGCTCAGCGAGAAAACGCGATTTCGGCGCTTCTGAGGGCCGAAAACGCGATATCGGCCGATTTGCGATCTGTCAGCAGATTCGGTTTCTGGGCAGTTTACATGTCGAACTGCACGGTAGAAACGATAAAACAGCTCCTCCGTGCAGTTTTCATACCGAGTCACCGTCCACTGGGCTCAGCGAGAAAACGCGATTTCGGCGCTTCTGAGGGCCGAAAACGCGATATCGGCCGATTTTCGATCTGTCAGCAGATTCGGTTTCTGGGCAGTTTACATGTCGAACTGCACGGTAGAAACGATAAAACAGCTCCTCCGTGCAGTTTTCATACCGAGTCACCGTCCACTGGGCTCAGCGAGAAAACGCGATTTCGGCGCTTCTGAGGGCCGAAAACGCGATATCGGCCGATTTGCGATCTGTCAGCAGATTCGGTTTCTGGGCAGTTTACATGTCGAACTGCACGGTAGAAACGATAAAACAGCTCCTCCGTGCAGTTTTCATACCGAGTCACCGTCCACTGGGCTCAGCGAGAAAACGCGATTTCGGCGCTTCTGAGGGCCGAAAACGCGATATCGGCCGATTTGCGATCTGTCAGCAGATTCGGTTTCTGGGCAGTTTACATGTCGAACTGCACGGTAGAAACGATAAAACAGCTCCTCCGTGCAGTTTTCATACCGAGTCACCGTCCACTGGGCTCAGCGAGAAAACGCGATTTCGGCGCTTCTGAGGGCCGAAAACGCGATATCGGCCGATTTTCGATCTGTCAGCAGATTCGGTTTCTGGGCAGTTTACATGTCGAACTGCACGGTAGAAACGATAAAACAGCTCCTCCGTGCAGTTTTCATACCGAGTCACCGTCCACTGGGCTCAGCGAGAAAACGCGATTTCGGCGCTTCTGAGGGCCGAAAACGCGATATCGGCCGATTTGCGATCTGTCAGCAGATTCGGTTTCTGGGCAGTTTACATGTCGAACTGCACGGTAGAAACGATAAAACAGCTCCTCCGTGCAGTTTTCATACCGAGTCACCGTCCACTGGCTCAGCGAGAAAACGCGATTTCGGCGCTTCTGAGGGCCGAAAACGCGATATCGGCCGATTTTCGATCTGTCAGCAGATTCGGTTTCTGGGCAGTTTACATGTCGAACTGCACGGTAGAAACGATAAAACAGCTCCTCCGTGCAGTTTTCATACCGAGTCACCGTCCACTGGGCTCAGCGAGAAAACGCGATTTCGGCGCTTCTGAGGGCCGAAAACGCGATATCGGCCGATTTGCGATCTGTCAGCAGATTCGGTTTCTGGGCAGTTTACATGTCGAACTGCACGGTAGAAACGATAAAACAGCTCCTCCGTGCAGTTTTCATACCGAGTCACCGTCCACTGGGCTCAGCGAGAAAACGCGATTTCGGCGCTTCTGAGGGCCGAAAACGCGATATCGGCCGATTTGCGATCTGTCAGCAGATTCGGTTTCTGGGCAGTTTACATGTCGAACTGCACGGTAGAAACGATAAAACAGCTCCTCCGTGCAGTTTTCATACCGAGTCACCGTCCACTGGGCTCAGCGAGAAAACGCGATTTCGGCGCTTCTGAGGGCCGAAAACGCGATATCGGCCGATTTTCGATCTGTCAGCAGATTCGGTTTCTGGGCAGTTTACATGTCGAACTGCACGGTAGAAACGATAAAACAGCTCCTCCGTGCAGTTTTCATACCGAGTCACCGTCCACTGGGCTCAGCGAGAAAACGCGATTTCGGCGCTTCTGAGGGCCGAAAACGCGATATCGGCCGATTTGCGATCTGTCAGCAGATTCGGTTTCTGGGCAGTTTACATGTCGAACTGCACGGTAGAAACGATAAAACAGCTCCTCCGTGCAGTTTTCATACCGAGTCACCGTCCACTGGGCTCAGCGAGAAAACGCGATTTCGGCGCTTCTGAGGGCCGAAAACGCGATATCGGCCGATTTTCGATCTGTCAGCAGATTCGGTTTCTGGGCAGTTTACATGTCGAACTGCACGGTAGAAACGATAAAACAGCTCCTCCGTGCAGTTTTCATACCGAGTCACCGTCCACTGGGCTCAGCGAGAAAACGCGATTTCGGCGCTTCTGAGGGCCGAAAACGCGATATCGGCCGATTTGCGATCTGTCAGCAGATTCGGTTTCTGGGCAGTTTACATGTCGAACTGCACGGTAGAAACGATAAAACAGCTCCTCCGTGCAGTTTTCATACCGAGTCACCGTCCACTGGGCTCAGCGAGAAAACGCGATTTCGGCGCTTCTGAGGGCCGAAAACGCGATATCGGCCGATTTTCGATCTGTCAGCAGATTCGGTTTCTGGGCAGTTTACATGTCGAACTGCACGGTAGAAACGATAAAACAGCTCCTCCGTGCAGTTTTCATACCGAGTCACCGTCCACTGGGCTCAGCGAGAAAACGCGATTTCGGCGCTTCTGAGGGCCGAAAACGCGATATCGGCCGATTTGCGATCTGTCAGCAGATTCGGTTTCTGGGCAGTTTACATGTCGAACTGCACGGTAGAAACGATAAAACAGCTCCTCCGTGCAGTTTTCATACCGAGTCACCGTCCACTGGGCTCAGCGAGAAAACGCGATTTCGGCGCTTCTGAGGGCCGAAAACGCGATATCGGCCGATTTTCGATCTGTCAGCAGATTCGGTTTCTGGGCAGTTTACATGTCGAACTGCACGGTAGAAACGATAAAACAGCTCCTCCGTGCAGTTTTCATACCGAGTCACCGTCCACTGGGCTCAGCGAGAAAACGCGATTTCGGCGCTTCTGAGGGCCGAAAACGCGATATCGGCCGATTTTCGATCTGTCAGCAGATTCGGTTTCTGGGCAGTTTACATGTCGAACTGCACGGTAGAAACGATAAAACAGCTCCTCCGTGCAGTTTTCATACCGAGTCACCGTCCACTGGGCTCAGCGAGAAAACGCGATTTCGGCGCTTCTGAGGGCCGAAAACGCGATATCGGCCGATTTGCGATCTGTCAGCAGATTCGGTTTCTGGGCAGTTTACATGTCGAACTGCACGGTAGAAACGATAAAACAGCTCCTCCGTGCAGTTTTCATACCGAGTCACCGTCCACTGGGCTCAGCGAGAAAACGCGATTTCGGCGCTTCTGAGGGCCGAAAACGCGATATCGGCCGATTTTCGATCTGTCAGCAGATTCGGTTTCTGGGCAGTTTACATGTCGAACTGCACGGTAGAAACGATAAAACAGCTCCTCCGTGCAGTTTTCATACCGAGTCACCGTCCACTGGGCTCAGCGAGAAAACGCGATTTCGGCGCTTCTGAGGGCCGAAAACGCGATATCGGCCGATTTGCGATCTGTCAGCAGATTCGGTTTCTGGGCAGTTTACATGTCGAACTGCACGGTAGAAACGATAAAACAGCTCCTCCGTGCAGTTTTCATACCGAGTCACCGTCCACTGGGCTCAGCGAGAAAACGCGATTTCGGCGCTTCTGAGGGCCGAAAACGCGATATCGGCCGATTTGCGATCTGTCAGCAGATTCGGTTTCTGGGCAGTTTACATGTCGAACTGCACGGTAGAAACGATAAAACAGCTCCTCCGTGCAGTTTTCATACCGAGTCACCGTCCACTGGGCTCAGCGAGAAAACGCGATTTCGGCGCTTCTGAGGGCCGAAAACGCGATATCGGCCGATTTGCGATCTGTCAGCAGATTCGGTTTCTGGGCAGTTTACATGTCGAACTGCACGGTAGAAACGATAAAACAGCTCCTCCGTGCAGTTTTCATACCGAGTCACCGTCCACTGGGCTCAGCGAGAAAACGCGATTTCGGCGCTTCTGAGGGCCGAAAACGCGATATCGGCCGATTTGCGATCTGTCAGCAGATTCGGTTTCTGGGCAGTTTACATGTCGAACTGCACGGTAGAAACGATAAAACAGCTCCTCCGTGCAGTTTTCATACCGAGTCACCGTCCACTGGGCTCAGCGAGAAAACGCGATTTCGGCGCTTCTGAGGGCCGAAAACGCGATATCGGCCGATTTTCGATCTGTCAGCAGATTCGGTTTCTGGGCAGTTTACATGTCGAACTGCACGGTAGAAACGATAAAACAGCTCCTCCGTGCAGTTTTCATACCGAGTCACCGTCCACTGGGCTCAGCGAGAAAACGCGATTTCGGCGCTTCTGAGGGCCGAAAACGCGATATCGGCCGATTTGCGATCTGTCAGCAGATTCGGTTTCTGGGCAGTTTACATGTCGAACTGCACGGTAGAAACGATAAAACAGCTCCTCCGTGCAGTTTTCATACCGAGTCACCGTCCACTGGGCTCAGCGAGAAAACGCGATTTCGGCGCTTCTGAGGGCCGAAAACGCGATATCGGCCGATTTTCGATCTGTCAGCAGATTCGGTTTCTGGGCAGTTTACATGTCGAACTGCACGGTAGAAACGATAAAACAGCTCCTCCGTGCAGTTTTCATACCGAGTCACCGTCCACTGGGCTCAGCGAGAAAACGCGATTTCGGCGCTTCTGAGGGCCGAAAACGCGATATCGGCCGATTTGCGATCTGTCAGCAGATTCGGTTTCTGGGCAGTTTACATGTCGAACTGCACGGTAGAAACGATAAAACAGCTCCTCCGTGCAGTTTTCATACCGAGTCACCGTCCACTGGGCTCAGCGAGAAAACGCGATTTCGGCGCTTCTGAGGGCCGAAAACGCGATATCGGCCGATTTTCGATCTGTCAGCAGATTCGGTTTCTGGGCAGTTTACATGTCGAACTGCACGGTAGAAACGATAAAACAGCTCCTCCGTGCAGTTTTCATACCGAGTCACCGTCCACTGGGCTCAGCGAGAAAACGCGATTTCGGCGCTTCTGAGGGCCGAAAACGCGATATCGGCCGATTTGCGATCTGTCAGCAGATTCGGTTTCTGGGCAGTTTACATGTCGAACTGCACGGTAGAAACGATAAAACAGCTCCTCCGTGCAGTTTTCATACCGAGTCACCGTCCACTGGCTCAGCGAGAAAACGCGATTTCGGCGCTTCTGAGGGCCGAAAACGCGATATCGGCCGATTTTCGATCTGTCAGCAGATTCGGTTTCTGGGCAGTTTACATGTCGAACTGCACGGTAGAAACGATAAAACAGCTCCTCCGTGCAGTTTTCATACCGAGTCACCGTCCACTGGGCTCAGCGAGAAAACGCGATTTCGGCGCTTCTGAGGGCCGAAAACGCGATATCGGCCGATTTGCGATCTGTCAGCAGATTCGGTTTCTGGGCAGTTTACATGTCGAACTGCACGGTAGAAACGATAAAACAGCTCCTCCGTGCAGTTTTCATACCGAGTCACCGTCCACTGGGCTCAGCGAGAAAACGCGATTTCGGCGCTTCTGAGGGCCGAAAACGCGATATCGGCCGATTTGCGATCTGTCAGCAGATTCGGTTTCTGGGCAGTTTACATGTCGAACTGCACGGTAGAAACGATAAAACAGCTCCTCCGTGCAGTTTTCATACCGAGTCACCGTCCACTGGGCTCAGCGAGAAAACGCGATTTCGGCGCTTCTGAGGGCCGAAAACGCGATATCGGCCGATTTGCGATCTGTCAGCAGATTCGGTTTCTGGGCAGTTTACATGTCGAACTGCACGGTAGAAACGATAAAACAGCTCCTCCGTGCAGTTTTCATACCGAGTCACCGTCCACTGGGCTCAGCGAGAAAACGCGATTTCGGCGCTTCTGAGGGCCGAAAACGCGATATCGGCCGATTTGCGATCTGTCAGCAGATTCGGTTTCTGGGCAGTTTACATGTCGAACTGCACGGTAGAAACGATAAAACAGCTCCTCCGTGCAGTTTTCATACCGAGTCACCGTCCACTGGGCAGCGAGAAAACACCGAGGGCCGAAAACGCGATATCGGCCGATTTGCGATCTGTCAGCAGATTCGGTTTCTGGGCAGTTTACATGGAACTGCACGGTAGAAACGATAAAACAGCTCCTCCGTGCAGTTTTCATACCGAGTCACCGTCCACTCGGCTCAGCGAGAAAACGCGATTTCGGCGCTTCTGAGGGCCGAGCGATATCGGCCGATTTTCGATCTGTCAGCAGATTCGGTTTCTGGGCAGTTTACATGTCGAACTGCAAAGAAACGATAAAACAGCTCCTCCGTGCAGTTTTCATACCGAGTCACCGTCCACTGGGCTCAGCGAGAAAACGCGATTTCGGCGCTTCTGAGGGCCGAAAACGCGATATCGGCCGATTTGCGATCTGTCAGCAGATTCGGTTTCTGGGCAGTTTACATGTCGAACTGCACGGTAGAAACGATAAAACAGCTCCTCCGTGCAGTTTTCATACCGAGTCACCGTCCACTGGGCTCAGCGAGAAAACGCGATTTCGGCGCTTCTGAGGGCCGAAAACGCGATATCGGCCGATTTGCGATCTGTCAGCAGATTCGGTTTCTGGGCAGTTTACATGTCGAACTGCACGGTAGAAACGATAAAACAGCTCCTCCGTGCAGTTTTCATACCGAGTCGTCACCGTCCACTGGGCTCAGCGAGAAAACGCGATTTCGGCGCTTCTGAGGGCCGAAAACGCGATATCGGCCGATTTGCGATCTGTCAGCAGATTCGGTTTCTGGGCAGTTTACATGTCGAACTGCACGGTAGAAACGATAAAACAGCTCCTCCGTGCAGTTTTCATACCGAGTCACCGTCCACTGGGCTCAGCGAGAAAACGCGATTTCGGCGCTTCTGAGGGCCGAAAACGCGATATCGGCCGATTTGCGATCTGTCAGCAGATTCGGTTTCTGGGCAGTTTACATGTCGAACTGCACGGTAGAAACGATAAAACAGCTCCTCCGTGCAGTTTTCATACCGAGTCACCGTCCACTGGGCTCAGCGAGAAAACGCGATTTCGGCGCTTCTGAGGGCCGAAAACGCGATATCGGCCGATTTGCGATCTGTCAGCAGATTCGGTTTCTGGGCAGTTTACATGTCGAACTGCACGGTAGAAACGATAAAACAGCTCCTCCGTGCAGTTTTCATACCGAGTCACCGTCCACTCGGCTCAGCGAGAAAACGCGATTTCGGCGCTTCTGAGGGCCGAAAACGCGATATCGGCCGATTTTCGATCTGTCAGCAGATTCGGTTTCTGGGCAGTTTACATGTCGAACTGCACGGTAGAAACGATAAAACAGCTCCTCCGTGCAGTTTTCATACCGAGTCACCGTCCACTGGGCTCAGCGAGAAAACGCGATTTCGGCGCTTCTGAGGGCCGAAAACGCGATATCGGCCGATTTGCGATCTGTCAGCAGATTCGGTTTCTGGGCAGTTTACATGTCGAACTGCACGGTAGAAACGATAAAACAGCTCCTCCGTGCAGTTTTCATACCGAGTCACCGTCCACTGGGCTCAGCGAGAAAACGCGATTTCGGCGCTTCTGAGGGCCGAAAACGCGATATCGGCCGATTTTCGATCTGTCAGCAGATTCGGTTTCTGGGCAGTTTACATGTCGAACTGCACGGTAGAAACGATAAAACAGCTCCGTGCAGTTTTCATACCGAGTCACCGTCCACTGGGCTCAGCGAGAAAACGCGATTTCGGCGCTTCTGAGGGCCGAAAACGCGATATCGGCCGATTTGCGATCTGTCAGCAGATTCGGTTTCTGGGCAGTTTACATGTCGAACTGCACGGTAGAAACGATAAAACAGCTCCTCCGTGCAGTTTTCATACCGAGTCACCGTCCACTGGGCTCAGCGAGAAAACGCGATTTCGGCGCTTCTGAGGGCCGAAAACGCGATATCGGCCGATTTGCGATCTGTCAGCAGATTCGGTTTCTGGGCAGTTTACATGTCGAACTGCACGGTAGAAACGATAAAACAGCTCCTCCGTGCAGTTTTCATACCGAGTCACCGTCCACTGGGCTCAGCGAGAAAACGCGATTTCGGCGCTTCTGAGGGCCGAAAACGCGATATCGGCCGATTTGCGATCTGTCAGCAGATTCGGTTTCTGGGCAGTTTACATGTCGAACTGCACGGTAGAAACGATAAAACAGCTCCTCCGTGCAGTTTTCATACCGAGTCACCGTCCACTGGGCTCAGCGAGAAAACGCGATTTCGGCGCTTCTGAGGGCCGAAAACGCGATATCGGCCGATTTTCGATCTGTCAGCAGATTCGGTTTCTGGGCAGTTTACATGTCGAACTGCACGGTAGAAACGATAAAACAGCTCCTCCGTGCAGTTTTCATACCGAGTCACCGTCCACTGGGCTCAGCGAGAAAACGCGATTTCGGCGCTTCTGAGGGCCGAAAACGCGATATCGGCCGATTTGCGATCTGTCAGCAGATTCGGTTTCTGGGCAGTTTACATGTCGAACTGCACGGTAGAAACGATAAAACAGCTCCTCCGTGCAGTTTTCATACCGAGTCACCGTCCACTCGGCTCAGCGAGAAAACGCGATTTCGGCGCTTCTGAGGGCCGAAAACGCGATATCGGCCGATTTTCGATCTGTCAGCAGATTCGGTTTCTGGGCAGTTTACATGTCGAACTGCACGGTAGAAACGATAAAACAGCTCCTCCGTGCAGTTTTCATACCGAGTCACCGTCCACTGGGCTCAGCGAGAAAACGCGATTTCGGCGCTTCTGAGGGCCGAAAACGCGATATCGGCCGATTTGCGATCTGTCAGCAGATTCGGTTTCTGGGCAGTTTACATGTCGAACTGCACGGTAGAAACGATAAAACAGCTCCTCCGTGCAGTTTTCATACCGAGTCACCGTCCACTGGGCTCAGCGAGAAAACGCGATTTCGGCGCTTCTGAGGGCCGAAAACGCGATATCGGCCGATTTGCGATCTGTCAGCAGATTCGGTTTCTGGGCAGTTTACATGTCGAACTGCACGGTAGAAACGATAAAACAGCTCCTCCGTGCAGTTTTCATACCGAGTCACCGTCCACTGGGCTCAGCGAGAAAACGCGATTTCGGCGCTTCTGAGGGCCGAAAACGCGATATCGGCCGATTTTCGATCTGTCAGCAGATTCGGTTTCTGGGCAGTTTACATGTCGAACTGCACGGTAGAAACGATAAAACAGCTCCTCCGTGCAGTTTTCATACCGAGTCACCGTCCACTGGGCTCAGCGAGAAAACGCGATTTCGGCGCTTCTGAGGGCCGAAAACGCGATATCGGCCGATTTGCGATCTGTCAGCAGATTCGGTTTCTGGGCAGTTTACATGTCGAACTGCACGGTAGAAACGATAAAACAGCTCCTCCGTGCAGTTTTCATACCGAGTCACCGTCCACTCGGCTCAGCGAGAAAACGCGATTTCGGCGGAACTTCTGAGGGCCGAAAACGCGATATCGGCCGATTTTCGATCTGTCAGCAGATTCGGTTTCTGGGCAGTTTACATGTCGAACTGCACGGTAGAAACGATAAAACAGCTCCTCCGTGCAGTTTTCATACCGAGTCACCGTCCACTGGGCTCAGCGAGAAAACGCGATTTCGGCGCTTCTGAGGGCCGAAAACGCGATATCGGCCGATTTGCGATCTGTCAGCAGATTCGGTTTCTGGGCAGTTTACATGTCGAACTGCACGGTAGAAACGATAAAACAGCTCCTCCGTGCAGTTTTCATACCGAGTCACCGTCCACTCGGCTCAGCGAGAAAACGCGATTTCGGCGCTTCTGAGGGCCGAAAACGCGATATCGGCCGATTTTCGATCTGTCAGCAGATTCGGTTTCTGGGCAGTTTACATGTCGAACTGCACGGTAGAAACGATAAAACAGCTCCTCCGTGCAGTTTTCATACCGAGTCACCGTCCACTGGGCTCAGCGAGAAAACGCGATTTCGGCGCTTCTGAGGGCCGAAAACGCGATATCGGCCGATTTGCGATCTGTCAGCAGATTCGGTTTCTGGGCAGTTTACATGTCGAACTGCACGGTAGAAACGATAAAACAGCTCCTCCGTGCAGTTTTCATACCGAGTCACCGTCCACTCGGCTCAGCGAGAAAACGCGATTTCGGCGCTTCTGAGGGCCGAAAACGCGATATCGGCCGATTTTCGATCTGTCAGCAGATTCGGTTTCTGGGCAGTTTACATGTCGAACTGCACGGTAGAAACGATAAAACAGCTCCTCCGTGCAGTTTTCATACCGAGTCACCGTCCACTGGGCTCAGCGAGAAAACGCGATTTCGGCGCTTCTGAGGGCCGAAAACGCGATATCGGCCGATTTTCGATCTGTCAGCAGATTCGGTTTCTGGGCAGTTTACATGTCGAACTGCACGGTAGAAACGATAAAACAGCTCCTCCGTGCAGTTTTCATACCGAGTCACCGTCCACTGGGCTCAGCGAGAAAACGCGATTTCGGCGCTTCTGAGGGCCGAAAACGCGATATCGGCCGATTTGCGATCTGTCAGCAGATTCGGTTTCTGGGCAGTTTACATGTCGAACTGCACGGTAGAAACGATAAAACAGCTCCTCCGTGCAGTTTTCATACCGAGTCACCGTCCACTCGGCTCAGCGAGAAAACGCGATTTCGGCGCTTCTGAGGGCCGAAAACGCGATATCGGCCGATTTTCGATCTGTCAGCAGATTCGGTTTCTGGGCAGTTTACATGTCGAACTGCACGGTAGAAACGATAAAACAGCTCCTCCGTGCAGTTTTCATACCGAGTCACCGTCCACTGGGCTCAGCGAGAAAACGCGATTTCGGCGCTTCTGAGGGCCGAAAACGCGATATCGGCCGATTTGCGATCTGTCAGCAGATTCGGTTTCTGGGCAGTTTACATGTCGAACTGCACGGTAGAAACGATAAAACAGCTCCTCCGTGCAGTTTTCATACCGAGTCACCGTCCACTCGGCTCAGCGAGAAAACGCGATTTCGGCGCTTCTGAGGGCCGAAAACGCGATATCGGCCGATTTTCGATCTGTCAGCAGATTCGGTTTCTGGGCAGTTTACATGTCGAACTGCACGGTAGAAACGATAAAACAGCTCCTCCGTGCAGTTTTCATACCGAGTCACCGTCCACTGGGCTCAGCGAGAAAACGCGATTTCGGCGCTTCTGAGGGCCGAAAACGCGATATCGGCCGATTTGCGATCTGTCAGCAGATTCGGTTTCTGGGCAGTTTACATGTCGAACTGCACGGTAGAAACGATAAAACAGCTCCTCCGTGCAGTTTTCATACCGAGTCACCGTCCACTGGGCTCAGCGAGAAAACGCGATTTCGGCGCTTCTGAGGGCCGAAAACGCGATATCGGCCGATTTGCGATCTGTCAGCAGATTCGGTTTCTGGGCAGTTTACATGTCGAACTGCACGGTAGAAACGATAAAACAGCTCCTCCGTGCAGTTTTCATACCGAGTCACCGTCCACTGGGCTCAGCGAGAAAACGCGATTTCGGCGCTTCTGAGGGCCGAAAACGCGATATCGGCCGATTTGCGATCTGTCAGCAGATTCGGTTTCTGGGCAGTTTACATGTCGAACTGCACGGTAGAAACGATAAAACAGCTCCTCCGTGCAGTTTTCATACCGAGTCACCGTCCACTGGGCTCAGCGAGAAAACGCGATTTCGGCGCTTCTGAGGGCCGAAAACGCGATATCGGCCGATTTGCGATCTGTCAGCAGATTCGGTTTCTGGGCAGTTTACATGTCGAACTGCACGGTAGAAACGATAAAACAGCTCCTCCGTGCAGTTTTCATACCGAGTCACCGTCCACTGGCTCAGCGAGAAAACGCGATTTCGGCGCTTCTGAGGGCCGAAAACGCGATATCGGCCGATTTTCGATCTGTCAGCAGATTCGGTTTCTGGGCAGTTTACATGTCGAACTGCACGGTAGAAACGATAAAACAGCTCCTCCGTGCAGTTTTCATACCGAGTCACCGTCCACTGGGCTCAGCGAGAAAACGCGATTTCGGCGCTTCTGAGGGCCGAAAACGCGATATCGGCCGATTTGCGATCTGTCAGCAGATTCGGTTTCTGGGCAGTTTACATGTCGAACTGCACGGTAGAAACGATAAAACAGCTCCTCCGTGCAGTTTTCATACCGAGTCACCGTCCACTGGGCTCAGCGAGAAAACGCGATTTCGGCGCTTCTGAGGGCCGAAAACGCGATATCGGCCGATTTGCGATCTGTCAGCAGATTCGGTTTCTGGGCAGTTTACATGTCGAACTGCACGGTAGAAACGATAAAACAGCTCCTCCGTGCAGTTTTCATACCGAGTCACCGTCCACTGGGCTCAGCGAGAAAACGCGATTTCGGCGCTTCTGAGGGCCGAAAACGCGATATCGGCCGATTTGCGATCTGTCAGCAGATTCGGTTTCTGGGCAGTTTACATGTCGAACTGCACGGTAGAAACGATAAAACAGCTCCTCCGTGCAGTTTTCATACCGAGTCACCGTCCACTGGCTCAGCGAGAAAACGCGATTTCGGCGCTTCTGAGGGCCGAAAACGCGATATCGGCCGATTTTCGATCTGTCAGCAGATTCGGTTTCTGGGCAGTTTACATGTCGAACTGCACGGTAGAAACGATAAAACAGCTCCTCCGTGCAGTTTTCATACCGAGTCACCGTCCACTGGGCTCAGCGAGAAAACGCGATTTCGGCGCTTCTGAGGGCCGAAAACGCGATATCGGCCGATTTGCGATCTGTCAGCAGATTCGGTTTCTGGGCAGTTTACATGTCGAACTGCACGGTAGAAACGATAAAACAGCTCCTCCGTGCAGTTTTCATACCGAGTCACCGTCCACTGGCTCAGCGAGAAAACGCGATTTCGGCGCTTCTGAGGGCCGAAAACGCGATATCGGCCGATTTTCGATCTGTCAGCAGATTCGGTTTCTGGGCAGTTTACATGTCGAACTGCACGGTAGAAACGATAAAACAGCTCCTCCGTGCAGTTTTCATACCGAGTCACCGTCCACTGGGCTCAGCGAGAAAACGCGATTTCGGCGCTTCTGAGGGCCGAAAACGCGATATCGGCCGATTTGCGATCTGTCAGCAGATTCGGTTTCTGGGCAGTTTACATGTCGAACTGCACGGTAGAAACGATAAAACAGCTCCTCCGTGCAGTTTTCATACCGAGTCACCGTCCACTGGGCTCAGCGAGAAAACGCGATTTCGGCGCTTCTGAGGGCCGAAAACGCGATATCGGCCGATTTGCGATCTGTCAGCAGATTCGGTTTCTGGGCAGTTTACATGTCGAACTGCACGGTAGAAACGATAAAACAGCTCCTCCGTGCAGTTTTCATACCGAGTCACCGTCCACTGGCTCAGCGAGAAAACGCGATTTCGGCGCTTCTGAGGGCCGAAAACGCGATATCGGCCGATTTTCGATCTGTCAGCAGATTCGGTTTCTGGGCAGTTTACATGTCGAACTGCACGGTAGAAACGATAAAACAGCTCCTCCGTGCAGTTTTCATACCGAGTCACCGTCCACTGGGCTCAGCGAGAAAACGCGATTTCGGCGCTTCTGAGGGCCGAAAACGCGATATCGGCCGATTTGCGATCTGTCAGCAGATTCGGTTTCTGGGCAGTTTACATGTCGAACTGCACGGTAGAAACGATAAAACAGCTCCTCCGTGCAGTTTTCATACCGAGTCACCGTCCACTCGGCTCAGCGAGAAAACGCGATTTCGGCGCTTCTGAGGGCCGAAAACGCGATATCGGCCGATTTTCGATCTGTCAGCAGATTCGGTTTCTGGGCAGTTTACATGTCGAACTGCACGGTAGAAACGATAAAACAGCTCCTCCGTGCAGTTTTCATACCGAGTCACCGTCCACTGGGCTCAGCGAGAAAACGCGATTTCGGCGCTTCTGAGGGCCGAAAACGCGATATCGGCCGATTTGCGATCTGTCAGCAGATTCGGTTTCTGGGCAGTTTACATGTCGAACTGCACGGTAGAAACGATAAAACAGCTCCTCCGTGCAGTTTTCATACCGAGTCACCGTCCACTGGGCTCAGCGAGAAAACGCGATTTCGGCGCTTCTGAGGGCCGAAAACGCGATATCGGCCGATTTGCGATCTGTCAGCAGATTCGGTTTCTGGGCAGTTTACATGTCGAACTGCACGGTAGAAACGATAAAACAGCTCCTCCGTGCAGTTTTCATACCGAGTCACCGTCCACTGGGCTCAGCGAGAAAACGCGATTTCGGCGCTTCTGAGGGCCGAAAACGCGATATCGGCCGATTTGCGATCTGTCAGCAGATTCGGTTTCTGGGCAGTTTACATGTCGAACTGCACGGTAGAAACGATAAAACAGCTCCTCCGTGCAGTTTTCATACCGAGTCACCGTCCACTGGGCTCAGCGAGAAAACGCGATTTCGGCGCTTCTGAGGGCCGAAAACGCGATATCGGCCGATTTTCGATCTGTCAGCAGATTCGGTTTCTGGGCAGTTTACATGTCGAACTGCACGGTAGAAACGATAAAACAGCTCCTCCGTGCAGTTTTCATACCGAGTCACCGTCCACTGGGCTCAGCGAGAAAACGCGATTTCGGCGCTTCTGAGGGCCGAAAACGCGATATCGGCCGATTTGCGATCTGTCAGCAGATTCGGTTTCTGGGCAGTTTACATGTCGAACTGCACGGTAGAAACGATAAAACAGCTCCTCCGTGCAGTTTTCATACCGAGTCACCGTCCACTCGGCTCAGCGAGAAAACGCGATTTCGGCGCTTCTGAGGGCCGAAAACGCGATATCGGCCGATTTTCGATCTGTCAGCAGATTCGGTTTCTGGGCAGTTTACATGTCGAACTGCACGGTAGAAACGATAAAACAGCTCCTCCGTGCAGTTTTCATACCGAGTCACCGTCCACTGGGCTCAGCGAGAAAACGCGATTTCGGCGCTTCTGAGGGCCGAAAACGCGATATCGGCCGATTTGCGATCTGTCAGCAGATTCGGTTTCTGGGCAGTTTACATGTCGAACTGCACGGTAGAAACGATAAAACAGCTCCTCCGTGCAGTTTTCATACCGAGTCACCGTCCACTGGCTCAGCGAGAAAACGCGATTTCGGCGCTTCTGAGGGCCGAAAACGCGATATCGGCCGATTTTCGATCTGTCAGCAGATTCGGTTTCTGGGCAGTTTACATGTCGAACTGCACGGTAGAAACGATAAAACAGCTCCTCCGTGCAGTTTTCATACCGAGTCACCGTCCACTGGCTCAGCGAGAAAACGCGATTTCGGCGCTTCTGAGGGCCGAAAACGCGATATCGGCCGATTTTCGATCTGTCAGCAGATTCGGTTTCTGGGCAGTTTACATGTCGAACTGCACGGTAGAAACGATAAAACAGCTCCTCCGTGCAGTTTTCATACCGAGTCACCGTCCACTGGGCTCAGCGAGAAAACGCGATTTCGGCGCTTCTGAGGGCCGAAAACGCGATATCGGCCGATTTGCGATCTGTCAGCAGATTCGGTTTCTGGGCAGTTTACATGTCGAACTGCACGGTAGAAACGATAAAACAGCTCCTCCGTGCAGTTTTCATACCGAGTCACCGTCCACTCGGCTCAGCGAGAAAACGCGATTTCGGCGCTTCTGAGGGCCGAAAACGCGATATCGGCCGATTTTCGATCTGTCAGCAGATTCGGTTTCTGGGCAGTTTACATGTCGAACTGCACGGTAGAAACGATAAAACAGCTCCTCCGTGCAGTTTTCATACCGAGTCACCGTCCACTGGGCTCAGCGAGAAAACGCGATTTCGGCGCTTCTGAGGGCCGAAAACGCGATATCGGCCGATTTGCGATCTGTCAGCAGATTCGGTTTCTGGGCAGTTTACATGTCGAACTGCACGGTAGAAACGATAAAACAGCTCCTCCGTGCAGTTTTCATACCGAGTCACCGTCCACTGGGCTCAGCGAGAAAACGCGATTTCGGCGCTTCTGAGGGCCGAAAACGCGATATCGGCCGATTTGCGATCTGTCAGCAGATTCGGTTTCTGGGCAGTTTACATGTCGAACTGCACGGTAGAAACGATAAAACAGCTCCTCCGTGCAGTTTTCATACCGAGTCACCGTCCACTGGGCTCAGCGAGAAAACGCGATTTCGGCGCTTCTGAGGGCCGAAAACGCGATATCGGCCGATTTGCGATCTGTCAGCAGATTCGGTTTCTGGGCAGTTTACATGTCGAACTGCACGGTAGAAACGATAAAACAGCTCCTCCGTGCAGTTTTCATACCGAGTCACCGTCCACTCGGCTCAGCGAGAAAACGCGATTTCGGCGCTTCTGAGGGCCGAAAACGCGATATCGGCCGATTTTCGATCTGTCAGCAGATTCGGTTTCTGGGCAGTTTACATGTCGAACTGCACGGTAGAAACGATAAAACAGCTCCTCCGTGCAGTTTTCATACCGAGTCACCGTCCACTGGGCTCAGCGAGAAAACGCGATTTCGGCGCTTCTGAGGGCCGAAAACGCGATATCGGCCGATTTGCGATCTGTCAGCAGATTCGGTTTCTGGGCAGTTTACATGTCGAACTGCACGGTAGAAACGATAAAACAGCTCCTCCGTGCAGTTTTCATACCGAGTCACCGTCCACTCGGCTCAGCGAGAAAACGCGATTTCGGCGCTTCTGAGGGCCGAAAACGCGATATCGGCCGATTTGCGATCTGTCAGCAGATTCGGTTTCTGGGCAGTTTACATGTCGAACTGCACGGTAGAAACGATAAAACAGCTCCTCCGTGCAGTTTTCATACCGAGTCACCGTCCACTGGGCTCAGCGAGAAAACGCGATTTCGGCGCTTCTGAGGGCCGAAAACGCGATATCGGCCGATTTGCGATCTGTCAGCAGATTCGGTTTCTGGGCAGTTTACATGTCGAACTGCACGGTAGAAACGATAAAACAGCTCCTCCGTGCAGTTTTCATACCGAGTCACCGTCCACTGGGCTCAGCGAGAAAACGCGATTTCGGCGCTTCTGAGGGCCGAAAACGCGATATCGGCCGATTTGCGATCTGTCAGCAGATTCGGTTTCTGGGCAGTTTACATGTCGAACTGCACGGTAGAAACGATAAAACAGCTCCTCCGTGCAGTTTTCATACCGAGTCACCGTCCACTCGGCTCAGCGAGAAAACGCGATTTCGGCGCTTCTGAGGGCCGAAAACGCGATATCGGCCGATTTTCGATCTGTCAGCAGATTCGGTTTCTGGGCAGTTTACATGTCGAACTGCACGGTAGAAACGATAAAACAGCTCCTCCGTGCAGTTTTCATACCGAGTCACCGTCCACTGGGCTCAGCGAGAAAACGCGATTTCGGCGCTTCTGAGGGCCGAAAACGCGATATCGGCCGATTTGCGATCTGTCAGCAGATTCGGTTTCTGGGCAGTTTACATGTCGAACTGCACGGTAGAAACGATAAAACAGCTCCTCCGTGCAGTTTTCATACCGAGTCACCGTCCACTGGGCTCAGCGAGAAAACGCGATTTCGGCGCTTCTGAGGGCCGAAAACGCGATATCGGCCGATTTGCGATCTGTCAGCAGATTCGGTTTCTGGGCAGTTTACATGTCGAACTGCACGGTAGAAACGATAAAACAGCTCCTCCGTGCAGTTTTCATACCGAGTCACCGTCCACTGGCTCAGCGAGAAAACGCGATTTCGGCGCTTCTGAGGGCCGAAAACGCGATATCGGCCGATTTGCGATCTGTCAGCAGATTCGGTTTCTGGGCAGTTTACATGTCGAACTGCACGGTAGAAACGATAAAACAGCTCCTCCGTGCAGTTTTCATACCGAGTCACCGTCCACTGGGCTCAGCGAGAAAACGCGATTTCGGCGCTTCTGAGGGCCGAAAACGCGATATCGGCCGATTTGCGATCTGTCAGCAGATTCGGTTTCTGGGCAGTTTACATGTCGAACTGCACGGTAGAAACGATAAAACAGCTCCTCCGTGCAGTTTTCATACCGAGTCACCGTCCACTGGGCTCAGCGAGAAAACGCGATTTCGGCGCTTCTGAGGGCCGAAAACGCGATATCGGCCGATTTTCGATCTGTCAGCAGATTCGGTTTCTGGGCAGTTTACATGTCGAACTGCACGGTAGAAACGATAAAACAGCTCCTCCGTGCAGTTTTCATACCGAGTCACCGTCCACTCGGCTCAGCGAGAAAACGCGATTTCGGCGCTTCTGAGGGCCGAAAACGCGATATCGGCCGATTTTCGATCTGTCAGCAGATTCGGTTTCTGGGCAGTTTACATGTCGAACTGCACGGTAGAAACGATAAAACAGCTCCTCCGTGCAGTTTTCATACCGAGTCACCGTCCACTGGGCTCAGCGAGAAAACGCGATTTCGGCGCTTCTGAGGGCCGAAAACGCGATATCGGCCGATTTGCGATCTGTCAGCAGATTCGGTTTCTGGGCAGTTTACATGTCGAACTGCACGGTAGAAACGATAAAACAGCTCCTCCGTGCAGTTTTCATACCGAGTCACCGTCCACTGGGCTCAGCGAGAAAACGCGATTTCGGCGCTTCTGAGGGCCGAAAACGCGATATCGGCCGATTTTCGATCTGTCAGCAGATTCGGTTTCTGGGCAGTTTACATGTCGAACTGCACGGTAGAAACGATAAAACAGCTCCTCCGTGCAGTTTTCATACCGAGTCACCGTCCACTGGGCTCAGCGAGAAAACGCGATTTCGGCGCTTCTGAGGGCCGAAAACGCGATATCGGCCGATTTGCGATCTGTCAGCAGATTCGGTTTCTGGGCAGTTTACATGTCGAACTGCACGGTAGAAACGATAAAACAGCTCCTCCGTGCAGTTTTCATACCGAGTCACCGTCCACTCGGCTCAGCGAGAAAACGCGATTTCGGCGCTTCTGAGGGCCGAAAACGCGATATCGGCCGATTTTCGATCTGTCAGCAGATTCGGTTTCTGGGCAGTTTACATGTCGAACTGCACGGTAGAAACGATAAAACAGCTCCTCCGTGCAGTTTTCATACCGAGTCACCGTCCACTGGGCTCAGCGAGAAAACGCGATTTCGGCGCTTCTGAGGGCCGAAAACGCGATATCGGCCGATTTGCGATCTGTCAGCAGATTCGGTTTCTGGGCAGTTTACATGTCGAACTGCACGGTAGAAACGATAAAACAGCTCCTCCGTGCAGTTTTCATACCGAGTCACCGTCCACTCGGCTCAGCGAGAAAACGCGATTTCGGCGCTTCTGAGGGCCGAAAACGCGATATCGGCCGATTTTCGATCTGTCAGCAGATTCGGTTTCTGGGCAGTTTACATGTCGAACTGCACGGTAGAAACGATAAAACAGCTCCTCCGTGCAGTTTTCATACCGAGTCACCGTCCACTGGGCTCAGCGAGAAAACGCGATTTCGGCGCTTCTGAGGGCCGAAAACGCGATATCGGCCGATTTGCGATCTGTCAGCAGATTCGGTTTCTGGGCAGTTTACATGTCGAACTGCACGGTAGAAACGATAAAACAGCTCCTCCGTGCAGTTTTCATACCGAGTCACCGTCCACTGGGCTCAGCGAGAAAACGCGATTTCGGCGCTTCTGAGGGCCGAAAACGCGATATCGGCCGATTTGCGATCTGTCAGCAGATTCGGTTTCTGGGCAGTTTACATGTCGAACTGCACGGTAGAAACGATAAAACAGCTCCTCCGTGCAGTTTTCATACCGAGTCACCGTCCACTGGGCTCAGCGAGAAAACGCGATTTCGGCGCTTCTGAGGGCCGAAAACGCGATATCGGCCGATTTGCGATCTGTCAGCAGATTCGGTTTCTGGGCAGTTTACATGTCGAACTGCACGGTAGAAACGATAAAACAGCTCCTCCGTGCAGTTTTCATACCGAGTCACCGTCCACTGGGCTCAGCGAGAAAACGCGATTTCGGCGCTTCTGAGGGCCGAAAACGCGATATCGGCCGATTTGCGATCTGTCAGCAGATTCGGTTTCTGGGCAGTTTACATGTCGAACTGCACGGTAGAAACGATAAAACAGCTCCTCCGTGCAGTTTTCATACCGAGTCACCGTCCACTGGGCTCAGCGAGAAAACGCGATTTCGGCGCTTCTGAGGGCCGAAAACGCGATATCGGCCGATTTTCGATCTGTCAGCAGATTCGGTTTCTGGGCAGTTTACATGTCGAACTGCACGGTAGAAACGATAAAACAGCTCTCCGTGCAGTTTTCATACCGAGTCACCGTCCACTGGGCTCAGCGAGAAAACGCGATTTCGGCGCTTCTGAGGGCCGAAAACGCGATATCGGCCGATTTGCGATCTGTCAGCAGATTCGGTTTCTGGGCAGTTTACATGTCGAACTGCACGGTAGAAACGATAAAACAGCTCCTCCGTGCAGTTTTCATACCGAGTCACCGTCCACTCGGCTCAGCGAGAAAACGCGATTTCGGCGCTTCTGAGGGCCGAAAACGCGATATCGGCCGATTTGCGATCTGTCAGCAGATTCGGTTTCTGGGCAGTTTACATGTCGAACTGCACGGTAGAAACGATAAAACAGCTCCTCCGTGCAGTTTTCATACCGAGTCACCGTCCACTGGGCTCAGCGAGAAAACGCGATTTCGGCGCTTCTGAGGGCCGAAAACGCGATATCGGCCGATTTGCGATCTGTCAGCAGATTCGGTTTCTGGGCAGTTTACATGTCGAACTGCACGGTAGAAACGATAAAACAGCTCCTCCGTGCAGTTTTCATACCGAGTCACCGTCCACTGGGCTCAGCGAGAAAACGCGATTTCGGCGCTTCTGAGGGCCGAAAACGCGATATCGGCCGATTTGCGATCTGTCAGCAGATTCGGTTTCTGGGCAGTTTACATGTCGAACTGCACGGTAGAAACGATAAAACAGCTCCTCCGTGCAGTTTTCATACCGAGTCACCGTCCACTGGGCTCAGCGAGAAAACGCGATTTCGGCGCTTCTGAGGGCCGAAAACGCGATATCGGCCGATTTGCGATCTGTCAGCAGATTCGGTTTCTGGGCAGTTTACATGTCGAACTGCACGGTAGAAACGATAAAACAGCTCCTCCGTGCAGTTTTCATACCGAGTCACCGTCCACTGGGCTCAGCGAGAAAACGCGATTTCGGCGCTTCTGAGGGCCGAAAACGCGATATCGGCCGATTTGCGATCTGTCAGCAGATTCGGTTTCTGGGCAGTTTACATGTCGAACTGCACGGTAGAAACGATAAAACAGCTCCTCCGTGCAGTTTTCATACCGAGTCACCGTCCACTGGGCTCAGCGAGAAAACGCGATTTCGGCGCTTCTGAGGGCCGAAAACGCGATATCGGCCGATTTGCGATCTGTCAGCAGATTCGGTTTCTGGGCAGTTTACATGTCGAACTGCACGGTAGAAACGATAAAACAGCTCCTCCGTGCAGTTTTCATACCGAGTCACCGTCCACTGGGCTCAGCGAGAAAACGCGATTTCGGCGCTTCTGAGGGCCGAAAACGCGATATCGGCCGATTTGCGATCTGTCAGCAGATTCGGTTTCTGGGCAGTTTACATGTCGAACTGCACGGTAGAAACGATAAAACAGCTCCTCCGTGCAGTTTTCATACCGAGTCACCGTCCACTAGGCTCAGCGAGAAAACGCGATTTCGGCGCTTCTGAGGGCCGAAAACGCGATATCGGCCGATTTGCGATCTGTCAGCAGATTCGGTTTCTGGGCAGTTTACATGTCGAACTGCACGGTAGAAACGATAAAACAGCTCCTCCGTGCAGTTTTCATACCGAGTCACCGTCCACTCGGCTCAGCGAGAAAACGCGATTTCGGCGCTTCTGAGGGCCGAAAACGCGATATCGGCCGATTTGCGATCTGTCAGCAGATTCGGTTTCTGGGCAGTTTACATGTCGAACTGCACGGTAGAAACGATAAAACAGCTCCTCCGTGCAGTTTTCATACCGAGTCACCGTCCACTCGGCTCAGCGAGAAAACGCGATTTCGGCGCTTCTGAGGGCCGAAAACGCGATATCGGCCGATTTGCGATCTGTCAGCAGATTCGGTTTCTGGGCAGTTTACATGTCGAACTGCACGGTAGAAACGATAAAACAGCTCCTCCGTGCAGTTTTCATACCGAGTCACCGTCCACTCGGCTCAGCGAGAAAACGCGATTTCGGCGCTTCTGAGGGCCGAAAACGCGATATCGGCCGATTTGCGATCTGTCAGCAGATTCGGTTTCTGGGCAGTTTACATGTCGAACTGCACGGTAGAAACGATAAAACAGCTCCTCCGTGCAGTTTTCATACCGAGTCACCGTCCACTGGGCTCAGCGAGAAAACGCGATTTCGGCGCTTCTGAGGGCCGAAAACGCGATATCGGCCGATTTGCGATCTGTCAGCAGATTCGGTTTCTGGGCAGTTTACATGTCGAACTGCACGGTAGAAACGATAAAACAGCTCCTCCGTGCAGTTTTCATACCGAGTCACCGTCCACTGGGCTCAGCGAGAAAACGCGATTTCGGCGCTTCTGAGGGCCGAAAACGCGATATCGGCCGATTTGCGATCTGTCAGCAGATTCGGTTTCTGGGCAGTTTACATGTCGAACTGCACGGTAGAAACGATAAAACAGCTCCTCCGTGCAGTTTTCATACCGAGTCACCGTCCACTGGGCTCAGCGAGAAAACGCGATTTCGGCGCTTCTGAGGGCCGAAAACGCGATATCGGCCGATTTGCGATCTGTCAGCAGATTCGGTTTCTGGGCAGTTTACATGTCGAACTGCACGGTAGAAACGATAAAACAGCTCCTCCGTGCAGTTTTCATACCGAGTCACCGTCCACTGGGCTCAGCGAGAAAACGCGATTTCGGCGCTTCTGAGGGCCGAAAACGCGATATCGGCCGATTTGCGATCTGTCAGCAGATTCGGTTTCTGGGCAGTTTACATGTCGAACTGCACGGTAGAAACGATAAAACAGCTCCTCCGTGCAGTTTTCATACCGAGTCACCGTCCACTGGGCTCAGCGAGAAAACGCGATTTCGGCGCTTCTGAGGGCCGAAAACGCGATATCGGCCGATTTTCGATCTGTCAGCAGATTCGGTTTCTGGGCAGTTTACATGTCGAACTGCACGGTAGAAACGATAAAACAGCTCCTCCGTGCAGTTTTCATACCGAGTCACCGTCCACTGGGCTCAGCGAGAAAACGCGATTTCGGCGCTTCTGAGGGCCGAAAACGCGATATCGGCCGATTTGCGATCTGTCAGCAGATTCGGTTTCTGGGCAGTTTACATGTCGAACTGCACGGTAGAAACGATAAAACAGCTCCTCCGTGCAGTTTTCATACCGAGTCACCGTCCACTGGGCTCAGCGAGAAAACGCGATTTCGGCGCTTCTGAGGGCCGAAAACGCGATATCGGCCGATTTGCGATCTGTCAGCAGATTCGGTTTCTGGGCAGTTTACATGTCGAACTGCACGGTAGAAACGATAAAACAGCTCCTCCGTGCAGTTTTCATACCGAGTCACCGTCCACTCGGCTCAGCGAGAAAACGCGATTTCGGCGCTTCTGAGGGCCGAAAACGCGATATCGGCCGATTTGCGATCTGTCAGCAGATTCGGTTTCTGGGCAGTTTACATGTCGAACTGCACGGTAGAAACGATAAAACAGCTCCTCCGTGCAGTTTTCATACCGAGTCACCGTCCACTGGGCTCAGCGAGAAAACGCGATTTCGGCGCTTCTGAGGGCCGAAAACGCGATATCGGCCGATTTGCGATCTGTCAGCAGATTCGGTTTCTGGGCAGTTTACATGTCGAACTGCACGGTAGAAACGATAAAACAGCTCCTCCGTGCAGTTTTCATACCGAGTCACCGTCCACTGGGCTCAGCGAGAAAACGCGATTTCGGCGCTTCTGAGGGCCGAAAACGCGATATCGGCCGATTTGCGATCTGTCAGCAGATTCGGTTTCTGGGCAGTTTACATGTCGAACTGCACGGTAGAAACGATAAAACAGCTCCTCCGTGCAGTTTTCATACCGAGTCACCGTCCACTGGGCTCAGCGAGAAAACGCGATTTCGGCGCTTCTGAGGGCCGAAAACGCGATATCGGCCGATTTGCGATCTGTCAGCAGATTCGGTTTCTGGGCAGTTTACATGTCGAACTGCACGGTAGAAACGATAAAACAGCTCCTCCGTGCAGTTTTCATACCGAGTCACCGTCCACTGGGCTCAGCGAGAAAACGCGATTTCGGCGCTTCTGAGGGCCGAAAACGCGATATCGGCCGATTTGCGATCTGTCAGCAGATTCGGTTTCTGGGCAGTTTACATGTCGAACTGCACGGTAGAAACGATAAAACAGCTCCTCCGTGCAGTTTTCATACCGAGTCACCGTCCACTGGGCTCAGCGAGAAAACGCGATTTCGGCGCTTCTGAGGGCCGAAAACGCGATATCGGCCGATTTGCGATCTGTCAGCAGATTCGGTTTCTGGGCAGTTTACATGTCGAACTGCACGGTAGAAACGATAAAACAGCTCCTCCGTGCAGTTTTCATACCGAGTCACCGTCCACTGGGCTCAGCGAGAAAACGCGATTTCGGCGCTTCTGAGGGCCGAAAACGCGATATCGGCCGATTTGCGATCTGTCAGCAGATTCGGTTTCTGGGCAGTTTACATGTCGAACTGCACGGTAGAAACGATAAAACAGCTCCTCCGTGCAGTTTTCATACCGAGTCACCGTCCACTGGGCTCAGCGAGAAAACGCGATTTCGGCGCTTCTGAGGGCCGAAAACGCGATATCGGCCGATTTGCGATCTGTCAGCAGATTCGGTTTCTGGGCAGTTTACATGTCGAACTGCACGGTAGAAACGATAAAACAGCTCCTCCGTGCAGTTTTCATACCGAGTCACCGTCCACTGGGCTCAGCGAGAAAACGCGATTTCGGCGCTTCTGAGGGCCGAAAACGCGATATCGGCCGATTTTGCGATCTGTCAGCAGATTCGGTTTCTGGGCAGTTTACATGTCGAACTGCACGGTAGAAACGATAAAACAGCTCCTCCGTGCAGTTTTCATACCGAGTCACCGTCCACTGGGCTCAGCGAGAAAACGCGATTTCGGCGCTTCTGAGGGCCGAAAACGCGATATCGGCCGATTTGCGATCTGTCAGCAGATTCGGTTTCTGGGCAGTTTACATGTCGAACTGCACGGTAGAAACGATAAAACAGCTCCTCCGTGCAGTTTTCATACCGAGTCACCGTCCACTGGGCTCAGCGAGAAAACGCGATTTCGGCGCTTCTGAGGGCCGAAAACGCGATATCGGCCGATTTGCGATCTGTCAGCAGATTCGGTTTCTGGGCAGTTTACATGTCGAACTGCACGGTAGAAACGATAAAACAGCTCCTCCGTGCAGTTTTCATACCGAGTCACCGTCCACTGGGCTCAGCGAGAAAACGCGATTTCGGCGCTTCTGAGGGCCGAAAACGCGATATCGGCCGATTTGCGATCTGTCAGCAGATTCGGTTTCTGGGCAGTTTACATGTCGAACTGCACGGTAGAAACGATAAAACAGCTCCTCCGTGCAGTTTTCATACCGAGTCACCGTCCACTGGGCTCAGCGAGAAAACGCGATTTCGGCGCTTCTGAGGGCCGAAAACGCGATATCGGCCGATTTGCGATCTGTCAGCAGATTCGGTTTCTGGGCAGTTTACATGTCGAACTGCACGGTAGAAACGATAAAACAGCTCCTCCGTGCAGTTTTCATACCGAGTCACCGTCCACTCGGCTCAGCGAGAAAACGCGATTTCGGCGCTTCTGAGGGCCGAAAACGCGATATCGGCCGATTTGCGATCTGTCAGCAGATTCGGTTTCTGGGCAGTTTACATGTCGAACTGCACGGTAGAAACGATAAAACAGCTCCTCCGTGCAGTTTTCATACCGAGTCACCGTCCACTGGCTCAGCGAGAAAACGCGATTTCGGCGCTTCTGAGGGCCGAAAACGCGATATCGGCCGATTTTCGATCTGTCAGCAGATTCGGTTTCTGGGCAGTTTACATGTCGAACTGCACGGTAGAAACGATAAAACAGCTCCTCCGTGCAGTTTTCATACCGAGTCACCGTCCACTGGGCTCAGCGAGAAAACGCGATTTCGGCGCTTCTGAGGGCCGAAAACGCGATATCGGCCGATTTGCGATCTGTCAGCAGATTCGGTTTCTGGGCAGTTTACATGTCGAACTGCACGGTAGAAACGATAAAACAGCTCCTCCGTGCAGTTTTCATACCGAGTCACCGTCCACTGGGCTCAGCGAGAAAACGCGATTTCGGCGCTTCTGAGGGCCGAAAACGCGATATCGGCCGATTTGCGATCTGTCAGCAGATTCGGTTTCTGGGCAGTTTACATGTCGAACTGCACGGTAGAAACGATAAAACAGCTCCTCCGTGCAGTTTTCATACCGAGTCACCGTCCACTCGGCTCAGCGAGAAAACGCGATTTCGGCGCTTCTGAGGGCCGAAAACGCGATATCGGCCGATTTGCGATCTGTCAGCAGATTCGGTTTCTGGGCAGTTTACATGTCGAACTGCACGGTAGAAACGATAAAACAGCTCCTCCGTGCAGTTTTCATACCGAGTCACCGTCCACTGGGCTCAGCGAGAAAACGCGATTTCGGCGCTTCTGAGGGCCGAAAACGCGATATCGGCCGATTTGCGATCTGTCAGCAGATTCGGTTTCTGGGCAGTTTACATGTCGAACTGCACGGTAGAAACGATAAAACAGCTCCTCCGTGCAGTTTTCATACCGAGTCACCGTCCACTGGGCTCAGCGAGAAAACGCGATTTCGGCGCTTCTGAGGGCCGAAAACGCGATATCGGCCGATTTTGGATCTGTCAGCAGATTCGGTTTCTGGGCAGTTTACATGTCGAACTGCACGGTAGAAACGATAAAACAGCTCCTCCGTGCAGTTTTCATACCGAGTCACCGTCCACTGGGCTCAGCGAGAAAACGCGATTTCGGCGCTTCTGAGGGCCGAAAACGCGATATCGGCCGATTTGCGATCTGTCAGCAGATTCGGTTTCTGGGCAGTTTACATGTCGAACTGCACGGTAGAAACGATAAAACAGCTCCTCCGTGCAGTTTTCATACCGAGTCACCGTCCACTGGCTCAGCGAGAAAACGCGATTTCGGCGCTTCTGAGGGCCGAAAACGCGATATCGGCCGATTTGCGATCTGTCAGCAGATTCGGTTTCTGGGCAGTTTACATGTCGAACTGCACGGTAGAAACGATAAAACAGCTCCTCCGTGCAGTTTTCATACCGAGTCACCGTCCACTGGGCTCAGCGAGAAAACGCGATTTCGGCGCTTCTGAGGGCCGAAAACGCGATATCGGCCGATTTGCGATCTGTCAGCAGATTCGGTTTCTGGGCAGTTTACATGTCGAACTGCACGGTAGAAACGATAAAACAGCTCCTCCGTGCAGTTTTCATACCGAGTCACCGTCCACTGGGCTCAGCGAGAAAACGCGATTTCGGCGCTTCTGAGGGCCGAAAACGCGATATCGGCCGATTTGCGATCTGTCAGCAGATTCGGTTTCTGGGCAGTTTACATGTCGAACTGCACGGTAGAAACGATAAAACAGCTCCTCCGTGCAGTTTTCATACCGAGTCACCGTCCACTCGGCTCAGCGAGAAAACGCGATTTCGGCGCTTCTGAGGGCCGAAAACGCGATATCGGCCGATTTGCGATCTGTCAGCAGATTCGGTTTCTGGGCAGTTTACATGTCGAACTGCACGGTAGAAACGATAAAACAGCTCCTCCGTGCAGTTTTCATACCGAGTCACCGTCCACTGGGCTCAGCGAGAAAACGCGATTTCGGCGCTTCTGAGGGCCGAAAACGCGATATCGGCCGATTTGCGATCTGTCAGCAGATTCGGTTTCTGGGCAGTTTACATGTCGAACTGCACGGTAGAAACGATAAAACAGCTCCTCCGTGCAGTTTTCATACCGAGTCACCGTCCACTGGGCTCAGCGAGAAAACGCGATTTCGGCGCTTCTGAGGGCCGAAAACGCGATATCGGCCGATTTGCGATCTGTCAGCAGATTCGGTTTCTGGGCAGTTTACATGTCGAACTGCACGGTAGAAACGATAAAACAGCTCCTCCGTGCAGTTTTCATACCGAGTCACCGTCCACTGGGCTCAGCGAGAAAACGCGATTTCGGCGCTTCTGAGGGCCGAAAACGCGATATCGGCCGATTTGCGATCTGTCAGCAGATTCGGTTTCTGGGCAGTTTACATGTCGAACTGCACGGTAGAAACGATAAAACAGCTCCTCCGTGCAGTTTTCATACCGAGTCACCGTCCACTGGGCTCAGCGAGAAAACGCGATTTCGGCGCTTCTGAGGGCCGAAAACGCGATATCGGCCGATTTGCGATCTGTCAGCAGATTCGGTTTCTGGGCAGTTTACATGTCGAACTGCACGGTAGAAACGATAAAACAGCTCCTCCGTGCAGTTTTCATACCGAGTCACCGTCCACTGGGCTCAGCGAGAAAACGCGATTTCGGCGCTTCTGAGGGCCGAAAACGCGATATCGGCCGATTTGCGATCTGTCAGCAGATTCGGTTTCTGGGCAGTTTACATGTCGAACTGCACGGTAGAAACGATAAAACAGCTCCTCCGTGCAGTTTTCATACCGAGTCACCGTCCACTGGGCTCAGCGAGAAAACGCGATTTCGGCGCTTCTGAGGGCCGAAAACGCGATATCGGCCGATTTGCGATCTGTCAGCAGATTCGGTTTCTGGGCAGTTTACATGTCGAACTGCACGGTAGAAACGATAAAACAGCTCCTCCGTGCAGTTTTCATACCGAGTCACCGTCCACTGGGCTCAGCGAGAAAACGCGATTTCGGCGCTTCTGAGGGCCGAAAACGCGATATCGGCCGATTTGCGATCTGTCAGCAGATTCGGTTTCTGGGCAGTTTACATGTCGAACTGCACGGTAGAAACGATAAAACAGCTCCTCCGTGCAGTTTTCATACCGAGTCACCGTCCACTGGGCTCAGCGAGAAAACGCGATTTCGGCGCTTCTGAGGGCCGAAAACGCGATATCGGCCGATTTGCGATCTGTCAGCAGATTCGGTTTCTGGGCAGTTTACATGTCGAACTGCACGGTAGAAACGATAAAACAGCTCCTCCGTGCAGTTTTCATACCGAGTCACCGTCCACTGGGCTCAGCGAGAAAACGCGATTTCGGCGCTTCTGAGGGCCGAAAACGCGATATCGGCCGATTTGCGATCTGTCAGCAGATTCGGTTTCTGGGCAGTTTACATGTCGAACTGCACGGTAGAAACGATAAAACAGCTCCTCCGTGCAGTTTTCATACCGAGTCACCGTCCACTGGGCTCAGCGAGAAAACGCGATTTCGGCGCTTCTGAGGGCCGAAAACGCGATATCGGCCGATTTGCGATCTGTCAGCAGATTCGGTTTCTGGGCAGTTTACATGTCGAACTGCACGGTAGAAACGATAAAACAGCTCCTCCGTGCAGTTTTCATACCGAGTCACCGTCCACTCGGCTCAGCGAGAAAACGCGATTTCGGCGCTTCTGAGGGCCGAAAACGCGATATCGGCCGATTTGCGATCTGTCAGCAGATTCGGTTTCTGGGCAGTTTACATGTCGAACTGCACGGTAGAAACGATAAAACAGCTCCTCCGTGCAGTTTTCATACCGAGTCACCGTCCACTGGGCTCAGCGAGAAAACGCGATTTCGGCGCTTCTGAGGGCCGAAAACGCGATATCGGCCGATTTGCGATCTGTCAGCAGATTCGGTTTCTGGGCAGTTTACATGTCGAACTGCACGGTAGAAACGATAAAACAGCTCCTCCGTGCAGTTTTCATACCGAGTCACCGTCCACTGGGCTCAGCGAGAAAACGCGATTTCGGCGCTTCTGAGGGCCGAAAACGCGATATCGGCCGATTTTCGATCTGTCAGCAGATTCGGTTTCTGGGCAGTTTACATGTCGAACTGCACGGTAGAAACGATAAAACAGCTCCTCCGTGCAGTTTTCATACCGAGTCACCGTCCACTGGGCTCAGCGAGAAAACGCGATTTCGGCGCTTCTGAGGGCCGAAAACGCGATATCGGCCGATTTGCGATCTGTCAGCAGATTCGGTTTCTGGGCAGTTTACATGTCGAACTGCACGGTAGAAACGATAAAACAGCTCCTCCGTGCAGTTTTCATACCGAGTCACCGTCCACTGGGCTCAGCGAGAAAACGCGATTTCGGCGCTTCTGAGGGCCGAAAACGCGATATCGGCCGATTTTCGATCTGTCAGCAGATTCGGTTTCTGGGCAGTTTACATGTCGAACTGCACGGTAGAAACGATAAAACAGCTCCTCCGTGCAGTTTTCATACCGAGTCACCGTCCACTGGGCTCAGCGAGAAAACGCGATTTCGGCGCTTCTGAGGGCCGAAAACGCGATATCGGCCGATTTGCGATCTGTCAGCAGATTCGGTTTCTGGGCAGTTTACATGTCGAACTGCACGGTAGAAACGATAAAACAGCTCCTCCGTGCAGTTTTCATACCGAGTCACCGTCCACTGGGCTCAGCGAGAAAACGCGATTTCGGCGCTTCTGAGGGCCGAAAACGCGATATCGGCCGATTTGCGATCTGTCAGCAGATTCGGTTTCTGGGCAGTTTACATGTCGAACTGCACGGTAGAAACGATAAAACAGCTCCTCCGTGCAGTTTTCATACCGAGTCACCGTCCACTGGGCTCAGCGAGAAAACGCGATTTCGGCGCTTCTGAGGGCCGAAAACGCGATATCGGCCGATTTGCGATCTGTCAGCAGATTCGGTTTCTGGGCAGTTTACATGTCGAACTGCACGGTAGAAACGATAAAACAGCTCCTCCGTGCAGTTTTCATACCGAGTCACCGTCCACTGGGCTCAGCGAGAAAACGCGATTTCGGCGCTTCTGAGGGCCGAAAACGCGATATCGGCCGATTTTCGATCTGTCAGCAGATTCGGTTTCTGGGCAGTTTACATGTCGAACTGCACGGTAGAAACGATAAAACAGCTCCTCCGTGCAGTTTTCATACCGAGTCACCGTCCACTGGGCTCAGCGAGAAAACGCGATTTCGGCGCTTCTGAGGGCCGAAAACGCGATATCGGCCGATTTTCGATCTGTCAGCAGATTCGGTTTCTGGGCAGTTTACATGTCGAACTGCACGGTAGAAACGATAAAACAGCTCCTCCGTGCAGTTTTCATACCGAGTCACCGTCCACTGGGCTCAGCGAGAAAACGCGATTTCGGCGCTTCTGAGGGCCGAAAACGCGATATCGGCCGATTTTCGATCTGTCAGCAGATTCGGTTTCTGGGCAGTTTACATGTCGAACTGCACGGTAGAAACGATAAAACAGCTCCTCCGTGCAGTTTTCATACCGAGTCACCGTCCACTGGGCTCAGCGAGAAAACGCGATTTCGGCGCTTCTGAGGGCCGAAAACGCGATATCGGCCGATTTGCGATCTGTCAGCAGATTCGGTTTCTGGGCAGTTTACATGTCGAACTGCACGGTAGAAACGATAAAACAGCTCCTCCGTGCAGTTTTCATACCGAGTCACCGTCCACTGGGCTCAGCGAGAAAACGCGATTTCGGCGCTTCTGAGGGCCGAAAACGCGATATCGGCCGATTTGCGATCTGTCAGCAGATTCGGTTTCTGGGCAGTTTACATGTCGAACTGCACGGTAGAAACGATAAAACAGCTCCTCCGTGCAGTTTTCATACCGAGTCACCGTCCACTGGGCTCAGCGAGAAAACGCGATTTCGGCGCTTCTGAGGGCCGAAAACGCGATATCGGCCGATTTGCGATCTGTCAGCAGATTCGGTTTCTGGGCAGTTTACATGTCGAACTGCACGGTAGAAACGATAAAACAGCTCCTCCGTGCAGTTTTCATACCGAGTCACCGTCCACTGGGCTCAGCGAGAAAACGCGATTTCGGCGCTTCTGAGGGCCGAAAACGCGATATCGGCCGATTTGCGATCTGTCAGCAGATTCGGTTTCTGGGCAGTTTACATGTCGAACTGCACGGTAGAAACGATAAAACAGCTCCTCCGTGCAGTTTTCATACCGAGTCACCGTCCACTGGGCTCAGCGAGAAAACGCGATTTCGGCGCTTCTGAGGGCCGAAAACGCGATATCGGCCGATTTTCGATCTGTCAGCAGATTCGGTTTCTGGGCAGTTTACATGTCGAACTGCACGGTAGAAACGATAAAACAGCTCCTCCGTGCAGTTTTCATACCGAGTCACCGTCCACTGGGCTCAGCGAGAAAACGCGATTTCGGCGCTTCTGAGGGCCGAAAACGCGATATCGGCCGATTTGCGATCTGTCAGCAGATTCGGTTTCTGGGCAGTTTACATGTCGAACTGCACGGTAGAAACGATAAAACAGCTCCTCCGTGCAGTTTTCATACCGAGTCACCGTCCACTGGGCTCAGCGAGAAAACGCGATTTCGGCGCTTCTGAGGGCCGAAAACGCGATATCGGCCGATTTTCGATCTGTCAGCAGATTCGGTTTCTGGGCAGTTTACATGTCGAACTGCACGGTAGAAACGATAAAACAGCTCCTCCGTGCAGTTTTCATACCGAGTCACCGTCCACTGGGCTCAGCGAGAAAACGCGATTTCGGCGCTTCTGAGGGCCGAAAACGCGATATCGGCCGATTTGCGATCTGTCAGCAGATTCGGTTTCTGGGCAGTTTACATGTCGAACTGCACGGTAGAAACGATAAAACAGCTCCTCCGTGCAGTTTTCATACCGAGTCACCGTCCACTGGGCTCAGCGAGAAAACGCGATTTCGGCGCTTCTGAGGGCCGAAAACGCGATATCGGCCGATTTGCGATCTGTCAGCAGATTCGGTTTCTGGGCAGTTTACATGTCGAACTGCACGGTAGAAACGATAAAACAGCTCCTCCGTGCAGTTTTCATACCGAGTCACCGTCCACTGGGCTCAGCGAGAAAACGCGATTTCGGCGCTTCTGAGGGCCGAAAACGCGATATCGGCCGATTTGCGATCTGTCAGCAGATTCGGTTTCTGGGCAGTTTACATGTCGAACTGCACGGTAGAAACGATAAAACAGCTCCTCCGTGCAGTTTTCATACCGAGTCACCGTCCACTGGGCTCAGCGAGAAAACGCGATTTCGGCGCTTCTGAGGGCCGAAAACGCGATATCGGCCGATTTTCGATCTGTCAGCAGATTCGGTTTCTGGGCAGTTTACATGTCGAACTGCACGGTAGAAACGATAAAACAGCTCCTCCGTGCAGTTTTCATACCGAGTCACCGTCCACTGGGCTCAGCGAGAAAACGCGATTTCGGCGCTTCTGAGGGCCGAAAACGCGATATCGGCCGATTTGCGATCTGTCAGCAGATTCGGTTTCTGGGCAGTTTACATGTCGAACTGCACGGTAGAAACGATAAAACAGCTCCTCCGTGCAGTTTTCATACCGAGTCACCGTCCACTGGGCTCAGCGAGAAAACGCGATTTCGGCGCTTCTGAGGGCCGAAAACGCGATATCGGCCGATTTGCGATCTGTCAGCAGATTCGGTTTCTGGGCAGTTTACATGTCGAACTGCACGGTAGAAACGATAAAACAGCTCCTCCGTGCAGTTTTCATACCGAGTCACCGTCCACTGGGCTCAGCGAGAAAACGCGATTTCGGCGCTTCTGAGGGCCGAAAACGCGATATCGGCCGATTTGCGATCTGTCAGCAGATTCGGTTTCTGGGCAGTTTACATGTCGAACTGCACGGTAGAAACGATAAAACAGCTCCTCCGTGCAGTTTTCATACCGAGTCACCGTCCACTGGGCTCAGCGAGAAAACGCGATTTCGGCGCTTCTGAGGGCCGAAAACGCGATATCGGCCGATTTGCGATCTGTCAGCAGATTCGGTTTCTGGGCAGTTTACATGTCGAACTGCACGGTAGAAACGATAAAACAGCTCCTCCGTGCAGTTTTCATACCGAGTCACCGTCCACTGGGCTCAGCGAGAAAACGCGATTTCGGCGCTTCTGAGGGCCGAAAACGCGATATCGGCCGATTTTCGATCTGTCAGCAGATTCGGTTTCTGGGCAGTTTACATGTCGAACTGCACGGTAGAAACGATAAAACAGCTCCTCCGTGCAGTTTTCATACCGAGTCACCGTCCACTGGGCTCAGCGAGAAAACGCGATTTCGGCGCTTCTGAGGGCCGAAAACGCGATATCGGCCGATTTTCGATCTGTCAGCAGATTCGGTTTCTGGGCAGTTTACATGTCGAACTGCACGGTAGAAACGATAAAACAGCTCCTCCGTGCAGTTTTCATACCGAGTCACCGTCCACTGGGCTCAGCGAGAAAACGCGATTTCGGCGCTTCTGAGGGCCGAAAACGCGATATCGGCCGATTTGCGATCTGTCAGCAGATTCGGTTTCTGGGCAGTTTACATGTCGAACTGCACGGTAGAAACGATAAAACAGCTCCTCCGTGCAGTTTTCATACCGAGTCACCGTCCACTGGGCTCAGCGAGAAAACGCGATTTCGGCGCTTCTGAGGGCCGAAAACGCGATATCGGCCGATTTGCGATCTGTCAGCAGATTCGGTTTCTGGGCAGTTTACATGTCGAACTGCACGGTAGAAACGATAAAACAGCTCCTCCGTGCAGTTTTCATACCGAGTCACCGTCCACTGGGCTCAGCGAGAAAACGCGATTTCGGCGCTTCTGAGGGCCGAAAACGCGATATCGGCCGATTTTCGATCTGTCAGCAGATTCGGTTTCTGGGCAGTTTACATGTCGAACTGCACGGTAGAAACGATAAAACAGCTCCTCCGTGCAGTTTTCATACCGAGTCACCGTCCACTGGGCTCAGCGAGAAAACGCGATTTCGGCGCTTCTGAGGGCCGAAAACGCGATATCGGCCGATTTTCGATCTGTCAGCAGATTCGGTTTCTGGGCAGTTTACATGTCGAACTGCACGGTAGAAACGATAAAACAGCTCCTCCGTGCAGTTTTCATACCGAGTCACCGTCCACTGGGCTCAGCGAGAAAACGCGATTTCGGCGCTTCTGAGGGCCGAAAACGCGATATCGGCCGATTTGCGATCTGTCAGCAGATTCGGTTTCTGGGCAGTTTACATGTCGAACTGCACGGTAGAAACGATAAAACAGCTCCTCCGTGCAGTTTTCATACCGAGTCACCGTCCACTGGGCTCAGCGAGAAAACGCGATTTCGGCGCTTCTGAGGGCCGAAAACGCGATATCGGCCGATTTTCGATCTGTCAGCAGATTCGGTTTCTGGGCAGTTTACATGTCGAACTGCACGGTAGAAACGATAAAACAGCTCCTCCGTGCAGTTTTCATACCGAGTCACCGTCCACTGGGCTCAGCGAGAAAACGCGATTTCGGCGCTTCTGAGGGCCGAAAACGCGATATCGGCCGATTTTCGATCTGTCAGCAGATTCGGTTTCTGGGCAGTTTACATGTCGAACTGCACGGTAGAAACGATAAAACAGCTCCTCCGTGCAGTTTTCATACCGAGTCACCGTCCACTGGGCTCAGCGAGAAAACGCGATTTCGGCGCTTCTGAGGGCCGAAAACGCGATATCGGCCGATTTTCGATCTGTCAGCAGATTCGGTTTCTGGGCAGTTTACATGTCGAACTGCACGGTAGAAACGATAAAACAGCTCCTCCGTGCAGTTTTCATACCGAGTCACCGTCCACTGGGCTCAGCGAGAAAACGCGATTTCGGCGCTTCTGAGGGCCGAAAACGCGATATCGGCCGATTTTCGATCTGTCAGCAGATTCGGTTTCTGGGCAGTTTACATGTCGAACTGCACGGTAGAAACGATAAAACAGCTCCTCCGTGCAGTTTTCATACCGAGTCACCGTCCACTGGGCTCAGCGAGAAAACGCGATTTCGGCGCTTCTGAGGGCCGAAAACGCGATATCGGCCGATTTTCGATCTGTCAGCAGATTCGGTTTCTGGGCAGTTTACATGTCGAACTGCACGGTAGAAACGATAAAACAGCTCCTCCGTGCAGTTTTCATACCGAGTCACCGTCCACTGGGCTCAGCGAGAAAACGCGATTTCGGCGCTTCTGAGGGCCGAAAACGCGATATCGGCCGATTTGCGATCTGTCAGCAGATTCGGTTTCTGGGCAGTTTACATGTCGAACTGCACGGTAGACGATAAAACAGCTCCTCCGTGCAGTTTTCATACCGAGTCACCGTCCACTGGGCTCAGCGAGAAAACGCGATTTCGGCGCTTCTGAGGGCCGAAAACGCGATATCGGCCGATTTGCGATCTGTCAGCAGATTCGGTTTCTGGGCAGTTTACATGTCGAACTGCACGGTAGAAACGATAAAACAGCTCCTCCGTGCAGTTTTCATACCGAGTCACCGTCCACTGGGCTCAGCGAGAAAACGCGATTTCGGCGCTTCTGAGGGCCGAAAACGCGATATCGGCCGATTTGCGATCTGTCAGCAGATTCGGTTTCTGGGCAGTTTACATGTCGAACTGCACGGTAGAAACGATAAAACAGCTCCTCCGTGCAGTTTTCATACCGAGTCACCGTCCACTGGGCTCAGCGAGAAAACGCGATTTCGGCGCTTCTGAGGGCCGAAAACGCGATATCGGCCGATTTGCGATCTGTCAGCAGATTCGGTTTCTGGGCAGTTTACATGTCGAACTGCACGGTAGAAACGATAAAACAGCTCCTCCGTGCAGTTTTCATACCGAGTCACCGTCCACTGGGCTCAGCGAGAAAACGCGATTTCGGCGCTTCTGAGGGCCGAAAACGCGATATCGGCCGATTTGCGATCTGTCAGCAGATTCGGTTTCTGGGCAGTTTACATGTCGAACTGCACGGTAGAAACGATAAAACAGCTCCTCCGTGCAGTTTTCATACCGAGTCACCGTCCACTGGGCTCAGCGAGAAAACGCGATTTCGGCGCTTCTGAGGGCCGAAAACGCGATATCGGCCGATTTTCGATCTGTCAGCAGATTCGGTTTCTGGGCAGTTTACATGTCGAACTGCACGGTAGAAACGATAAAACAGCTCCTCCGTGCAGTTTTCATACCGAGTCACCGTCCACTGGGCTCAGCGAGAAAACGCGATTTCGGCGCTTCTGAGGGCCGAAAACGCGATATCGGCCGATTTGCGATCTGTCAGCAGATTCGGTTTCTGGGCAGTTTACATGTCGAACTGCACGGTAGAAACGATAAAACAGCTCCTCCGTGCAGTTTTCATACCGAGTCACCGTCCACTGGGCTCAGCGAGAAAACGCGATTTCGGCGCTTCTGAGGGCCGAAAACGCGATATCGGCCGATTTGCGATCTGTCAGCAGATTCGGTTTCTGGGCAGTTTACATGTCGAACTGCACGGTAGAAACGATAAAACAGCTCCTC
The DNA here is from genome assembly GCA_033815515.1 of Cryptocheilus praepositus. Taxonomy (NCBI): domain Eukaryota; kingdom Metazoa; phylum Arthropoda; class Insecta; order Hymenoptera; family Pompilidae; genus Cryptocheilus; species Cryptocheilus praepositus. The sequence continues at coordinate 176,385 of JAWWQZ010000208.1, read as the reverse complement.
CGTGCAGTTTTCATACCGAGTCACCGTCCACTGGGCTCAGCGAGAAAACGCGATTTCGGCGCTTCTGAGGGCCGAAAACGCGATATCGGCCGATTTTCGATCTGTCAGCAGATTCGGTTTCTGGGCAGTTTACATGTCGAACTGCACGGTAGAAACGATAAAACAGCTCCTCCGTGCAGTTTTCATACCGAGTCACCGTCCACTGGGCTCAGCGAGAAAACGCGATTTCGGCGCTTCTGAGGGCCGAAAACGCGATATCGGCCGATTTGCGATCTGTCAGCAGATTCGGTTTCTGGGCAGTTTACATGTCGAACTGCACGGTAGAAACGATAAAACAGCTCCTCCGTGCAGTTTTCATACCGAGTCACCGTCCACTGGGCTCAGCGAGAAAACGCGATTTCGGCGCTTCTGAGGGCCGAAAACGCGATATCGGCCGATTTTCGATCTGTCAGCAGATTCGGTTTCTGGGCAGTTTACATGTCGAACTGCACGGTAGAAACGATAAAACAGCTCCTCCGTGCAGTTTTCATACCGAGTCACCGTCCACTGGGCTCAGCGAGAAAACGCGATTTCGGCGCTTCTGAGGGCCGAAAACGCGATATCGGCCGATTTGCGATCTGTCAGCAGATTCGGTTTCTGGGCAGTTTACATGTCGAACTGCACGGTAGAAACGATAAAACAGCTCCTCCGTGCAGTTTTCATACCGAGTCACCGTCCACTGGGCTCAGCGAGAAAACGCGATTTCGGCGCTTCTGAGGGCCGAAAACGCGATATCGGCCGATTTGCGATCTGTCAGCAGATTCGGTTTCTGGGCAGTTTACATGTCGAACTGCACGGTAGAAACGATAAAACAGCTCCTCCGTGCAGTTTTCATACCGAGTCACCGTCCACTGGGCTCAGCGAGAAAACGCGATTTCGGCGCTTCTGAGGGCCGAAAACGCGATATCGGCCGATTTTCGATCTGTCAGCAGATTCGGTTTCTGGGCAGTTTACATGTCGAACTGCACGGTAGAAACGATAAAACAGCTCCTCCGTGCAGTTTTCATACCGAGTCACCGTCCACTGGGCTCAGCGAGAAAACGCGATTTCGGCGCTTCTGAGGGCCGAAAACGCGATATCGGCCGATTTTCGATCTGTCAGCAGATTCGGTTTCTGGGCAGTTTACATGTCGAACTGCACGGTAGAAACGATAAAACAGCTCCTCCGTGCAGTTTTCATACCGAGTCACCGTCCACTGGGCTCAGCGAGAAAACGCGATTTCGGCGCTTCTGAGGGCCGAAAACGCGATATCGGCCGATTTGCGATCTGTCAGCAGATTCGGTTTCTGGGCAGTTTACATGTCGAACTGCACGGTAGAAACGATAAAACAGCTCCTCCGTGCAGTTTTCATACCGAGTCACCGTCCACTGGGCTCAGCGAGAAAACGCGATTTCGGCGCTTCTGAGGGCCGAAAACGCGATATCGGCCGATTTGCGATCTGTCAGCAGATTCGGTTTCTGGGCAGTTTACATGTCGAACTGCACGGTAGAAACGATAAAACAGCTCCTCCGTGCAGTTTTCATACCGAGTCACCGTCCACTGGGCTCAGCGAGAAAACGCGATTTCGGCGCTTCTGAGGGCCGAAAACGCGATATCGGCCGATTTTCGATCTGTCAGCAGATTCGGTTTCTGGGCAGTTTACATGTCGAACTGCACGGTAGAAACGATAAAACAGCTCCTCCGTGCAGTTTTCATACCGAGTCACCGTCCACTGGGCTCAGCGAGAAAACGCGATTTCGGCGCTTCTGAGGGCCGAAAACGCGATATCGGCCGATTTTCGATCTGTCAGCAGATTCGGTTTCTGGGCAGTTTACATGTCGAACTGCACGGTAGAAACGATAAAACAGCTCCTCCGTGCAGTTTTCATACCGAGTCACCGTCCACTGGGCTCAGCGAGAAAACGCGATTTCGGCGCTTCTGAGGGCCGAAAACGCGATATCGGCCGATTTGCGATCTGTCAGCAGATTCGGTTTCTGGGCAGTTTACATGTCGAACTGCACGGTAGAAACGATAAAACAGCTCCTCCGTGCAGTTTTCATACCGAGTCACCGTCCACTGGGCTCAGCGAGAAAACGCGATTTCGGCGCTTCTGAGGGCCGAAAACGCGATATCGGCCGATTTGCGATCTGTCAGCAGATTCGGTTTCTGGGCAGTTTACATGTCGAACTGCACGGTAGAAACGATAAAACAGCTCCTCCGTGCAGTTTTCATACCGAGTCACCGTCCACTGGGCTCAGCGAGAAAACGCGATTTCGGCGCTTCTGAGGGCCGAAAACGCGATATCGGCCGATTTGCGATCTGTCAGCAGATTCGGTTTCTGGGCAGTTTACATGTCGAACTGCACGGTAGAAACGATAAAACAGCTCCTCCGTGCAGTTTTCATACCGAGTCACCGTCCACTGGGCTCAGCGAGAAAACGCGATTTCGGCGCTTCTGAGGGCCGAAAACGCGATATCGGCCGATTTTCGATCTGTCAGCAGATTCGGTTTCTGGGCAGTTTACATGTCGAACTGCACGGTAGAAACGATAAAACAGCTCCTCCGTGCAGTTTTCATACCGAGTCACCGTCCACTGGGCTCAGCGAGAAAACGCGATTTCGGCGCTTCTGAGGGCCGAAAACGCGATATCGGCCGATTTTCGATCTGTCAGCAGATTCGGTTTCTGGGCAGTTTACATGTCGAACTGCACGGTAGAAACGATAAAACAGCTCCTCCGTGCAGTTTTCATACCGAGTCACCGTCCACTGGGCTCAGCGAGAAAACGCGATTTCGGCGCTTCTGAGGGCCGAAAACGCGATATCGGCCGATTTTCGATCTGTCAGCAGATTCGGTTTCTGGGCAGTTTACATGTCGAACTGCACGGTAGAAACGATAAAACAGCTCCTCCGTGCAGTTTTCATACCGAGTCACCGTCCACTGGGCTCAGCGAGAAAACGCGATTTCGGCGCTTCTGAGGGCCGAAAACGCGATATCGGCCGATTTGCGATCTGTCAGCAGATTCGGTTTCTGGGCAGTTTACATGTCGAACTGCACGGTAGAAACGATAAAACAGCTCCTCCGTGCAGTTTTCATACCGAGTCACCGTCCACTGGGCTCAGCGAGAAAACGCGATTTCGGCGCTTCTGAGGGCCGAAAACGCGATATCGGCCGATTTGCGATCTGTCAGCAGATTCGGTTTCTGGGCAGTTTACATGTCGAACTGCACGGTAGAAACGATAAAACAGCTCCTCCGTGCAGTTTTCATACCGAGTCACCGTCCACTGGGCTCAGCGAGAAAACGCGATTTCGGCGCTTCTGAGGGCCGAAAACGCGATATCGGCCGATTTGCGATCTGTCAGCAGATTCGGTTTCTGGGCAGTTTACATGTCGAACTGCACGGTAGAAACGATAAAACAGCTCCTCCGTGCAGTTTTCATACCGAGTCACCGTCCACTGGGCTCAGCGAGAAAACGCGATTTCGGCGCTTCTGAGGGCCGAAAACGCGATATCGGCCGATTTGCGATCTGTCAGCAGATTCGGTTTCTGGGCAGTTTACATGTCGAACTGCACGGTAGAAACGATAAAACAGCTCCTCCGTGCAGTTTTCATACCGAGTCACCGTCCACTGGGCTCAGCGAGAAAACGCGATTTCGGCGCTTCTGAGGGCCGAAAACGCGATATCGGCCGATTTGCGATCTGTCAGCAGATTCGGTTTCTGGGCAGTTTACATGTCGAACTGCACGGTAGAAACGATAAAACAGCTCCTCCGTGCAGTTTTCATACCGAGTCACCGTCCACTGGGCTCAGCGAGAAAACGCGATTTCGGCGCTTCTGAGGGCCGAAAACGCGATATCGGCCGATTTTCGATCTGTCAGCAGATTCGGTTTCTGGGCAGTTTACATGTCGAACTGCACGGTAGAAACGATAAAACAGCTCCTCCGTGCAGTTTTCATACCGAGTCACCGTCCACTGGGCTCAGCGAGAAAACGCGATTTCGGCGCTTCTGAGGGCCGAAAACGCGATATCGGCCGATTTGCGATCTGTCAGCAGATTCGGTTTCTGGGCAGTTTACATGTCGAACTGCACGGTAGAAACGATAAAACAGCTCCTCCGTGCAGTTTTCATACCGAGTCACCGTCCACTGGGCTCAGCGAGAAAACGCGATTTCGGCGCTTCTGAGGGCCGAAAACGCGATATCGGCCGATTTGCGATCTGTCAGCAGATTCGGTTTCTGGGCAGTTTACATGTCGAACTGCACGGTAGAAACGATAAAACAGCTCCTCCGTGCAGTTTTCATACCGAGTCACCGTCCACTGGGCTCAGCGAGAAAACGCGATTTCGGCGCTTCTGAGGGCCGAAAACGCGATATCGGCCGATTTGCGATCTGTCAGCAGATTCGGTTTCTGGGCAGTTTACATGTCGAACTGCACGGTAGAAACGATAAAACAGCTCCTCCGTGCAGTTTTCATACCGAGTCACCGTCCACTGGGCTCAGCGAGAAAACGCGATTTCGGCGCTTCTGAGGGCCGAAAACGCGATATCGGCCGATTTTCGATCTGTCAGCAGATTCGGTTTCTGGGCAGTTTACATGTCGAACTGCACGGTAGAAACGATAAAACAGCTCCTCCGTGCAGTTTTCATACCGAGTCACCGTCCACTGGGCTCAGCGAGAAAACGCGATTTCGGCGCTTCTGAGGGCCGAAAACGCGATATCGGCCGATTTGCGATCTGTCAGCAGATTCGGTTTCTGGGCAGTTTACATGTCGAACTGCACGGTAGAAACGATAAAACAGCTCCTCCGTGCAGTTTTCATACCGAGTCACCGTCCACTGGGCTCAGCGAGAAAACGCGATTTCGGCGCTTCTGAGGGCCGAAAACGCGATATCGGCCGATTTGCGATCTGTCAGCAGATTCGGTTTCTGGGCAGTTTACATGTCGAACTGCACGGTAGAAACGATAAAACAGCTCCTCCGTGCAGTTTTCATACCGAGTCACCGTCCACTGGGCTCAGCGAGAAAACGCGATTTCGGCGCTTCTGAGGGCCGAAAACGCGATATCGGCCGATTTTCGATCTGTCAGCAGATTCGGTTTCTGGGCAGTTTACATGTCGAACTGCACGGTAGAAACGATAAAACAGCTCCTCCGTGCAGTTTTCATACCGAGTCACCGTCCACTGGGCTCAGCGAGAAAACGCGATTTCGGCGCTTCTGAGGGCCGAAAACGCGATATCGGCCGATTTGCGATCTGTCAGCAGATTCGGTTTCTGGGCAGTTTACATGTCGAACTGCACGGTAGAAACGATAAAACAGCTCCTCCGTGCAGTTTTCATACCGAGTCACCGTCCACTGGGCTCAGCGAGAAAACGCGATTTCGGCGCTTCTGAGGGCCGAAAACGCGATATCGGCCGATTTTCGATCTGTCAGCAGATTCGGTTTCTGGGCAGTTTACATGTCGAACTGCACGGTAGAAACGATAAAACAGCTCCTCCGTGCAGTTTTCATACCGAGTCACCGTCCACTGGGCTCAGCGAGAAAACGCGATTTCGGCGCTTCTGAGGGCCGAAAACGCGATATCGGCCGATTTGCGATCTGTCAGCAGATTCGGTTTCTGGGCAGTTTACATGTCGAACTGCACGGTAGAAACGATAAAACAGCTCCTCCGTGCAGTTTTCATACCGAGTCACCGTCCACTGGGCTCAGCGAGAAAACGCGATTTCGGCGCTTCTGAGGGCCGAAAACGCGATATCGGCCGATTTGCGATCTGTCAGCAGATTCGGTTTCTGGGCAGTTTACATGTCGAACTGCACGGTAGAAACGATAAAACAGCTCCTCCGTGCAGTTTTCATACCGAGTCACCGTCCACTGGGCTCAGCGAGAAAACGCGATTTCGGCGCGGTTTCTGGGCAGTTTGCTCCTCCGTGCAGTTTTCATACCGAGTCACCGTCCACTGGGCCGCGAGAAAACGCGATTTCGGAGCTTCTGAGGGCCGAAAACGCGATATCGGCCGATTTGCGATCTGTCAGCAGATTCGGTTTCTGGGCAGTTTACATGTCGAACTGCACGGTAGAAACGATAAAACAGCTCCTCCGTGCAGTTTTCATACCGAGTCACCGTCCACTGGGCTCAGCGAGAAAACGCGATTTCGGCGCTTCTGAGGGCCGAAAACGCGATATCGGCCGATTTGCGATCTGTCAGCAGATTCGGTTTCTGGGCAGTTTACATGTCGAACTGCACGGTAGAAACGATAAAACAGCTCCTCCGTGCAGTTTTCATACCGAGTCACCGTCCACTGGGCTCAGCGAGAAAACGCGATTTCGGCGCTTCTGAGGGCCGAAAACGCGATATCGGCCGATTTGCGATCTGTCAGCAGATTCGGTTTCTGGGCAGTTTACATGTCGAACTGCACGGTAGAAACGATAAAACAGCTCCTCCGTGCAGTTTTCATACCGAGTCACCGTCCACTGGGCTCAGCGAGAAAACGCGATTTCGGCACTTCTGAGGGCCGAAAACGCGATATCGGCCGATTTCGATCTGTCAGCAGATTCGGTTTCTGGGCAGTTTACATGTCGAACTGCACGGTAGAAACGATAAAACAGCTCCTCCGTGCAGTTTTCATACCGAGTCACCGTCCACTGGGCTCAGCGAGAAAACGCGATTTCGGCGCTTCTGAGGGCCGAAAACGCGATATCGGCCGATTTGCGATCTGTCAGCAGATTCGGTTTCTGGGCAGTTTACATGTCGAACTGCACGGTAGAAACGATAAAACAGCTCCTCCGTGCAGTTTTCATACCGAGTCACCGTCCACTGGGCTCAGCGAGAAAACGCGATTTCGGCGCTTCTGAGGGCCGAAAACGCGATATCGGCCGATTTTCGATCTGTCAGCAGATTCGGTTTCTGGGCAGTTTACATGTCGAACTGCACGGTAGAAACGATAAAACAGCTCCTCCGTGCAGTTTTCATACCGAGTCACCGTCCACTGGGCTCAGCGAGAAAACGCGATTTCGGCGCTTCTGAGGGCCGAAAACGCGATATCGGCCGATTTTCGATCTGTCAGCAGATTCGGTTTCTGGGCAGTTTACATGTCGAACTGCACGGTAGAAACGATAAAACAGCTCCTCCGTGCAGTTTTCATACCGAGTCACCGTCCACTGGGCTCAGCGAGAAAACGCGATTTCGGCGCTTCTGAGGGCCGAAAACGCGATATCGGCCGATTTGCGATCTGTCAGCAGATTCGGTTTCTGGGCAGTTTACATGTCGAACTGCACGGTAGAAACGATAAAACAGCTCCTCCGTGCAGTTTTCATACCGAGTCACCGTCCACTGGGCTCAGCGAGAAAACGCGATTTCGGCGCTTCTGAGGGCCGAAAACGCGATATCGGCCGATTTTCGATCTGTCAGCAGATTCGGTTTCTGGGCAGTTTACATGTCGAACTGCACGGTAGAAACGATAAAACAGCTCCTCCGTGCAGTTTTCATACCGAGTCACCGTCCACTGGGCTCAGCGAGAAAACGCGATTTCGGCGCTTCTGAGGGCCGAAAACGCGATATCGGCCGATTTGCGATCTGTCAGCAGATTCGGTTTCTGGGCAGTTTACATGTCGAACTGCACGGTAGAAACGATAAAACAGCTCCTCCGTGCAGTTTTCATACCGAGTCACCGTCCACTGGGCTCAGCGAGAAAACGCGATTTCGGCGCTTCTGAGGGCCGAAAACGCGATATCGGCCGATTTTCGATCTGTCAGCAGATTCGGTTTCTGGGCAGTTTACATGTCGAACTGCACGGTAGAAACGATAAAACAGCTCCTCCGTGCAGTTTTCATACCGAGTCACCGTCCACTGGGCTCAGCGAGAAAACGCGATTTCGGCGCTTCTGAGGGCCGAAAACGCGATATCGGCCGATTTGCGATCTGTCAGCAGATTCGGTTTCTGGGCAGTTTACATGTCGAACTGCACGGTAGAAACGATAAAACAGCTCCTCCGTGCAGTTTTCATACCGAGTCACCGTCCACTGGGCTCAGCGAGAAAACGCGATTTCGGCGCTTCTGAGGGCCGAAAACGCGATATCGGCCGATTTGCGATCTGTCAGCAGATTCGGTTTCTGGGCAGTTTACATGTCGAACTGCACGGTAGAAACGATAAAACAGCTCCTCCGTGCAGTTTTCATACCGAGTCACCGTCCACTGGGCTCAGCGAGAAAACGCGATTTCGGCGCTTCTGAGGGCCGAAAACGCGATATCGGCCGATTTGCGATCTGTCAGCAGATTCGGTTTCTGGGCAGTTTACATGTCGAACTGCACGGTAGAAACGATAAAACAGCTCCTCCGTGCAGTTTTCATACCGAGTCACCGTCCACTGGGCTCAGCGAGAAAACGCGATTTCGGCGCTTCTGAGGGCCGAAAACGCGATATCGGCCGATTTGCGATCTGTCAGCAGATTCGGTTTCTGGGCAGTTTACATGTCGAACTGCACGGTAGAAACGATAAAACAGCTCCTCCGTGCAGTTTTCATACCGAGTCACCGTCCACTGGGCTCAGCGAGAAAACGCGATTTCGGCGCTTCTGAGGGCCGAAAACGCGATATCGGCCGATTTGCGATCTGTCAGCAGATTCGGTTTCTGGGCAGTTTACATGTCGAACTGCACGGTAGAAACGATAAAACAGCTCCTCCGTGCAGTTTTCATACCGAGTCACCGTCCACTGGGCTCAGCGAGAAAACGCGATTTCGGCGCTTCTGAGGGCCGAAAACGCGATATCGGCCGATTTGCGATCTGTCAGCAGATTCGGTTTCTGGGCAGTTTACATGTCGAACTGCACGGTAGAAACGATAAAACAGCTCCTCCGTGCAGTTTTCATACCGAGTCACCGTCCACTGGGCTCAGCGAGAAAACGCGATTTCGGCGCTTCTGAGGGCCGAAAACGCGATATCGGCCGATTTTCGATCTGTCAGCAGATTCGGTTTCTGGGCAGTTTACATGTCGAACTGCACGGTAGAAACGATAAAACAGCTCCTCCGTGCAGTTTTCATACCGAGTCACCGTCCACTGGGCTCAGCGAGAAAACGCGATTTCGGCGCTTCTGAGGGCCGAAAACGCGATATCGGCCGATTTGCGATCTGTCAGCAGATTCGGTTTCTGGGCAGTTTACATGTCGAACTGCACGGTAGAAACGATAAAACAGCTCCTCCGTGCAGTTTTCATACCGAGTCACCGTCCACTGGGCTCAGCGAGAAAACGCGATTTCGGCGCTTCTGAGGGCCGAAAACGCGATATCGGCCGATTTGCGATCTGTCAGCAGATTCGGTTTCTGGGCAGTTTACATGTCGAACTGCACGGTAGAAACGATAAAACAGCTCCTCCGTGCAGTTTTCATACCGAGTCACCGTCCACTGGGCTCAGCGAGAAAACGCGATTTCGGCGCTTCTGAGGGCCGAAAACGCGATATCGGCCGATTTGCGATCTGTCAGCAGATTCGGTTTCTGGGCAGTTTACATGTCGAACTGCACGGTAGAAACGATAAAACAGCTCCTCCGTGCAGTTTTCATACCGAGTCACCGTCCACTGGGCTCAGCGAGAAAACGCGATTTCGGCGCTTCTGAGGGCCGAAAACGCGATATCGGCCGATTTGCGATCTGTCAGCAGATTCGGTTTCTGGGCAGTTTACATGTCGAACTGCACGGTAGAAACGATAAAACAGCTCCTCCGTGCAGTTTTCATACCGAGTCACCGTCCACTGGGCTCAGCGAGAAAACGCGATTTCGGCGCTTCTGAGGGCCGAAAACGCGATATCGGCCGATTTGCGATCTGTCAGCAGATTCGGTTTCTGGGCAGTTTACATGTCGAACTGCACGGTAGAAACGATAAAACAGCTCCTCCGTGCAGTTTTCATACCGAGTCACCGTCCACTGGGCTCAGCGAGAAAACGCGATTTCGGCGCTTCTGAGGGCCGAAAACGCGATATCGGCCGATTTGCGATCTGTCAGCAGATTCGGTTTCTGGGCAGTTTACATGTCGAACTGCACGCACGGTAGAAACGATAAAACAGCTCCTCCGTGCAGTTTTCATACCGAGTCACCGTCCACTGGGCTCAGCGAGAAAACGCGATTTCGGCGCTTCTGAGGGCCGAAAACGCGATATCGGCCGATTTGCGATCTGTCAGCAGATTCGGTTTCTGGGCAGTTTACATGTCGAACTGCACGGTAGAAACGATAAAACAGCTCCTCCGTGCAGTTTTCATACCGAGTCACCGTCCACTGGGCTCAGCGAGAAAACGCGATTTCGGCGCTTCTGAGGGCCGAAAACGCGATATCGGCCGATTTTCGATCTGTCAGCAGATTCGGTTTCTGGGCAGTTTACATGTCGAACTGCACGGTAGAAACGATAAAACAGCTCCTCCGTGCAGTTTTCATACCGAGTCACCGTCCACTGGGCTCAGCGAGAAAACGCGATTTCGGCGCTTCTGAGGGCCGAAAACGCGATATCGGCCGATTTGCGATCTGTCAGCAGATTCGGTTTCTGGGCAGTTTACATGTCGAACTGCACGGTAGAAACGATAAAACAGCTCCTCCGTGCAGTTTTCATACCGAGTCACCGTCCACTGGGCTCAGCGAGAAAACGCGATTTCGGCGCTTCTGAGGGCCGAAAACGCGATATCGGCCGATTTTCGATCTGTCAGCAGATTCGGTTTCTGGGCAGTTTACATGTCGAACTGCACGGTAGAAACGATAAAACAGCTCCTCCGTGCAGTTTTCATACCGAGTCACCGTCCACTGGGCTCAGCGAGAAAACGCGATTTCGGCGCTTCTGAGGGCCGAAAACGCGATATCGGCCGATTTTCGATCTGTCAGCAGATTCGGTTTCTGGGCAGTTTACATGTCGAACTGCACGGTAGAAACGATAAAACAGCTCCTCCGTGCAGTTTTCATACCGAGTCACCGTCCACTGGGCTCAGCGAGAAAACGCGATTTCGGCGCTTCTGAGGGCCGAAAACGCGATATCGGCCGATTTGCGATCTGTCAGCAGATTCGGTTTCTGGGCAGTTTACATGTCGAACTGCACGGTAGAAACGATAAAACAGCTCCTCCGTGCAGTTTTCATACCGAGTCACCGTCCACTGGGCTCAGCGAGAAAACGCGATTTCGGCGCTTCTGAGGGCCGAAAACGCGATATCGGCCGATTTGCGATCTGTCAGCAGATTCGGTTTCTGGGCAGTTTACATGTCGAACTGCACGGTAGAAACGATAAAACAGCTCCTCCGTGCAGTTTTCATACCGAGTCACCGTCCACTGGGCTCAGCGAGAAAACGCGATTTCGGCGCTTCTGAGGGCCGAAAACGCGATATCGGCCGATTTGCGATCTGTCAGCAGATTCGGTTTCTGGGCAGTTTACATGTCGAACTGCACGGTAGAAACGATAAAACAGCTCCTCCGTGCAGTTTTCATACCGAGTCACCGTCCACTGGGCTCAGCGAGAAAACGCGATTTCGGCGCTTCTGAGGGCCGAAAACGCGATATCGGCCGATTTGCGATCTGTCAGCAGATTCGGTTTCTGGGCAGTTTACATGTCGAACTGCACGGTAGAAACGATAAAACAGCTCCTCCGTGCAGTTTTCATACCGAGTCACCGTCCACTGGGCTCAGCGAGAAAACGCGATTTCGGCGCTTCTGAGGGCCGAAAACGCGATATCGGCCGATTTTCGATCTGTCAGCAGATTCGGTTTCTGGGCAGTTTACATGTCGAACTGCACGGTAGAAACGATAAAACAGCTCCTCCGTGCAGTTTTCATACCGAGTCACCGTCCACTGGGCTCAGCGAGAAAACGCGATTTCGGCGCTTCTGAGGGCCGAAAACGCGATATCGGCCGATTTGCGATCTGTCAGCAGATTCGGTTTCTGGGCAGTTTACATGTCGAACTGCACGGTAGAAACGATAAAACAGCTCCTCCGTGCAGTTTTCATACCGAGTCACCGTCCACTGGGCTCAGCGAGAAAACGCGATTTCGGCGCTTCTGAGGGCCGAAAACGCGATATCGGCCGATTTGCGATCTGTCAGCAGATTCGGTTTCTGGGCAGTTTACATGTCGAACTGCACGGTAGAAACGATAAAACAGCTCCTCCGTGCAGTTTTCATACCGAGTCACCGTCCACTGGGCTCAGCGAGAAAACGCGATTTCGGCGCTTCTGAGGGCCGAAAACGCGATATCGGCCGATTTTCGATCTGTCAGCAGATTCGGTTTCTGGGCAGTTTACATGTCGAACTGCACGGTAGAAACGATAAAACAGCTCCTCCGTGCAGTTTTCATACCGAGTCACCGTCCACTGGGCTCAGCGAGAAAACGCGATTTCGGCGCTTCTGAGGGCCGAAAACGCGATATCGGCCGATTTGCGATCTGTCAGCAGATTCGGTTTCTGGGCAGTTTACATGTCGAACTGCACGGTAGAAACGATAAAACAGCTCCTCCGTGCAGTTTTCATACCGAGTCACCGTCCACTGGGCTCAGCGAGAAAACGCGATTTCGGCGCTTCTGAGGGCCGAAAACGCGATATCGGCCGATTTGCGATCTGTCAGCAGATTCGGTTTCTGGGCAGTTTACATGTCGAACTGCACGGTAGAAACGATAAAACAGCTCCTCCGTGCAGTTTTCATACCGAGTCACCGTCCACTGGGCTCAGCGAGAAAACGCGATTTCGGCGCTTCTGAGGGCCGAAAACGCGATATCGGCCGATTTGCGATCTGTCAGCAGATTCGGTTTCTGGGCAGTTTACATGTCGAACTGCACGGTAGAAACGATAAAACAGCTCCTCCGTGCAGTTTTCATACCGAGTCACCGTCCACTGGGCTCAGCGAGAAAACGCGATTTCGGCGCTTCTGAGGGCCGAAAACGCGATATCGGCCGATTTGCGATCTGTCAGCAGATTCGGTTTCTGGGCAGTTTACATGTCGAACTGCACGGTAGAAACGATAAAACAGCTCCTCCGTGCAGTTTTCATACCGAGTCACCGTCCACTGGGCTCAGCGAGAAAACGCGATTTCGGCGCTTCTGAGGGCCGAAAACGCGATATCGGCCGATTTGCGATCTGTCAGCAGATTCGGTTTCTGGGCAGTTTACATGTCGAACTGCACGGTAGAAACGATAAAACAGCTCCTCCGTGCAGTTTTCATACCGAGTCACCGTCCACTGGGCTCAGCGAGAAAACGCGATTTCGGCGCTTCTGAGGGCCGAAAACGCGATATCGGCCGATTTGCGATCTGTCAGCAGATTCGGTTTCTGGGCAGTTTACATGTCGAACTGCACGGTAGAAACGATAAAACAGCTCCTCCGTGCAGTTTTCATACCGAGTCACCGTCCACTGGGCTCAGCGAGAAAACGCGATTTCGGCGCTTCTGAGGGCCGAAAACGCGATATCGGCCGATTTGCGATCTGTCAGCAGATTCGGTTTCTGGGCAGTTTACATGTCGAACTGCACGGTAGAAACGATAAAACAGCTCCTCCGTGCAGTTTTCATACCGAGTCACCGTCCACTGGGCTCAGCGAGAAAACGCGATTTCGGCGCTTCTGAGGGCCGAAAACGCGATATCGGCCGATTTGCGATCTGTCAGCAGATTCGGTTTCTGGGCAGTTTACATGTCGAACTGCACGGTAGAAACGATAAAACAGCTCCTCCGTGCAGTTTTCATACCGAGTCACCGTCCACTGGGCTCAGCGAGAAAACGCGATTTCGGCGCTTCTGAGGGCCGAAAACGCGATATCGGCCGATTTGCGATCTGTCAGCAGATTCGGTTTCTGGGCAGTTTACATGTCGAACTGCACGGTAGAAACGATAAAACAGCTCCTCCGTGCAGTTTTCATACCGAGTCACCGTCCACTGGGCTCAGCGAGAAAACGCGATTTCGGCGCTTCTGAGGGCCGAAAACGCGATATCGGCCGATTTGCGATCTGTCAGCAGATTCGGTTTCTGGGCAGTTTACATGTCGAACTGCACGGTAGAAACGATAAAACAGCTCCTCCGTGCAGTTTTCATACCGAGTCACCGTCCACTGGGCTCAGCGAGAAAACGCGATTTCGGCGCTTCTGAGGGCCGAAAACGCGATATCGGCCGATTTGCGATCTGTCAGCAGATTCGGTTTCTGGGCAGTTTACATGTCGAACTGCACGGTAGAAACGATAAAACAGCTCCTCCGTGCAGTTTTCATACCGAGTCACCGTCCACTGGGCTCAGCGAGAAAACGCGATTTCGGCGCTTCTGAGGGCCGAAAACGCGATATCGGCCGATTTTCGATCTGTCAGCAGATTCGGTTTCTGGGCAGTTTACATGTCGAACTGCACGGTAGAAACGATAAAACAGCTCCTCCGTGCAGTTTTCATACCGAGTCACCGTCCACTGGGCTCAGCGAGAAAACGCGATTTCGGCGCTTCTGAGGGCCGAAAACGCGATATCGGCCGATTTGCGATCTGTCAGCAGATTCGGTTTCTGGGCAGTTTACATGTCGAACTGCACGGTAGAAACGATAAAACAGCTCCTCCGTGCAGTTTTCATACCGAGTCACCGTCCACTGGGCTCAGCGAGAAAACGCGATTTCGGCGCTTCTGAGGGCCGAAAACGCGATATCGGCCGATTTGCGATCTGTCAGCAGATTCGGTTTCTGGGCAGTTTACATGTCGAACTGCACGGTAGAAACGATAAAACAGCTCCTCCGTGCAGTTTTCATACCGAGTCACCGTCCACTGGGCTCAGCGAGAAAACGCGATTTCGGCGCTTCTGAGGGCCGAAAACGCGATATCGGCCGATTTTCGATCTGTCAGCAGATTCGGTTTCTGGGCAGTTTACATGTCGAACTGCACGGTAGAAACGATAAAACAGCTCCTCCGTGCAGTTTTCATACCGAGTCACCGTCCACTGGGCTCAGCGAGAAAACGCGATTTCGGCGCTTCTGAGGGCCGAAAACGCGATATCGGCCGATTTGCGATCTGTCAGCAGATTCGGTTTCTGGGCAGTTTACATGTCGAACTGCACGGTAGAAACGATAAAACAGCTCCTCCGTGCAGTTTTCATACCGAGTCACCGTCCACTGGGCTCAGCGAGAAAACGCGATTTCGGCGCTTCTGAGGGCCGAAAACGCGATATCGGCCGATTTGCGATCTGTCAGCAGATTCGGTTTCTGGGCAGTTTACATGTCGAACTGCACGGTAGAAACGATAAAACAGCTCCTCCGTGCAGTTTTCATACCGAGTCACCGTCCACTGGGCTCAGCGAGAAAACGCGATTTCGGCGCTTCTGAGGGCCGAAAACGCGATATCGGCCGATTTGCGATCTGTCAGCAGATTCGGTTTCTGGGCAGTTTACATGTCGAACTGCACGGTAGAAACGATAAAACAGCTCCTCCGTGCAGTTTTCATACCGAGTCACCGTCCACTGGGCTCAGCGAGAAAACGCGATTTCGGCGCTTCTGAGGGCCGAAAACGCGATATCGGCCGATTTGCGATCTGTCAGCAGATTCGGTTTCTGGGCAGTTTACATGTCGAACTGCACGGTAGAAACGATAAAACAGCTCCTCCGTGCAGTTTTCATACCGAGTCACCGTCCACTGGGCTCAGCGAGAAAACGCGATTTCGGCGCTTCTGAGGGCCGAAAACGCGATATCGGCCGATTTGCGATCTGTCAGCAGATTCGGTTTCTGGGCAGTTTACATGTCGAACTGCACGGTAGAAACGATAAAACAGCTCCTCCGTGCAGTTTTCATACCGAGTCACCGTCCACTGGGCTCAGCGAGAAAACGCGATTTCGGCGCTTCTGAGGGCCGAAAACGCGATATCGGCCGATTTGCGATCTGTCAGCAGATTCGGTTTCTGGGCAGTTTACATGTCGAACTGCACGGTAGAAACGATAAAACAGCTCCTCCGTGCAGTTTTCATACCGAGTCACCGTCCACTGGGCTCAGCGAGAAAACGCGATTTCGGCGCTTCTGAGGGCCGAAAACGCGATATCGGCCGATTTGCGATCTGTCAGCAGATTCGGTTTCTGGGCAGTTTACATGTCGAACTGCACGGTAGAAACGATAAAACAGCTCCTCCGTGCAGTTTTCATACCGAGTCACCGTCCACTGGGCTCAGCGAGAAAACGCGATTTCGGCGCTTCTGAGGGCCGAAAACGCGATATCGGCCGATTTGCGATCTGTCAGCAGATTCGGTTTCTGGGCAGTTTACATGTCGAACTGCACGGTAGAAACGATAAAACAGCTCCTCCGTGCAGTTTTCATACCGAGTCACCGTCCACTGGGCTCAGCGAGAAAACGCGATTTCGGCGCTTCTGAGGGCCGAAAACGCGATATCGGCCGATTTGCGATCTGTCAGCAGATTCGGTTTCTGGGCAGTTTACATGTCGAACTGCACGGTAGAAACGATAAAACAGCTCCTCCGTGCAGTTTTCATACCGAGTCACCGTCCACTGGGCTCAGCGAGAAAACGCGATTTCGGCGCTTCTGAGGGCCGAAAACGCGATATCGGCCGATTTGCGATCTGTCAGCAGATTCGGTTTCTGGGCAGTTTACATGTCGAACTGCACGGTAGAAACGATAAAACAGCTCCTCCGTGCAGTTTTCATACCGAGTCACCGTCCACTGGCTCAGCGAGAAAACGCGATTTCGGCGCTTCTGAGGGCCGAAAACGCGATATCGGCCGATTTTCGATCTGTCAGCAGATTCGGTTTCTGGGCAGTTTACATGTCGAACTGCACGGTAGAAACGATAAAACAGCTCCTCCGTGCAGTTTTCATACCGAGTCACCGTCCACTGGGCTCAGCGAGAAAACGCGATTTCGGCGCTTCTGAGGGCCGAAAACGCGATATCGGCCGATTTGCGATCTGTCAGCAGATTCGGTTTCTGGGCAGTTTACATGTCGAACTGCACGGTAGAAACGATAAAACAGCTCCTCCGTGCAGTTTTCATACCGAGTCACCGTCCACTGGGCTCAGCGAGAAAACGCGATTTCGGCGCTTCTGAGGGCCGAAAACGCGATATCGGCCGATTTGCGATCTGTCAGCAGATTCGGTTTCTGGGCAGTTTACATGTCGAACTGCACGGTAGAAACGATAAAACAGCTCCTCCGTGCAGTTTTCATACCGAGTCACCGTCCACTGGGCTCAGCGAGAAAACGCGATTTCGGCGCTTCTGAGGGCCGAAAACGCGATATCGGCCGATTTGCGATCTGTCAGCAGATTCGGTTTCTGGGCAGTTTACATGTCGAACTGCACGGTAGAAACGATAAAACAGCTCCTCCGTGCAGTTTTCATACCGAGTCACCGTCCACTGGGCTCAGCGAGAAAACGCGATTTCGGCGCTTCTGAGGGCCGAAAACGCGATATCGGCCGATTTGCGATCTGTCAGCAGATTCGGTTTCTGGGCAGTTTACATGTCGAACTGCACGGTAGAAACGATAAAACAGCTCCTCCGTGCAGTTTTCATACCGAGTCACCGTCCACTGGGCTCAGCGAGAAAACGCGATTTCGGCGCTTCTGAGGGCCGAAAACGCGATATCGGCCGATTTGCGATCTGTCAGCAGATTCGGTTTCTGGGCAGTTTACATGTCGAACTGCACGGTAGAAACGATAAAACAGCTCCTCCGTGCAGTTTTCATACCGAGTCACCGTCCACTGGGCTCAGCGAGAAAACGCGATTTCGGCGCTTCTGAGGGCCGAAAACGCGATATCGGCCGATTTTCGATCTGTCAGCAGATTCGGTTTCTGGGCAGTTTACATGTCGAACTGCACGGTAGAAACGATAAAACAGCTCCTCCGTGCAGTTTTCATACCGAGTCACCGTCCACTGGGCTCAGCGAGAAAACGCGATTTCGGCGCTTCTGAGGGCCGAAAACGCGATATCGGCCGATTTGCGATCTGTCAGCAGATTCGGTTTCTGGGCAGTTTACATGTCGAACTGCACGGTAGAAACGATAAAACAGCTCCTCCGTGCAGTTTTCATACCGAGTCACCGTCCACTGGGCTCAGCGAGAAAACGCGATTTCGGCGCTTCTGAGGGCCGAAAACGCGATATCGGCCGATTTGCGATCTGTCAGCAGATTCGGTTTCTGGGCAGTTTACATGTCGAACTGCACGGTAGAAACGATAAAACAGCTCCTCCGTGCAGTTTTCATACCGAGTCACCGTCCACTGGGCTCAGCGAGAAAACGCGATTTCGGCGCTTCTGAGGGCCGAAAACGCGATATCGGCCGATTTGCGATCTGTCAGCAGATTCGGTTTCTGGGCAGTTTACATGTCGAACTGCACGGTAGAAACGATAAAACAGCTCCTCCGTGCAGTTTTCATACCGAGTCACCGTCCACTGGGCTCAGCGAGAAAACGCGATTTCGGCGCTTCTGAGGGCCGAAAACGCGATATCGGCCGATTTGCGATCTGTCAGCAGATTCGGTTTCTGGGCAGTTTACATGTCGAACTGCACGGTAGAAACGATAAAACAGCTCCTCCGTGCAGTTTTCATACCGAGTCACCGTCCACTGGGCTCAGCGAGAAAACGCGATTTCGGCGCTTCTGAGGGCCGAAAACGCGATATCGGCCGATTTGCGATCTGTCAGCAGATTCGGTTTCTGGGCAGTTTACATGTCGAACTGCACGGTAGAAACGATAAAACAGCTCCTCCGTGCAGTTTTCATACCGAGTCACCGTCCACTGGGCTCAGCGAGAAAACGCGATTTCGGCGCTTCTGAGGGCCGAAAACGCGATATCGGCCGATTTGCGATCTGTCAGCAGATTCGGTTTCTGGGCAGTTTACATGTCGAACTGCACGGTAGAAACGATAAAACAGCTCCTCCGTGCAGTTTTCATACCGAGTCACCGTCCACTGGGCTCAGCGAGAAAACGCGATTTCGGCGCTTCTGAGGGCCGAAAACGCGATATCGGCCGATTTGCGATCTGTCAGCAGATTCGGTTTCTGGGCAGTTTACATGTCGAACTGCACGGTAGAAACGATAAAACAGCTCCTCCGTGCAGTTTTCATACCGAGTCACCGTCCACTGGGCTCAGCGAGAAAACGCGATTTCGGCGCTTCTGAGGGCCGAAAACGCGATATCGGCCGATTTGCGATCTGTCAGCAGATTCGGTTTCTGGGCAGTTTACATGTCGAACTGCACGGTAGAAACGATAAAACAGCTCCTCCGTGCAGTTTTCATACCGAGTCACCGTCCACTGGGCTCAGCGAGAAAACGCGATTTCGGCGCTTCTGAGGGCCGAAAACGCGATATCGGCCGATTTGCGATCTGTCAGCAGATTCGGTTTCTGGGCAGTTTACATGTCGAACTGCACGGTAGAAACGATAAAACAGCTCCTCCGTGCAGTTTTCATACCGAGTCACCGTCCACTGGGCTCAGCGAGAAAACGCGATTTCGGCGCTTCTGAGGGCCGAAAACGCGATATCGGCCGATTTGCGATCTGTCAGCAGATTCGGTTTCTGGGCAGTTTACATGTCGAACTGCACGGTAGAAACGATAAAACAGCTCCTCCGTGCAGTTTTCATACCGAGTCACCGTCCACTGGGCTCAGCGAGAAAACGCGATTTCGGCGCTTCTGAGGGCCGAAAACGCGATATCGGCCGATTTGCGATCTGTCAGCAGATTCGGTTTCTGGGCAGTTTACATGTCGAACTGCACGGTAGAAACGATAAAACAGCTCCTCCGTGCAGTTTTCATACCGAGTCACCGTCCACTGGGCTCAGCGAGAAAACGCGATTTCGGCGCTTCTGAGGGCCGAAAACGCGATATCGGCCGATTTGCGATCTGTCAGCAGATTCGGTTTCTGGGCAGTTTACATGTCGAACTGCACGGTAGAAACGATAAAACAGCTCCTCCGTGCAGTTTTCATACCGAGTCACCGTCCACTGGGCTCAGCGAGAAAACGCGATTTCGGCGCTTCTGAGGGCCGAAAACGCGATATCGGCCGATTTGCGATCTGTCAGCAGATTCGGTTTCTGGGCAGTTTACATGTCGAACTGCACGGTAGAAACGATAAAACAGCTCCTCCGTGCAGTTTTCATACCGAGTCACCGTCCACTGGGCTCAGCGAGAAAACGCGATTTCGGCGCTTCTGAGGGCCGAAAACGCGATATCGGCCGATTTGCGATCTGTCAGCAGATTCGGTTTCTGGGCAGTTTACATGTCGAACTGCACGGTAGAAACGATAAAACAGCTCCTCCGTGCAGTTTTCATACCGAGTCACCGTCCACTGGGCTCAGCGAGAAAACGCGATTTCGGCGCTTCTGAGGGCCGAAAACGCGATATCGGCCGATTTTCGATCTGTCAGCAGATTCGGTTTCTGGGCAGTTTACATGTCGAACTGCACGGTAGAAACGATAAAACAGCTCCTCCGTGCAGTTTTCATACCGAGTCACCGTCCACTGGGCTCAGCGAGAAAACGCGATTTCGGCGCTTCTGAGGGCCGAAAACGCGATATCGGCCGATTTGCGATCTGTCAGCAGATTCGGTTTCTGGGCAGTTTACATGTCGAACTGCACGGTAGAAACGATAAAACAGCTCCTCCGTGCAGTTTTCATACCGAGTCACCGTCCACTGGCTCAGCGAGAAAACGCGATTTCGGCGCTTCTGAGGGCCGAAAACGCGATATCGGCCGATTTGCGATCTGTCAGCAGATTCGGTTTCTGGGCAGTTTACATGTCGAACTGCACGGTAGAAACGATAAAACAGCTCCTCCGTGCAGTTTTCATACCGAGTCACCGTCCACTGGGCTCAGCGAGAAAACGCGATTTCGGCGCTTCTGAGGGCCGAAAACGCGATATCGGCCGATTTGCGATCTGTCAGCAGATTCGGTTTCTGGGCAGTTTACATGTCGAACTGCACGGTAGAAACGATAAAACAGCTCCTCCGTGCAGTTTTCATACCGAGTCACCGTCCACTGGGCTCAGCGAGAAAACGCGATTTCGGCGCTTCTGAGGGCCGAAAACGCGATATCGGCCGATTTGCGATCTGTCAGCAGATTCGGTTTCTGGGCAGTTTACATGTCGAACTGCACGGTAGAAACGATAAAACAGCTCCTCCGTGCAGTTTTCATACCGAGTCACCGTCCACTGGGCTCAGCGAGAAAACGCGATTTCGGCGCTTCTGAGGGCCGAAAACGCGATATCGGCCGATTTGCGATCTGTCAGCAGATTCGGTTTCTGGGCAGTTTACATGTCGAACTGCACGGTAGAAACGATAAAACAGCTCCTCCGTGCAGTTTTCATACCGAGTCACCGTCCACTGGGCTCAGCGAGAAAACGCGATTTCGGCGCTTCTGAGGGCCGAAAACGCGATATCGGCCGATTTGCGATCTGTCAGCAGATTCGGTTTCTGGGCAGTTTACATGTCGAACTGCACGGTAGAAACGATAAAACAGCTCCTCCGTGCAGTTTTCATACCGAGTCACCGTCCACTGGGCTCAGCGAGAAAACGCGATTTCGGCGCTTCTGAGGGCCGAAAACGCGATATCGGCCGATTTGCGATCTGTCAGCAGATTCGGTTTCTGGGCAGTTTACATGTCGAACTGCACGGTAGAAACGATAAAACAGCTCCTCCGTGCAGTTTTCATACCGAGTCACCGTCCACTGGGCTCAGCGAGAAAACGCGATTTCGGCGCTTCTGAGGGCCGAAAACGCGATATCGGCCGATTTGCGATCTGTCAGCAGATTCGGTTTCTGGGCAGTTTACATGTCGAACTGCACGGTAGAAACGATAAAACAGCTCCTCCGTGCAGTTTTCATACCGAGTCACCGTCCACTGGGCTCAGCGAGAAAACGCGATTTCGGCGCTTCTGAGGGCCGAAAACGCGATATCGGCCGATTTTCGATCTGTCAGCAGATTCGGTTTCTGGGCAGTTTACATGTCGAACTGCACGGTAGAAACGATAAAACAGCTCCTCCGTGCAGTTTTCATACCGAGTCACCGTCCACTGGGCTCAGCGAGAAAACGCGATTTCGGCGCTTCTGAGGGCCGAAAACGCGATATCGGCCGATTTGCGATCTGTCAGCAGATTCGGTTTCTGGGCAGTTTACATGTCGAACTGCACGGTAGAAACGATAAAACAGCTCCTCCGTGCAGTTTTCATACCGAGTCACCGTCCACTGGGCTCAGCGAGAAAACGCGATTTCGGCGCTTCTGAGGGCCGAAAACGCGATATCGGCCGATTTGCGATCTGTCAGCAGATTCGGTTTCTGGGCAGTTTACATGTCGAACTGCACGGTAGAAACGATAAAACAGCTCCTCCGTGCAGTTTTCATACCGAGTCACCGTCCACTGGGCTCAGCGAGAAAACGCGATTTCGGCGCTTCTGAGGGCCGAAAACGCGATATCGGCCGATTTTCGATCTGTCAGCAGATTCGGTTTCTGGGCAGTTTACATGTCGAACTGCACGGTAGAAACGATAAAACAGCTCCTCCGTGCAGTTTTCATACCGAGTCACCGTCCACTGGGCTCAGCGAGAAAACGCGATTTCGGCGCTTCTGAGGGCCGAAAACGCGATATCGGCCGATTTGCGATCTGTCAGCAGATTCGGTTTCTGGGCAGTTTACATGTCGAACTGCACGGTAGAAACGATAAAACAGCTCCTCCGTGCAGTTTTCATACCGAGTCACCGTCCACTGGGCTCAGCGAGAAAACGCGATTTCGGCGCTTCTGAGGGCCGAAAACGCGATATCGGCCGATTTGCGATCTGTCAGCAGATTCGGTTTCTGGGCAGTTTACATGTCGAACTGCACGGTAGAAACGATAAAACAGCTCCTCCGTGCAGTTTTCATACCGAGTCACCGTCCACTGGGCTCAGCGAGAAAACGCGATTTCGGCGCTTCTGAGGGCCGAAAACGCGATATCGGCCGATTTGCGATCTGTCAGCAGATTCGGTTTCTGGGCAGTTTACATGTCGAACTGCACGGTAGAAACGATAAAACAGCTCCTCCGTGCAGTTTTCATACCGAGTCACCGTCCACTGGGCTCAGCGAGAAAACGCGATTTCGGCGCTTCTGAGGGCCGAAAACGCGATATCGGCCGATTTTCGATCTGTCAGCAGATTCGGTTTCTGGGCAGTTTACATGTCGAACTGCACGGTAGAAACGATAAAACAGCTCCTCCGTGCAGTTTTCATACCGAGTCACCGTCCACTGGGCTCAGCGAGAAAACGCGATTTCGGCGCTTCTGAGGGCCGAAAACGCGATATCGGCCGATTTTCGATCTGTCAGCAGATTCGGTTTCTGGGCAGTTTACATGTCGAACTGCACGGTAGAAACGATAAAACAGCTCCTCCGTGCAGTTTTCATACCGAGTCACCGTCCACTGGGCTCAGCGAGAAAACGCGATTTCGGCGCTTCTGAGGGCCGAAAACGCGATATCGGCCGATTTGCGATCTGTCAGCAGATTCGGTTTCTGGGCAGTTTACATGTCGAACTGCACGGTAGAAACGATAAAACAGCTCCTCCGTGCAGTTTTCATACCGAGTCACCGTCCACTGGGCTCAGCGAGAAAACGCGATTTCGGCGCTTCTGAGGGCCGAAAACGCGATATCGGCCGATTTGCGATCTGTCAGCAGATTCGGTTTCTGGGCAGTTTACATGTCGAACTGCACGGTAGAAACGATAAAACAGCTCCTCCGTGCAGTTTTCATACCGAGTCACCGTCCACTGGGCTCAGCGAGAAAACGCGATTTCGGCGCTTCTGAGGGCCGAAAACGCGATATCGGCCGATTTGCGATCTGTCAGCAGATTCGGTTTCTGGGCAGTTTACATGTCGAACTGCACGGTAGAAACGATAAAACAGCTCCTCCGTGCAGTTTTCATACCGAGTCACCGTCCACTGGGCTCAGCGAGAAAACGCGATTTCGGCGCTTCTGAGGGCCGAAAACGCGATATCGGCCGATTTGCGATCTGTCAGCAGATTCGGTTTCTGGGCAGTTTACATGTCGAACTGCACGGTAGAAACGATAAAACAGCTCCTCCGTGCAGTTTTCATACCGAGTCACCGTCCACTGGGCTCAGCGAGAAAACGCGATTTCGGCGCTTCTGAGGGCCGAAAACGCGATATCGGCCGATTTGCGATCTGTCAGCAGATTCGGTTTCTGGGCAGTTTACATGTCGAACTGCACGGTAGAAACGATAAAACAGCTCCTCCGTGCAGTTTTCATACCGAGTCACCGTCCACTGGGCTCAGCGAGAAAACGCGATTTCGGCGCTTCTGAGGGCCGAAAACGCGATATCGGCCGATTTTCGATCTGTCAGCAGATTCGGTTTCTGGGCAGTTTACATGTCGAACTGCACGGTAGAAACGATAAAACAGCTCCTCCGTGCAGTTTTCATACCGAGTCACCGTCCACTGGGCTCAGCGAGAAAACGCGATTTCGGCGCTTCTGAGGGCCGAAAACGCGATATCGGCCGATTTGCGATCTGTCAGCAGATTCGGTTTCTGGGCAGTTTACATGTCGAACTGCACGGTAGAAACGATAAAACAGCTCCTCCGTGCAGTTTTCATACCGAGTCACCGTCCACTGGGCTCAGCGAGAAAACGCGATTTCGGCGCTTCTGAGGGCCGAAAACGCGATATCGGCCGATTTGCGATCTGTCAGCAGATTCGGTTTCTGGGCAGTTTACATGTCGAACTGCACGGTAGAAACGATAAAACAGCTCCTCCGTGCAGTTTTCATACCGAGTCACCGTCCACTGGGCTCAGCGAGAAAACGCGATTTCGGCGCTTCTGAGGGCCGAAAACGCGATATCGGCCGATTTTCGATCTGTCAGCAGATTCGGTTTCTGGGCAGTTTACATGTCGAACTGCACGGTAGAAACGATAAAACAGCTCCTCCGTGCAGTTTTCATACCGAGTCACCGTCCACTGGGCTCAGCGAGAAAACGCGATTTCGGCGCTTCTGAGGGCCGAAAACGCGATATCGGCCGATTTGCGATCTGTCAGCAGATTCGGTTTCTGGGCAGTTTACATGTCGAACTGCACGGTAGAAACGATAAAACAGCTCCTCCGTGCAGTTTTCATACCGAGTCACCGTCCACTGGGCTCAGCGAGAAAACGCGATTTCGGCGCTTCTGAGGGCCGAAAACGCGATATCGGCCGATTTGCGATCTGTCAGCAGATTCGGTTTCTGGGCAGTTTACATGTCGAACTGCACGGTAGAAACGATAAAACAGCTCCTCCGTGCAGTTTTCATACCGAGTCACCGTCCACTGGCTCAGCGAGAAAACGCGATTTCGGCGCTTCTGAGGGCCGAAAACGCGATATCGGCCGATTTTCGATCTGTCAGCAGATTCGGTTTCTGGGCAGTTTACATGTCGAACTGCACGGTAGAAACGATAAAACAGCTCCTCCGTGCAGTTTTCATACCGAGTCACCGTCCACTGGGCTCAGCGAGAAAACGCGATTTCGGCGCTTCTGAGGGCCGAAAACGCGATATCGGCCGATTTGCGATCTGTCAGCAGATTCGGTTTCTGGGCAGTTTACATGTCGAACTGCACGGTAGAAACGATAAAACAGCTCCTCCGTGCAGTTTTCATACCGAGTCACCGTCCACTGGGCTCAGCGAGAAAACGCGATTTCGGCGCTTCTGAGGGCCGAAAACGCGATATCGGCCGATTTGCGATCTGTCAGCAGATTCGGTTTCTGGGCAGTTTACATGTCGAACTGCACGGTAGAAACGATAAAACAGCTCCTCCGTGCAGTTTTCATACCGAGTCACCGTCCACTCGGCTCAGCGAGAAAACGCGATTTCGGCGCTTCTGAGGGCCGAAAACGCGATATCGGCCGATTTGCGATCTGTCAGCAGATTCGGTTTCTGGGCAGTTTACATGTCGAACTGCACGGTAGAAACGATAAAACAGCTCCTCCGTGCAGTTTTCATACCGAGTCACCGTCCACTGGGCTCAGCGAGAAAACGCGATTTCGGCGCTTCTGAGGGCCGAAAACGCGATATCGGCCGATTTGCGATCTGTCAGCAGATTCGGTTTCTGGGCAGTTTACATGTCGAACTGCACGGTAGAAACGATAAAACAGCTCCTCCGTGCAGTTTTCATACCGAGTCACCGTCCACTGGGCTCAGCGAGAAAACGCGATTTCGGCGCTTCTGAGGGCCGAAAACGCGATATCGGCCGATTTGCGATCTGTCAGCAGATTCGGTTTCTGGGCAGTTTACATGTCGAACTGCACGGTAGAAACGATAAAACAGCTCCTCCGTGCAGTTTTCATACCGAGTCACCGTCCACTGGGCTCAGCGAGAAAACGCGATTTCGGCGCTTCTGAGGGCCGAAAACGCGATATCGGCCGATTTGCGATCTGTCAGCAG
Organism: Cryptocheilus praepositus; assembly: GCA_033815515.1. NCBI lineage: Eukaryota > Metazoa > Arthropoda > Insecta > Hymenoptera > Pompilidae > Cryptocheilus > Cryptocheilus praepositus. The sequence continues at coordinate 150,047 of JAWWQZ010000208.1, read as the reverse complement.
ATTCGGTTTCTGGGCAGTTTACATGTCGAACTGCACGGTAGAAACGATAAAACAGCTCCTCCGTGCAGTTTTCATACCGAGTCACCGTCCACTGGGCTCAGCGAGAAAACGCGATTTCGGCGCTTCTGAGGGCCGAAAACGCGATATCGGCCGATTTTCGATCTGTCAGCAGATTCGGTTTCTGGGCAGTTTACATGTCGAACTGCACGGTAGAAACGATAAAACAGCTCCTCCGTGCAGTTTTCATACCGAGTCACCGTCCACTGGGCTCAGCGAGAAAACGCGATTTCGGCGCTTCTGAGGGCCGAAAACGCGATATCGGCCGATTTTCGATCTGTCAGCAGATTCGGTTTCTGGGCAGTTTACATGTCGAACTGCACGGTAGAAACGATAAAACAGCTCCTCCGTGCAGTTTTCATACCGAGTCACCGTCCACTGGGCTCAGCGAGAAAACGCGATTTCGGCGCTTCTGAGGGCCGAAAACGCGATATCGGCCGATTTTCGATCTGTCAGCAGATTCGGTTTCTGGGCAGTTTACATGTCGAACTGCACGGTAGAAACGATAAAACAGCTCCTCCGTGCAGTTTTCATACCGAGTCACCGTCCACTGGGCTCAGCGAGAAAACGCGATTTCGGCGCTTCTGAGGGCCGAAAACGCGATATCGGCCGATTTGCGATCTGTCAGCAGATTCGGTTTCTGGGCAGTTTACATGTCGAACTGCACGGTAGAAACGATAAAACAGCTCCTCCGTGCAGTTTTCATACCGAGTCACCGTCCACTGGGCTCAGCGAGAAAACGCGATTTCGGCGCTTCTGAGGGCCGAAAACGCGATATCGGCCGATTTGCGATCTGTCAGCAGATTCGGTTTCTGGGCAGTTTACATGTCGAACTGCACGGTAGAAACGATAAAACAGCTCCTCCGTGCAGTTTTCATACCGAGTCACCGTCCACTCGGCTCAGCGAGAAAACGCGATTTCGGCGCTTCTGAGGGCCGAAAACGCGATATCGGCCGATTTTCGATCTGTCAGCAGATTCGGTTTCTGGGCAGTTTACATGTCGAACTGCACGGTAGAAACGATAAAACAGCTCCTCCGTGCAGTTTTCATACCGAGTCACCGTCCACTGGGCTCAGCGAGAAAACGCGATTTCGGCGCTTCTGAGGGCCGAAAACGCGATATCGGCCGATTTGCGATCTGTCAGCAGATTCGGTTTCTGGGCAGTTTACATGTCGAACTGCACGGTAGAAACGATAAAACAGCTCCTCCGTGCAGTTTTCATACCGAGTCACCGTCCACTGGGCTCAGCGAGAAAACGCGATTTCGGCGCTTCTGAGGGCCGAAAACGCGATATCGGCCGATTTGCGATCTGTCAGCAGATTCGGTTTCTGGGCAGTTTACATGTCGAACTGCACGGTAGAAACGATAAAACAGCTCCTCCGTGCAGTTTTCATACCGAGTCACCGTCCACTGGGCTCAGCGAGAAAACGCGATTTCGGCGCTTCTGAGGGCCGAAAACGCGATATCGGCCGATTTGCGATCTGTCAGCAGATTCGGTTTCTGGGCAGTTTACATGTCGAACTGCACGGTAGAAACGATAAAACAGCTCCTCCGTGCAGTTTTCATACCGAGTCACCGTCCACTGGGCTCAGCGAGAAAACGCGATTTCGGCGCTTCTGAGGGCCGAAAACGCGATATCGGCCGATTTTCGATCTGTCAGCAGATTCGGTTTCTGGGCAGTTTACATGTCGAACTGCACGGTAGAAACGATAAAACAGCTCCTCCGTGCAGTTTTCATACCGAGTCACCGTCCACTGGGCTCAGCGAGAAAACGCGATTTCGGCGCTTCTGAGGGCCGAAAACGCGATATCGGCCGATTTGCGATCTGTCAGCAGATTCGGTTTCTGGGCAGTTTACATGTCGAACTGCACGGTAGAAACGATAAAACAGCTCCTCCGTGCAGTTTTCATACCGAGTCACCGTCCACTGGGCTCAGCGAGAAAACGCGATTTCGGCGCTTCTGAGGGCCGAAAACGCGATATCGGCCGATTTGCGATCTGTCAGCAGATTCGGTTTCTGGGCAGTTTACATGTCGAACTGCACGGTAGAAACGATAAAACAGCTCCTCCGTGCAGTTTTCATACCGAGTCACCGTCCACTGGGCTCAGCGAGAAAACGCGATTTCGGCGCTTCTGAGGGCCGAAAACGCGATATCGGCCGATTTGCGATCTGTCAGCAGATTCGGTTTCTGGGCAGTTTACATGTCGAACTGCACGGTAGAAACGATAAAACAGCTCCTCCGTGCAGTTTTCATACCGAGTCACCGTCCACTGGGCTCAGCGAGAAAACGCGATTTCGGCGCTTCTGAGGGCCGAAAACGCGATATCGGCCGATTTGCGATCTGTCAGCAGATTCGGTTTCTGGGCAGTTTACATGTCGAACTGCACGGTAGAAACGATAAAACAGCTCCTCCGTGCAGTTTTCATACCGAGTCACCGTCCACTGGGCTCAGCGAGAAAACGCGATTTCGGCGCTTCTGAGGGCCGAAAACGCGATATCGGCCGATTTGCGATCTGTCAGCAGATTCGGTTTCTGGGCAGTTTACATGTCGAACTGCACGGTAGAAACGATAAAACAGCTCCTCCGTGCAGTTTTCATACCGAGTCACCGTCCACTGGGCTCAGCGAGAAAACGCGATTTCGGCGCTTCTGAGGGCCGAAAACGCGATATCGGCCGATTTGCGATCTGTCAGCAGATTCGGTTTCTGGGCAGTTTACATGTCGAACTGCACGGTAGAAACGATAAAACAGCTCCTCCGTGCAGTTTTCATACCGAGTCACCGTCCACTGGGCTCAGCGAGAAAACGCGATTTCGGCGCTTCTGAGGGCCGAAAACGCGATATCGGCCGATTTTCGATCTGTCAGCAGATTCGGTTTCTGGGCAGTTTACATGTCGAACTGCACGGTAGAAACGATAAAACAGCTCCTCCGTGCAGTTTTCATACCGAGTCACCGTCCACTGGGCTCAGCGAGAAAACGCGATTTCGGCGCTTCTGAGGGCCGAAAACGCGATATCGGCCGATTTTCGATCTGTCAGCAGATTCGGTTTCTGGGCAGTTTACATGTCGAACTGCACGGTAGAAACGATAAAACAGCTCCTCCGTGCAGTTTTCATACCGAGTCACCGTCCACTGGGCTCAGCGAGAAAACGCGATTTCGGCGCTTCTGAGGGCCGAAAACGCGATATCGGCCGATTTGCGATCTGTCAGCAGATTCGGTTTCTGGGCAGTTTACATGTCGAACTGCACGGTAGAAACGATAAAACAGCTCCTCCGTGCAGTTTTCATACCGAGTCACCGTCCACTGGGCTCAGCGAGAAAACGCGATTTCGGCGCTTCTGAGGGCCGAAAACGCGATATCGGCCGATTTGCGATCTGTCAGCAGATTCGGTTTCTGGGCAGTTTACATGTCGAACTGCACGGTAGAAACGATAAAACAGCTCCTCCGTGCAGTTTTCATACCGAGTCACCGTCCACTGGCTCAGCGAGAAAACGCGATTTCGGCGCTTCTGAGGGCCGAAAACGCGATATCGGCCGATTTTCGATCTGTCAGCAGATTCGGTTTCTGGGCAGTTTACATGTCGAACTGCACGGTAGAAACGATAAAACAGCTCCTCCGTGCAGTTTTCATACCGAGTCACCGTCCACTGGGCTCAGCGAGAAAACGCGATTTCGGCGCTTCTGAGGGCCGAAAACGCGATATCGGCCGATTTGCGATCTGTCAGCAGATTCGGTTTCTGGGCAGTTTACATGTCGAACTGCACGGTAGAAACGATAAAACAGCTCCTCCGTGCAGTTTTCATACCGAGTCACCGTCCACTGGGCTCAGCGAGAAAACGCGATTTCGGCGCTTCTGAGGGCCGAAAACGCGATATCGGCCGATTTGCGATCTGTCAGCAGATTCGGTTTCTGGGCAGTTTACATGTCGAACTGCACGGTAGAAACGATAAAACAGCTCCTCCGTGCAGTTTTCATACCGAGTCACCGTCCACTGGGCTCAGCGAGAAAACGCGATTTCGGCGCTTCTGAGGGCCGAAAACGCGATATCGGCCGATTTGCGATCTGTCAGCAGATTCGGTTTCTGGGCAGTTTACATGTCGAACTGCACGGTAGAAACGATAAAACAGCTCCTCCGTGCAGTTTTCATACCGAGTCACCGTCCACTGGGCTCAGCGAGAAAACGCGATTTCGGCGCTTCTGAGGGCCGAAAACGCGATATCGGCCGATTTGCGATCTGTCAGCAGATTCGGTTTCTGGGCAGTTTACATGTCGAACTGCACGGTAGAAACGATAAAACAGCTCCTCCGTGCAGTTTTCATACCGAGTCACCGTCCACTGGGCTCAGCGAGAAAACGCGATTTCGGCGCTTCTGAGGGCCGAAAACGCGATATCGGCCGATTTGCGATCTGTCAGCAGATTCGGTTTCTGGGCAGTTTACATGTCGAACTGCACGGTAGAAACGATAAAACAGCTCCTCCGTGCAGTTTTCATACCGAGTCACCGTCCACTGGGCTCAGCGAGAAAACGCGATTTCGGCGCTTCTGAGGGCCGAAAACGCGATATCGGCCGATTTGCGATCTGTCAGCAGATTCGGTTTCTGGGCAGTTTACATGTCGAACTGCACGGTAGAAACGATAAAACAGCTCCTCCGTGCAGTTTTCATACCGAGTCACCGTCCACTGGGCTCAGCGAGAAAACGCGATTTCGGCGCTTCTGAGGGCCGAAAACGCGATATCGGCCGATTTGCGATCTGTCAGCAGATTCGGTTTCTGGGCAGTTTACATGTCGAACTGCACGGTAGAAACGATAAAACAGCTCCTCCGTGCAGTTTTCATACCGAGTCACCGTCCACTGGGCTCAGCGAGAAAACGCGATTTCGGCGCTTCTGAGGGCCGAAAACGCGATATCGGCCGATTTGCGATCTGTCAGCAGATTCGGTTTCTGGGCAGTTTACATGTCGAACTGCACGGTAGAAACGATAAAACAGCTCCTCCGTGCAGTTTTCATACCGAGTCACCGTCCACTGGGCTCAGCGAGAAAACGCGATTTCGGCGCTTCTGAGGGCCGAAAACGCGATATCGGCCGATTTGCGATCTGTCAGCAGATTCGGTTTCTGGGCAGTTTACATGTCGAACTGCACGGTAGAAACGATAAAACAGCTCCTCCGTGCAGTTTTCATACCGAGTCACCGTCCACTGGGCTCAGCGAGAAAACGCGATTTCGGCGCTTCTGAGGGCCGAAAACGCGATATCGGCCGATTTGCGATCTGTCAGCAGATTCGGTTTCTGGGCAGTTTACATGTCGAACTGCACGGTAGAAACGATAAAACAGCTCCTCCGTGCAGTTTTCATACCGAGTCACCGTCCACTGGGCTCAGCGAGAAAACGCGATTTCGGCGCTTCTGAGGGCCGAAAACGCGATATCGGCCGATTTTCGATCTGTCAGCAGATTCGGTTTCTGGGCAGTTTACATGTCGAACTGCACGGTAGAAACGATAAAACAGCTCCTCCGTGCAGTTTTCATACCGAGTCACCGTCCACTGGGCTCAGCGAGAAAACGCGATTTCGGCGCTTCTGAGGGCCGAAAACGCGATATCGGCCGATTTGCGATCTGTCAGCAGATTCGGTTTCTGGGCAGTTTACATGTCGAACTGCACGGTAGAAACGATAAAACAGCTCCTCCGTGCAGTTTTCATACCGAGTCACCGTCCACTGGGCTCAGCGAGAAAACGCGATTTCGGCGCTTCTGAGGGCCGAAAACGCGATATCGGCCGATTTGCGATCTGTCAGCAGATTCGGTTTCTGGGCAGTTTACATGTCGAACTGCACGGTAGAAACGATAAAACAGCTCCTCCGTGCAGTTTTCATACCGAGTCACCGTCCACTGGGCTCAGCGAGAAAACGCGATTTCGGCGCTTCTGAGGGCCGAAAACGCGATATCGGCCGATTTGCGATCTGTCAGCAGATTCGGTTTCTGGGCAGTTTACATGTCGAACTGCACGGTAGAAACGATAAAACAGCTCCTCCGTGCAGTTTTCATACCGAGTCACCGTCCACTGGCTCAGCGAGAAAACGCGATTTCGGCGCTTCTGAGGGCCGAAAACGCGATATCGGCCGATTTTCGATCTGTCAGCAGATTCGGTTTCTGGGCAGTTTACATGTCGAACTGCACGGTAGAAACGATAAAACAGCTCCTCCGTGCAGTTTTCATACCGAGTCACCGTCCACTGGGCTCAGCGAGAAAACGCGATTTCGGCGCTTCTGAGGGCCGAAAACGCGATATCGGCCGATTTGCGATCTGTCAGCAGATTCGGTTTCTGGGCAGTTTACATGTCGAACTGCACGGTAGAAACGATAAAACAGCTCCTCCGTGCAGTTTTCATACCGAGTCACCGTCCACTGGGCTCAGCGAGAAAACGCGATTTCGGCGCTTCTGAGGGCCGAAAACGCGATATCGGCCGATTTGCGATCTGTCAGCAGATTCGGTTTCTGGGCAGTTTACATGTCGAACTGCACGGTAGAAACGATAAAACAGCTCCTCCGTGCAGTTTTCATACCGAGTCACCGTCCACTGGGCTCAGCGAGAAAACGCGATTTCGGCGCTTCTGAGGGCCGAAAACGCGATATCGGCCGATTTGCGATCTGTCAGCAGATTCGGTTTCTGGGCAGTTTACATGTCGAACTGCACGGTAGAAACGATAAAACAGCTCCTCCGTGCAGTTTTCATACCGAGTCACCGTCCACTGGGCTCAGCGAGAAAACGCGATTTCGGCGCTTCTGAGGGCCGAAAACGCGATATCGGCCGATTTGCGATCTGTCAGCAGATTCGGTTTCTGGGCAGTTTACATGTCGAACTGCACGGTAGAAACGATAAAACAGCTCCTCCGTGCAGTTTTCATACCGAGTCACCGTCCACTGGGCTCAGCGAGAAAACGCGATTTCGGCGCTTCTGAGGGCCGAAAACGCGATATCGGCCGATTTTCGATCTGTCAGCAGATTCGGTTTCTGGGCAGTTTACATGTCGAACTGCACGGTAGAAACGATAAAACAGCTCCTCCGTGCAGTTTTCATACCGAGTCACCGTCCACTGGGCTCAGCGAGAAAACGCGATTTCGGCGCTTCTGAGGGCCGAAAACGCGATATCGGCCGATTTGCGATCTGTCAGCAGATTCGGTTTCTGGGCAGTTTACATGTCGAACTGCACGGTAGAAACGATAAAACAGCTCCTCCGTGCAGTTTTCATACCGAGTCACCGTCCACTGGGCTCAGCGAGAAAACGCGATTTCGGCGCTTCTGAGGGCCGAAAACGCGATATCGGCCGATTTGCGATCTGTCAGCAGATTCGGTTTCTGGGCAGTTTACATGTCGAACTGCACGGTAGAAACGATAAAACAGCTCCTCCGTGCAGTTTTCATACCGAGTCACCGTCCACTGGGCTCAGCGAGAAAACGCGATTTCGGCGCTTCTGAGGGCCGAAAACGCGATATCGGCCGATTTTCGATCTGTCAGCAGATTCGGTTTCTGGGCAGTTTACATGTCGAACTGCACGGTAGAAACGATAAAACAGCTCCTCCGTGCAGTTTTCATACCGAGTCACCGTCCACTGGGCTCAGCGAGAAAACGCGATTTCGGCGCTTCTGAGGGCCGAAAACGCGATATCGGCCGATTTGCGATCTGTCAGCAGATTCGGTTTCTGGGCAGTTTACATGTCGAACTGCACGGTAGAAACGATAAAACAGCTCCTCCGTGCAGTTTTCATACCGAGTCACCGTCCACTGGGCTCAGCGAGAAAACGCGATTTCGGCGCTTCTGAGGGCCGAAAACGCGATATCGGCCGATTTGCGATCTGTCAGCAGATTCGGTTTCTGGGCAGTTTACATGTCGAACTGCACGGTAGAAACGATAAAACAGCTCCTCCGTGCAGTTTTCATACCGAGTCACCGTCCACTGGGCTCAGCGAGAAAACGCGATTTCGGCGCTTCTGAGGGCCGAAAACGCGATATCGGCCGATTTGCGATCTGTCAGCAGATTCGGTTTCTGGGCAGTTTACATGTCGAACTGCACGGTAGAAACGATAAAACAGCTCCTCCGTGCAGTTTTCATACCGAGTCACCGTCCACTGGGCTCAGCGAGAAAACGCGATTTCGGCGCTTCTGAGGGCCGAAAACGCGATATCGGCCGATTTGCGATCTGTCAGCAGATTCGGTTTCTGGGCAGTTTACATGTCGAACTGCACGGTAGAAACGATAAAACAGCTCCTCCGTGCAGTTTTCATACCGAGTCACCGTCCACTGGGCTCAGCGAGAAAACGCGATTTCGGCGCTTCTGAGGGCCGAAAACGCGATATCGGCCGATTTTCGATCTGTCAGCAGATTCGGTTTCTGGGCAGTTTACATGTCGAACTGCACGGTAGAAACGATAAAACAGCTCCTCCGTGCAGTTTTCATACCGAGTCACCGTCCACTGGGCTCAGCGAGAAAACGCGATTTCGGCGCTTCTGAGGGCCGAAAACGCGATATCGGCCGATTTGCGATCTGTCAGCAGATTCGGTTTCTGGGCAGTTTACATGTCGAACTGCACGGTAGAAACGATAAAACAGCTCCTCCGTGCAGTTTTCATACCGAGTCACCGTCCACTGGGCTCAGCGAGAAAACGCGATTTCGGCGCTTCTGAGGGCCGAAAACGCGATATCGGCCGATTTGCGATCTGTCAGCAGATTCGGTTTCTGGGCAGTTTACATGTCGAACTGCACGGTAGAAACGATAAAACAGCTCCTCCGTGCAGTTTTCATACCGAGTCACCGTCCACTGGGCTCAGCGAGAAAACGCGATTTCGGCGCTTCTGAGGGCCGAAAACGCGATATCGGCCGATTTTCGATCTGTCAGCAGATTCGGTTTCTGGGCAGTTTACATGTCGAACTGCACGGTAGAAACGATAAAACAGCTCCTCCGTGCAGTTTTCATACCGAGTCACCGTCCACTGGCTCAGCGAGAAAACGCGATTTCGGCGCTTCTGAGGGCCGAAAACGCGATATCGGCCGATTTGCGATCTGTCAGCAGATTCGGTTTCTGGGCAGTTTACATGTCGAACTGCACGGTAGAAACGATAAAACAGCTCCTCCGTGCAGTTTTCATACCGAGTCACCGTCCACTGGGCTCAGCGAGAAAACGCGATTTCGGCGCTTCTGAGGGCCGAAAACGCGATATCGGCCGATTTGCGATCTGTCAGCAGATTCGGTTTCTGGGCAGTTTACATGTCGAACTGCACGGTAGAAACGATAAAACAGCTCCTCCGTGCAGTTTTCATACCGAGTCACCGTCCACTGGGCTCAGCGAGAAAACGCGATTTCGGCGCTTCTGAGGGCCGAAAACGCGATATCGGCCGATTTTCGATCTGTCAGCCGAACTGCACCGTAGAAACGATAAAACAGCTCCTCCGTGCTGTTTTCATACCGAGTCACCGTCCACTGGGCTCAGCGAGAAAACGCGATTTCGGCGCTTCTGAGGGCCGAAAACGCGATATCGGCCGATTTGCGATCTGTCAGCAGATTCGTTTTCTGGGCAGTTTACATGTCGAACTGCACCGTAGAAATTTCATACCGAGTCACCGTCCACTGGGCTCAGCGAGAAAACGCGATTTCGGCGCTTCTGAGGGCCGAAAACGCGATATCGGCCGATTTGCGATCTGTCAGCAGATTCGGTTTCTGGGCAGTTTACATGTCGAACTGCACGGTAGAAACGATAAAACAGCTCCTCCGTGCAGTTTTCATACCGAGTCACCGTCCACTGGGCTCAGCGAGAAAACGCGATTTCGGCGCTTCTGAGGGCCGAAAACGCGATATCGGCCGATTTGCGATCTGTCAGCAGATTCGGTTTCTGGGCAGTTTACATGTCGAACTGCACGGTAGAAACGATAAAACAGCTCCTCCGTGCAGTTTTCATACCGAGTCACCGTCCACTGGGCTCAGCGAGAAAACGCGATTTCGGCGCTTCTGAGGGCCGAAAACGCGATATCGGCCGATTTTCGATCTGTCAGCAGATTCGGTTTCTGGGCAGTTTACATGTCGAACTGCACGGTAGAAACGATAAAACAGCTCCTCCGTGCAGTTTTCATACCGAGTCACCGTCCACTGGGCTCAGCGAGAAAACGCGATTTCGGCGCTTCTGAGGGCCGAAAACGCGATATCGGCCGATTTTCGATCTGTCAGCAGATTCGGTTTCTGGGCAGTTTACATGTCGAACTGCACGGTAGAAACGATAAAACAGCTCCTCCGTGCAGTTTTCATACCGAGTCACCGTCCACTGGGCTCAGCGAGAAAACGCGATTTCGGCGCTTCTGAGGGCCGAAAACGCGATATCGGCCGATTTTCGATCTGTCAGCAGATTCGGTTTCTGGGCAGTTTACATGTCGAACTGCACGGTAGAAACGATAAAACAGCTCCTCCGTGCAGTTTTCATACCGAGTCACCGTCCACTGGGCTCAGCGAGAAAACGCGATTTCGGCGCTTCTGAGGGCCGAAAACGCGATATCGGCCGATTTTCGATCTGTCAGCAGATTCGGTTTCTGGGCAGTTTACATGTCGAACTGCACGGTAGAAACGATAAAACAGCTCCTCCGTGCAGTTTTCATACCGAGTCACCGTCCACTGGGCTCAGCGAGAAAACGCGATTTCGGCGCTTCTGAGGGCCGAAAACGCGATATCGGCCGATTTTCGATCTGTCAGCAGATTCGGTTTCTGGGCAGTTTACATGTCGAACTGCACGGTAGAAACGATAAAACAGCTCCTCCGTGCAGTTTTCATACCGAGTCACCGTCCACTGGGCTCAGCGAGAAAACGCGATTTCGGCGCTTCTGAGGGCCGAAAACGCGATATCGGCCGATTTGCGATCTGTCAGCAGATTCGGTTTCTGGGCAGTTTACATGTCGAACTGCACGGTAGAAACGATAAAACAGCTCCTCCGTGCAGTTTTCATACCGAGTCACCGTCCACTGGGCTCAGCGAGAAAACGCGATTTCGGCGCTTCTGAGGGCCGAAAACGCGATATCGGCCGATTTGCGATCTGTCAGCAGATTCGGTTTCTGGGCAGTTTACATGTCGAACTGCACGGTAGAAACGATAAAACAGCTCCTCCGTGCAGTTTTCATACCGAGTCACCGTCCACTGGGCTCAGCGAGAAAACGCGATTTCGGCGCTTCTGAGGGCCGAAAACGCGATATCGGCCGATTTTCGATCTGTCAGCAGATTCGGTTTCTGGGCAGTTTACATGTCGAACTGCACGGTAGAAACGATAAAACAGCTCCTCCGTGCAGTTTTCATACCGAGTCACCGTCCACTGGGCTCAGCGAGAAAACGCGATTTCGGCGCTTCTGAGGGCCGAAAACGCGATATCGGCCGATTTGCGATCTGTCAGCAGATTCGGTTTCTGGGCAGTTTACATGTCGAACTGCACGGTAGAAACGATAAAACAGCTCCTCCGTGCAGTTTTCATACCGAGTCACCGTCCACTGGGCTCAGCGAGAAAACGCGATTTCGGCGCTTCTGAGGGCCGAAAACGCGATATCGGCCGATTTTCGATCTGTCAGCAGATTCGGTTTCTGGGCAGTTTACATGTCGAACTGCACGGTAGAAACGATAAAACAGCTCCTCCGTGCAGTTTTCATACCGAGTCACCGTCCACTGGGCTCAGCGAGAAAACGCGATTTCGGCGCTTCTGAGGGCCGAAAACGCGATATCGGCCGATTTGCGATCTGTCAGCAGATTCGGTTTCTGGGCAGTTTACATGTCGAACTGCACGGTAGAAACGATAAAACAGCTCCTCCGTGCAGTTTTCATACCGAGTCACCGTCCACTGGGCTCAGCGAGAAAACGCGATTTCGGCGCTTCTGAGGGCCGAAAACGCGATATCGGCCGATTTTCGATCTGTCAGCAGATTCGGTTTCTGGGCAGTTTACATGTCGAACTGCACGGTAGAAACGATAAAACAGCTCCTCCGTGCAGTTTTCATACCGAGTCACCGTCCACTGGGCTCAGCGAGAAAACGCGATTTCGGCGCTTCTGAGGGCCGAAAACGCGATATCGGCCGATTTTCGATCTGTCAGCAGATTCGGTTTCTGGGCAGTTTACATGTCGAACTGCACGGTAGAAACGATAAAACAGCTCCTCCGTGCAGTTTTCATACCGAGTCACCGTCCACTGGGCTCAGCGAGAAAACGCGATTTCGGCGCTTCTGAGGGCCGAAAACGCGATATCGGCCGATTTTCGATCTGTCAGCAGATTCGGTTTCTGGGCAGTTTACATGTCGAACTGCACGGTAGAAACGATAAAACAGCTCCTCCGTGCAGTTTTCATACCGAGTCACCGTCCACTGGGCTCAGCGAGAAAACGCGATTTCGGCGCTTCTGAGGGCCGAAAACGCGATATCGGCCGATTTGCGATCTGTCAGCAGATTCGGTTTCTGGGCAGTTTACATGTCGAACTGCACGGTAGAAACGATAAAACAGCTCCTCCGTGCAGTTTTCATACCGAGTCACCGTCCACTGGGCTCAGCGAGAAAACGCGATTTCGGCGCTTCTGAGGGCCGAAAACGCGATATCGGCCGATTTGCGATCTGTCAGCAGATTCGGTTTCTGGGCAGTTTACATGTCGAACTGCACGGTAGAAACGATAAAACAGCTCCTCCGTGCAGTTTTCATACCGAGTCACCGTCCACTGGGCTCAGCGAGAAAACGCGATTTCGGCGCTTCTGAGGGCCGAAAACGCGATATCGGCCGATTTTCGATCTGTCAGCAGATTCGGTTTCTGGGCAGTTTACATGTCGAACTGCACGGTAGAAACGATAAAACAGCTCCTCCGTGCAGTTTTCATACCGAGTCACCGTCCACTGGGCTCAGCGAGAAAACGCGATTTCGGCGCTTCTGAGGGCCGAAAACGCGATATCGGCCGATTTTCGATCTGTCAGCAGATTCGGTTTCTGGGCAGTTTACATGTCGAACTGCACGGTAGAAACGATAAAACAGCTCCTCCGTGCAGTTTTCATACCGAGTCACCGTCCACTGGGCTCAGCGAGAAAACGCGATTTCGGCGCTTCTGAGGGCCGAAAACGCGATATCGGCCGATTTTCGATCTGTCAGCAGATTCGGTTTCTGGGCAGTTTACATGTCGAACTGCACGGTAGAAACGATAAAACAGCTCCTCCGTGCAGTTTTCATACCGAGTCACCGTCCACTGGGCTCAGCGAGAAAACGCGATTTCGGCGCTTCTGAGGGCCGAAAACGCGATATCGGCCGATTTGCGATCTGTCAGCAGATTCGGTTTCTGGGCAGTTTACATGTCGAACTGCACGGTAGAAACGATAAAACAGCTCCTCCGTGCAGTTTTCATACCGAGTCACCGTCCACTGGGCTCAGCGAGAAAACGCGATTTCGGCGCTTCTGAGGGCCGAAAACGCGATATCGGCCGATTTTCGATCTGTCAGCAGATTCGGTTTCTGGGCAGTTTACATGTCGAACTGCACGGTAGAAACGATAAAACAGCTCCTCCGTGCAGTTTTCATACCGAGTCACCGTCCACTGGGCTCAGCGAGAAAACGCGATTTCGGCGCTTCTGAGGGCCGAAAACGCGATATCGGCCGATTTTCGATCTGTCAGCAGATTCGGTTTCTGGGCAGTTTACATGTCGAACTGCACGGTAGAAACGATAAAACAGCTCCTCCGTGCAGTTTTCATACCGAGTCACCGTCCACTGGGCTCAGCGAGAAAACGCGATTTCGGCGCTTCTGAGGGCCGAAAACGCGATATCGGCCGATTTGCGATCTGTCAGCAGATTCGGTTTCTGGGCAGTTTACATGTCGAACTGCACGGTAGAAACGATAAAACAGCTCCTCCGTGCAGTTTTCATACCGAGTCACCGTCCACTGGGCTCAGCGAGAAAACGCGATTTCGGCGCTTCTGAGGGCCGAAAACGCGATATCGGCCGATTTTCGATCTGTCAGCAGATTCGGTTTCTGGGCAGTTTACATGTCGAACTGCACGGTAGAAACGATAAAACAGCTCCTCCGTGCAGTTTTCATACCGAGTCACCGTCCACTGGGCTCAGCGAGAAAACGCGATTTCGGCGCTTCTGAGGGCCGAAAACGCGATATCGGCCGATTTGCGATCTGTCAGCAGATTCGGTTTCTGGGCAGTTTACATGTCGAACTGCACGGTAGAAACGATAAAACAGCTCCTCCGTGCAGTTTTCATACCGAGTCACCGTCCACTGGGCTCAGCGAGAAAACGCGATTTCGGCGCTTCTGAGGGCCGAAAACGCGATATCGGCCGATTTTCGATCTGTCAGCAGATTCGGTTTCTGGGCAGTTTACATGTCGAACTGCACGGTAGAAACGATAAAACAGCTCCTCCGTGCAGTTTTCATACCGAGTCACCGTCCACTGGGCTCAGCGAGAAAACGCGATTTCGGCGCTTCTGAGGGCCGAAAACGCGATATCGGCCGATTTGCGATCTGTCAGCAGATTCGGTTTCTGGGCAGTTTACATGTCGAACTGCACGGTAGAAACGATAAAACAGCTCCTCCGTGCAGTTTTCATACCGAGTCACCGTCCACTGGGCTCAGCGAGAAAACGCGATTTCGGCGCTTCTGAGGGCCGAAAACGCGATATCGGCCGATTTGCGATCTGTCAGCAGATTCGGTTTCTGGGCAGTTTACATGTCGAACTGCACGGTAGAAACGATAAAACAGCTCCTCCGTGCAGTTTTCATACCGAGTCACCGTCCACTGGGCTCAGCGAGAAAACGCGATTTCGGCGCTTCTGAGGGCCGAAAACGCGATATCGGCCGATTTGCGATCTGTCAGCAGATTCGGTTTCTGGGCAGTTTACATGTCGAACTGCACGGTAGAAACGATAAAACAGCTCCTCCGTGCAGTTTTCATACCGAGTCACCGTCCACTGGGCTCAGCGAGAAAACGCGATTTCGGCACTCCTGAGGGCCGAAAACGCGATATCGGCCGATTTTCGATCTGTC
This sequence comes from Cryptocheilus praepositus, assembly GCA_033815515.1. Lineage (NCBI taxonomy): Eukaryota > Metazoa > Arthropoda > Insecta > Hymenoptera > Pompilidae > Cryptocheilus > Cryptocheilus praepositus. Next base: position 134,972 of record JAWWQZ010000208.1, on the reverse strand, counting down.
AGCAGATTCGGTTTCTGGGCAGTTTACATGTCGAACTGCACGGTAGAAACGATAAAACAGCTCCTCCGTGCAGTTTTCATACCGAGTCACCGTCCACTGGGCTCAGCGAGAAAACGCGATTTCGGCGCTTCTGAGGGCCGAAAACGCGATATCGGCCGATTTTCGATCTGTCAGCAGATTCGGTTTCTGGGCAGTTTACATGTCGAACTGCACGGTAGAAACGATAAAACAGCTCCTCCGTGCAGTTTTCATACCGAGTCACCGTCCACTGGGCTCAGCGAGAAAACGCGATTTCGGCGCTTCTGAGGGCCGAAAACGCGATATCGGCCGATTTTCGATCTGTCAGCAGATTCGGTTTCTGGGCAGTTTACATGTCGAACTGCACGGTAGAAACGATAAAACAGCTCCTCCGTGCAGTTTTCATACCGAGTCACCGTCCACTGGGCTCAGCGAGAAAACGCGATTTCGGCGCTTCTGAGGGCCGAAAACGCGATATCGGCCGATTTGCGATCTGTCAGCAGATTCGTTTTCTGGGCAGTTTACATGTCGAACTGCACCGTAGAAACGATAAAACAGCTCCTCCGTGCTGTTTTCATACCGAGATTTGCGATCTGTCAGCAGATTCGGTTTCTGGGCAGTTTACATGTCGAACTGCACGGTAGAAACGATAAAACAGCTCCTCCGTGCAGTTTTCATACCGAGTCACCGTCCACTGGGCTCAGCGAGAAAACGCGATTTCGGCGCTTCTGAGGGCCGAAAACGCGATATCGGCCGATTTGCGATCTGTCAGCAGATTCGGTTTCTGGGCAGTTTACATGTCGAACTGCACGGTAGAAACGATAAAACAGCTCCTCCGTGCAGTTTTCATACCGAGTCACCGTCCACTGGGCTCAGCGAGAAAACGCGATTTCGGCGCTTCTGAGGGCCGAAAACGCGATATCGGCCGATTTGCGATCTGTCAGCAGATTCGGTTTCTGGGCAGTTTACATGTCGAACTGCACGGTAGAAACGATAAAACAGCTCCTCCGTGCAGTTTTCATACCGAGTCACCGTCCACTGGGCTCAGCGAGAAAACGCGATTTCGGCGCTTCTGAGGGCCGAAAACGCGATATCGGCCGATTTGCGATCTGTCAGCAGATTCGGTTTCTGGGCAGTTTACATGTCGAACTGCACGGTAGAAACGATAAAACAGCTCCTCCGTGCAGTTTTCATACCGAGTCACCGTCCACTGGGCTCAGCGAGAAAACGCGATTTCGGCGCTTCTGAGGGCCGAAAACGCGATATCGGCCGATTTTCGATCTGTCAGCAGATTCGGTTTCTGGGCAGTTTACATGTCGAACTGCACGGTAGAAACGATAAAACAGCTCCTCCGTGCAGTTTTCATACCGAGTCACCGTCCACTGGGCTCAGCGAGAAAACGCGATTTCGGCGCTTCTGAGGGCCGAAAACGCGATATCGGCCGATTTGCGATCTGTCAGCAGATTCGGTTTCTGGGCAGTTTACATGTCGAACTGCACGGTAGAAACGATAAAACAGCTCCTCCGTGCAGTTTTCATACCGAGTCACCGTCCACTGGGCTCAGCGAGAAAACGCGATTTCGGCGCTTCTGAGGGCCGAAAACGCGATATCGGCCGATTTGCGATCTGTCAGCAGATTCGGTTTCTGGGCAGTTTACATGTCGAACTGCACGGTAGAAACGATAAAACAGCTCCTCCGTGCAGTTTTCATACCGAGTCACCGTCCACTGGGCTCAGCGAGAAAACGCGATTTCGGCGCTTCTGAGGGCCGAAAACGCGATATCGGCCGATTTGCGATCTGTCAGCAGATTCGGTTTCTGGGCAGTTTACATGTCGAACTGCACGGTAGAAACGATAAAACAGCTCCTCCGTGCAGTTTTCATACCGAGTCACCGTCCACTGGGCTCAGCGAGAAAACGCGATTTCGGCGCTTCTGAGGGCCGAAAACGCGATATCGGCCGATTTTCGATCTGTCAGCAGATTCGGTTTCTGGGCAGTTTACATGTCGAACTGCACGGTAGAAACGATAAAACAGCTCCTCCGTGCAGTTTTCATACCGAGTCACCGTCCACTGGGCTCAGCGAGAAAACGCGATTTCGGCGCTTCTGAGGGCCGAAAACGCGATATCGGCCGATTTGCGATCTGTCAGCAGATTCGGTTTCTGGGCAGTTTACATGTCGAACTGCACGGTAGAAACGATAAAACAGCTCCTCCGTGCAGTTTTCATACCGAGTCACCGTCCACTGGGCTCAGCGAGAAAACGCGATTTCGGCGCTTCTGAGGGCCGAAAACGCGATATCGGCCGATTTGCGATCTGTCAGCAGATTCGGTTTCTGGGCAGTTTACATGTCGAACTGCACGGTAGAAACGATAAAACAGCTCCTCCGTGCAGTTTTCATACCGAGTCACCGTCCACTGGGCTCAGCGAGAAAACGCGATTTCGGCGCTTCTGAGGGCCGAAAACGCGATATCGGCCGATTTTCGATCTGTCAGCAGATTCGGTTTCTGGGCAGTTTACATGTCGAACTGCACGGTAGAAACGATAAAACAGCTCCTCCGTGCAGTTTTCATACCGAGTCACCGTCCACTGGGCTCAGCGAGAAAACGCGATTTCGGCGCTTCTGAGGGCCGAAAACGCGATATCGGCCGATTTGCGATCTGTCAGCAGATTCGGTTTCTGGGCAGTTTACATGTCGAACTGCACGGTAGAAACGATAAAACAGCTCCTCCGTGCAGTTTTCATACCGAGTCACCGTCCACTGGGCTCAGCGAGAAAACGCGATTTCGGCGCTTCTGAGGGCCGAAAACGCGATATCGGCCGATTTGCGATCTGTCAGCAGATTCGGTTTCTGGGCAGTTTACATGTCGAACTGCACGGTAGAAACGATAAAACAGCTCCTCCGTGCAGTTTTCATACCGAGTCACCGTCCACTGGGCTCAGCGAGAAAACGCGATTTCGGCGCTTCTGAGGGCCGAAAACGCGATATCGGCCGATTTGCGATCTGTCAGCAGATTCGGTTTCTGGGCAGTTTACATGTCGAACTGCACGGTAGAAACGATAAAACAGCTCCTCCGTGCAGTTTTCATACCGAGTCACCGTCCACTGGGCTCAGCGAGAAAACGCGATTTCGGCGCTTCTGAGGGCCGAAAACGCGATATCGGCCGATTTTCGATCTGTCAGCAGATTCGGTTTCTGGGCAGTTTACATGTCGAACTGCACGGTAGAAACGATAAAACAGCTCCTCCGTGCAGTTTTCATACCGAGTCACCGTCCACTGGGCTCAGCGAGAAAACGCGATTTCGGCGCTTCTGAGGGCCGAAAACGCGATATCGGCCGATTTGCGATCTGTCAGCAGATTCGGTTTCTGGGCAGTTTACATGTCGAACTGCACGGTAGAAACGATAAAACAGCTCCTCCGTGCAGTTTTCATACCGAGTCACCGTCCACTGGGCTCAGCGAGAAAACGCGATTTCGGCGCTTCTGAGGGCCGAAAACGCGATATCGGCCGATTTTCGATCTGTCAGCAGATTCGGTTTCTGGGCAGTTTACATGTCGAACTGCACGGTAGAAACGATAAAACAGCTCCTCCGTGCAGTTTTCATACCGAGTCACCGTCCACTGGGCTCAGCGAGAAAACGCGATTTCGGCGCTTCTGAGGGCCGAAAACGCGATATCGGCCGATTTGCGATCTGTCAGCAGATTCGGTTTCTGGGCAGTTTACATGTCGAACTGCACGGTAGAAACGATAAAACAGCTCCTCCGTGCAGTTTTCATACCGAGTCACCGTCCACTGGGCTCAGCGAGAAAACGCGATTTCGGCGCTTCTGAGGGCCGAAAACGCGATATCGGCCGATTTGCGATCTGTCAGCAGATTCGGTTTCTGGGCAGTTTACATGTCGAACTGCACGGTAGAAACGATAAAACAGCTCCTCCGTGCAGTTTTCATACCGAGTCACCGTCCACTGGGCTCAGCGAGAAAACGCGATTTCGGCGCTTCTGAGGGCCGAAAACGCGATATCGGCCGATTTTCGATCTGTCAGCAGATTCGGTTTCTGGGCAGTTTACATGTCGAACTGCACGGTAGAAACGATAAAACAGCTCCTCCGTGCAGTTTTCATACCGAGTCACCGTCCACTGGGCTCAGCGAGAAAACGCGATTTCGGCGCTTCTGAGGGCCGAAAACGCGATATCGGCCGATTTGCGATCTGTCAGCAGATTCGGTTTCTGGGCAGTTTACATGTCGAACTGCACGGTAGAAACGATAAAACAGCTCCTCCGTGCAGTTTTCATACCGAGTCACCGTCCACTGGGCTCAGCGAGAAAACGCGATTTCGGCGCTTCTGAGGGCCGAAAACGCGATATCGGCCGATTTGCGATCTGTCAGCAGATTCGGTTTCTGGGCAGTTTACATGTCGAACTGCACGGTAGAAACGATAAAACAGCTCCTCCGTGCAGTTTTCATACCGAGTCACCGTCCACTGGGCTCAGCGAGAAAACGCGATTTCGGCGCTTCTGAGGGCCGAAAACGCGATATCGGCCGATTTGCGATCTGTCAGCAGATTCGGTTTCTGGGCAGTTTACATGTCGAACTGCACGGTAGAAACGATAAAACAGCTCCTCCGTGCAGTTTTCATACCGAGTCACCGTCCACTGGGCTCAGCGAGAAAACGCGATTTCGGCGCTTCTGAGGGCCGAAAACGCGATATCGGCCGATTTGCGATCTGTCAGCAGATTCGGTTTCTGGGCAGTTTACATGTCGAACTGCACGGTAGAAACGATAAAACAGCTCCTCCGTGCAGTTTTCATACCGAGTCACCGTCCACTGGGCTCAGCGAGAAAACGCGATTTCGGCGCTTCTGAGGGCCGAAAACGCGATATCGGCCGATTTGCGATCTGTCAGCAGATTCGGTTTCTGGGCAGTTTACATGTCGAACTGCACGGTAGAAACGATAAAACAGCTCCTCCGTGCAGTTTTCATACCGAGTCACCGTCCACTGGGCTCAGCGAGAAAACGCGATTTCGGCGCTTCTGAGGGCCGAAAACGCGATATCGGCCGATTTGCGATCTGTCAGCAGATTCGGTTTCTGGGCAGTTTACATGTCGAACTGCACGGTAGAAACGATAAAACAGCTCCTCCGTGCAGTTTTCATACCGAGTCACCGTCCACTGGGCTCAGCGAGAAAACGCGATTTCGGCGCTTCTGAGGGCCGAAAACGCGATATCGGCCGATTTGCGATCTGTCAGCAGATTCGGTTTCTGGGCAGTTTACATGTCGAACTGCACGGTAGAAACGATAAAACAGCTCCTCCGTGCAGTTTTCATACCGAGTCACCGTCCACTGGGCTCAGCGAGAAAACGCGATTTCGGCGCTTCTGAGGGCCGAAAACGCGATATCGGCCGATTTGCGATCTGTCAGCAGATTCGGTTTCTGGGCAGTTTACATGTCGAACTGCACGGTAGAAACGATAAAACAGCTCCTCCGTGCAGTTTTCATACCGAGTCACCGTCCACTGGGCTCAGCGAGAAAACGCGATTTCGGCGCTTCTGAGGGCCGAAAACGCGATATCGGCCGATTTGCGATCTGTCAGCAGATTCGGTTTCTGGGCAGTTTACATGTCGAACTGCACGGTAGAAACGATAAAACAGCTCCTCCGTGCAGTTTTCATACCGAGTCACCGTCCACTGGGCTCAGCGAGAAAACGCGATTTCGGCGCTTCTGAGGGCCGAAAACGCGATATCGGCCGATTTGCGATCTGTCAGCAGATTCGGTTTCTGGGCAGTTTACATGTCGAACTGCACGGTAGAAACGATAAAACAGCTCCTCCGTGCAGTTTTCATACCGAGTCACCGTCCACTGGGCTCAGCGAGAAAACGCGATTTCGGCGCTTCTGAGGGCCGAAAACGCGATATCGGCCGATTTGCGATCTGTCAGCAGATTCGGTTTCTGGGCAGTTTACATGTCGAACTGCACGGTAGAAACGATAAAACAGCTCCTCCGTGCAGTTTTCATACCGAGTCACCGTCCACTGGGCTCAGCGAGAAAACGCGATTTCGGCGCTTCTGAGGGCCGAAAACGCGATATCGGCCGATTTGCGATCTGTCAGCAGATTCGGTTTCTGGGCAGTTTACATGTCGAACTGCACGGTAGAAACGATAAAACAGCTCCTCCGTGCAGTTTTCATACCGAGTCACCGTCCACTGGGCTCAGCGAGAAAACGCGATTTCGGCGCTTCTGAGGGCCGAAAACGCGATATCGGCCGATTTTCGATCTGTCAGCAGATTCGGTTTCTGGGCAGTTTACATGTCGAACTGCACGGTAGAAACGATAAAACAGCTCCTCCGTGCAGTTTTCATACCGAGTCACCGTCCACTGGGCTCAGCGAGAAAACGCGATTTCGGCGCTTCTGAGGGCCGAAAACGCGATATCGGCCGATTTGCGATCTGTCAGCAGATTCGGTTTCTGGGCAGTTTACATGTCGAACTGCACGGTAGAAACGATAAAACAGCTCCTCCGTGCAGTTTTCATACCGAGTCACCGTCCACTGGGCTCAGCGAGAAAACGCGATTTCGGCGCTTCTGAGGGCCGAAAACGCGATATCGGCCGATTTTCGATCTGTCAGCAGATTCGGTTTCTGGGCAGTTTACATGTCGAACTGCACGGTAGAAACGATAAAACAGCTCCTCCGTGCAGTTTTCATACCGAGTCACCGTCCACTGGGCTCAGCGAGAAAACGCGATTTCGGCGCTTCTGAGGGCCGAAAACGCGATATCGGCCGATTTGCGATCTGTCAGCAGATTCGGTTTCTGGGCAGTTTACATGTCGAACTGCACGGTAGAAACGATAAAACAGCTCCTCCGTGCAGTTTTCATACCGAGTCACCGTCCACTGGGCTCAGCGAGAAAACGCGATTTCGGCGCTTCTGAGGGCCGAAAACGCGATATCGGCCGATTTTCGATCTGTCAGCAGATTCGGTTTCTGGGCAGTTTACATGTCGAACTGCACGGTAGAAACGATAAAACAGCTCCTCCGTGCAGTTTTCATACCGAGTCACCGTCCACTGGGCTCAGCGAGAAAACGCGATTTCGGCGCTTCTGAGGGCCGAAAACGCGATATCGGCCGATTTGCGATCTGTCAGCAGATTCGGTTTCTGGGCAGTTTACATGTCGAACTGCACGGTAGAAACGATAAAACAGCTCCTCCGTGCAGTTTTCATACCGAGTCACCGTCCACTGGGCTCAGCGAGAAAACGCGATTTCGGCGCTTCTGAGGGCCGAAAACGCGATATCGGCCGATTTTCGATCTGTCAGCAGATTCGGTTTCTGGGCAGTTTACATGTCGAACTGCACGGTAGAAACGATAAAACAGCTCCTCCGTGCAGTTTTCATACCGAGTCACCGTCCACTGGGCTCAGCGAGAAAACGCGATTTCGGCGCTTCTGAGGGCCGAAAACGCGATATCGGCCGATTTGCGATCTGTCAGCAGATTCGGTTTCTGGGCAGTTTACATGTCGAACTGCACGGTAGAAACGATAAAACAGCTCCTCCGTGCAGTTTTCATACCGAGTCACCGTCCACTGGGCTCAGCGAGAAAACGCGATTTCGGCGCTTCTGAGGGCCGAAAACGCGATATCGGCCGATTTGCGATCTGTCAGCAGATTCGGTTTCTGGGCAGTTTACATGTCGAACTGCACGGTAGAAACGATAAAACAGCTCCTCCGTGCAGTTTTCATACCGAGTCACCGTCCACTGGGCTCAGCGAGAAAACGCGATTTCGGCGCTTCTGAGGGCCGAAAACGCGATATCGGCCGATTTGCGATCTGTCAGCAGATTCGGTTTCTGGGCAGTTTACATGTCGAACTGCACGGTAGAAACGATAAAACAGCTCCTCCGTGCAGTTTTCATACCGAGTCACCGTCCACTGGGCTCAGCGAGAAAACGCGATTTCGGCGCTTCTGAGGGCGGAAAACGCGATATCGGCCGATTTGCGATCTGTCAGCAGATTCGGTTTCTGGGCAGTTTACATGTCGAACTGCACGGTAGAAACGATAAAACAGCTCCTCCGTGCAGTTTTCATACCGAGTCACCGTCCACTGGGCTCAGCGAGAAAACGCGATTTCGGCGCTTCTGAGGGCCGAAAACGCGATATCGGCCGATTTTCGATCTGTCAGCAGATTCGGTTTCTGGGCAGTTTACATGTCGAACTGCACGGTAGAAACGATAAAACAGCTCCTCCGTGCAGTTTTCATACCGAGTCACCGTCCACTGGGCTCAGCGAGAAAACGCGATTTCGGCGCTTCTGAGGGCCGAAAACGCGATATCGGCCGATTTTCGATCTGTCAGCAGATTCGGTTTCTGGGCAGTTTACATGTCGAACTGCACGGTAGAAACGATAAAACAGCTCCTCCGTGCAGTTTTCATACCGAGTCACCGTCCACTGGGCTCAGCGAGAAAACGCGATTTCGGCGCTTCTGAGGGCCGAAAACGCGATATCGGCCGATTTGCGATCTGTCAGCAGATTCGGTTTCTGGGCAGTTTACATGTCGAACTGCACGGTAGAAACGATAAAACAGCTCCTCCGTGCAGTTTTCATACCGAGTCACCGTCCACTGGGCTCAGCGAGAAAACGCGATTTCGGCGCTTCTGAGGGCCGAAAACGCGATATCGGCCGATTTGCGATCTGTCAGCAGATTCGGTTTCTGGGCAGTTTACATGTCGAACTGCACGGTAGAAACGATAAAACAGCTCCTCCGTGCAGTTTTCATACCGAGTCACCGTCCACTGGGCTCAGCGAGAAAACGCGATTTCGGCGCTTCTGAGGGCCGAAAACGCGATATCGGCCGATTTTCGATCTGTCAGCAGATTCGGTTTCTGGGCAGTTTACATGTCGAACTGCACGGTAGAAACGATAAAACAGCTCCTCCGTGCAGTTTTCATACCGAGTCACCGTCCACTGGGCTCAGCGAGAAAACGCGATTTCGGCGCTTCTGAGGGCCGAAAACGCGATATCGGCCGATTTGCGATCTGTCAGCAGATTCGGTTTCTGGGCAGTTTACATGTCGAACTGCACGGTAGAAACGATAAAACAGCTCCTCCGTGCAGTTTTCATACCGAGTCACCGTCCACTGGGCTCAGCGAGAAAACGCGATTTCGGCGCTTCTGAGGGCCGAAAACGCGATATCGGCCGATTTGCGATCTGTCAGCAGATTCGGTTTCTGGGCAGTTTACATGTCGAACTGCACGGTAGAAACGATAAAACAGCTCCTCCGTGCAGTTTTCATACCGAGTCACCGTCCACTGGGCTCAGCGAGAAAACGCGATTTCGGCGCTTCTGAGGGCCGAAAACGCGATATCGGCCGATTTTCGATCTGTCAGCAGATTCGGTTTCTGGGCAGTTTACATGTCGAACTGCACGGTAGAAACGATAAAACAGCTCCTCCGTGCAGTTTTCATACCGAGTCACCGTCCACTGGGCTCAGCGAGAAAACGCGATTTCGGCGCTTCTGAGGGCCGAAAACGCGATATCGGCCGATTTTCGATCTGTCAGCAGATTCGGTTTCTGGGCAGTTTACATGTCGAACTGCACGGTAGAAACGATAAAACAGCTCCTCCGTGCAGTTTTCATACCGAGTCACCGTCCACTGGGCTCAGCGAGAAAACGCGATTTCGGCGCTTCTGAGGGCCGAAAACGCGATATCGGCCGATTTGCGATCTGTCAGCAGATTCGGTTTCTGGGCAGTTTACATGTCGAACTGCACGGTAGAAACGATAAAACAGCTCCTCCGTGCAGTTTTCATACCGAGTCACCGTCCACTGGGCTCAGCGAGAAAACGCGATTTCGGCGCTTCTGAGGGCCGAAAACGCGATATCGGCCGATTTGCGATCTGTCAGCAGATTCGGTTTCTGGGCAGTTTACATGTCGAACTGCACGGTAGAAACGATAAAACAGCTCCTCCGTGCAGTTTTCATACCGAGTCACCGTCCACTGGGCTCAGCGAGAAAACGCGATTTCGGCGCTTCTGAGGGCCGAAAACGCGATATCGGCCGATTTTCGATCTGTCAGCAGATTCGGTTTCTGGGCAGTTTACATGTCGAACTGCACGGTAGAAACGATAAAACAGCTCCTCCGTGCAGTTTTCATACCGAGTCACCGTCCACTGGGCTCAGCGAGAAAACGCGATTTCGGCGCTTCTGAGGGCCGAAAACGCGATATCGGCCGATTTTCGATCTGTCAGCAGATTCGGTTTCTGGGCAGTTTACATGTCGAACTGCACGGTAGAAACGATAAAACAGCTCCTCCGTGCAGTTTTCATACCGAGTCACCGTCCACTGGGCTCAGCGAGAAAACGCGATTTCGGCGCTTCTGAGGGCCGAAAACGCGATATCGGCCGATTTGCGATCTGTCAGCAGATTCGGTTTCTGGGCAGTTTACATGTCGAACTGCACGGTAGAAACGATAAAACAGCTCCTCCGTGCAGTTTTCATACCGAGTCACCGTCCACTGGGCTCAGCGAGAAAACGCGCGATTTCGGCGCTTCTGAGGGCCGAAAACGCGATATCGGCCGATTTGCGATCTGTCAGCAGATTCGGTTTCTGGGCAGTTTACATGTCGAACTGCACGGTAGAAACGATAAAACAGCTCCTCCGTGCAGTTTTCATACCGAGTCACCGTCCACTGGGCTCAGCGAGAAAACGCGATTTCGGCGCTTCTGAGGGCCGAAAACGCGATATCGGCCGATTTGCGATCTGTCAGCAGATTCGGTTTCTGGGCAGTTTACATGTCGAACTGCACGGTAGAAACGATAAAACAGCTCCTCCGTGCAGTTTTCATACCGAGTCACCGTCCACTGGGCTCAGCGAGAAAACGCGATTTCGGCGCTTCTGAGGGCCGAAAACGCGATATCGGCCGATTTTCGATCTGTCAGCAGATTCGGTTTCTGGGCAGTTTACATGTCGAACTGCACGGTAGAAACGATAAAACAGCTCCTCCGTGCAGTTTTCATACCGAGTCACCGTCCACTGGGCTCAGCGAGAAAACGCGATTTCGGCGCTTCTGAGGGCCGAAAACGCGATATCGGCCGATTTGCGATCTGTCAGCAGATTCGGTTTCTGGGCAGTTTACATGTCGAACTGCACGGTAGAAACGATAAAACAGCTCCTCCGTGCAGTTTTCATACCGAGTCACCGTCCACTGGGCTCAGCGAGAAAACGCGATTTCGGCGCTTCTGAGGGCCGAAAACGCGATATCGGCCGATTTTCGATCTGTCAGCAGATTCGGTTTCTGGGCAGTTTACATGTCGAACTGCACGGTAGAAACGATAAAACAGCTCCTCCGTGCAGTTTTCATACCGAGTCACCGTCCACTGGGCTCAGCGAGAAAACGCGATTTCGGCGCTTCTGAGGGCCGAAAACGCGATATCGGCCGATTTTCGATCTGTCAGCAGATTCGGTTTCTGGGCAGTTTACATGTCGAACTGCACGGTAGAAACGATAAAACAGCTCCTCCGTGCAGTTTTCATACCGAGTCACCGTCCACTGGGCTCAGCGAGAAAACGCGATTTCGGCGCTTCTGAGGGCCGAAAACGCGATATCGGCCGATTTGCGATCTGTCAGCAGATTCGGTTTCTGGGCAGTTTACATGTCGAACTGCACGGTAGAAACGATAAAACAGCTCCTCCGTGCAGTTTTCATACCGAGTCACCGTCCACTGGGCTCAGCGAGAAAACGCGATTTCGGCGCTTCTGAGGGCCGAAAACGCGATATCGGCCGATTTGCGATCTGTCAGCAGATTCGGTTTCTGGGCAGTTTACATGTCGAACTGCACGGTAGAAACGATAAAACAGCTCCTCCGTGCAGTTTTCATACCGAGTCACCGTCCACTGGGCTCAGCGAGAAAACGCGATTTCGGCGCTTCTGAGGGCCGAAAACGCGATATCGGCCGATTTTCGATCTGTCAGCAGATTCGGTTTCTGGGCAGTTTACATGTCGAACTGCACGGTAGAAACGATAAAACAGCTCCTCCGTGCAGTTTTCATACCGAGTCACCGTCCACTGGGCTCAGCGAGAAAACGCGATTTCGGCGCTTCTGAGGGCCGAAAACGCGATATCGGCCGATTTGCGATCTGTCAGCAGATTCGGTTTCTGGGCAGTTTACATGTCGAACTGCACGGTAGAAACGATAAAACAGCTCCTCCGTGCAGTTTTCATACCGAGTCACCGTCCACTGGGCTCAGCGAGAAAACGCGATTTCGGCGCTTCTGAGGGCCGAAAACGCGATATCGGCCGATTTTCGATCTGTCAGCAGATTCGGTTTCTGGGCAGTTTACATGTCGAACTGCACGGTAGAAACGATAAAACAGCTCCTCCGTGCAGTTTTCATACCGAGTCACCGTCCACTGGGCTCAGCGAGAAAACGCGATTTCGGCGCTTCTGAGGGCCGAAAACGCGATATCGGCCGATTTTCGATCTGTCAGCAGATTCGGTTTCTGGGCAGTTTACATGTCGAACTGCACGGTAGAAACGATAAAACAGCTCCTCCGTGCAGTTTTCATACCGAGTCACCGTCCACTGGGCTCAGCGAGAAAACGCGATTTCGGCGCTTCTGAGGGCCGAAAACGCGATATCGGCCGATTTGCGATCTGTCAGCAGATTCGGTTTCTGGGCAGTTTACATGTCGAACTGCACGGTAGAAACGATAAAACAGCTCCTCCGTGCAGTTTTCATACCGAGTCACCGTCCACTGGGCTCAGCGAGAAAACGCGATTTCGGCGCTTCTGAGGGCCGAAAACGCGATATCGGCCGATTTGCGATCTGTCAGCAGATTCGGTTTCTGGGCAGTTTACATGTCGAACTGCACGGTAGAAACGATAAAACAGCTCCTCCGTGCAGTTTTCATACCGAGTCACCGTCCACTGGGCTCAGCGAGAAAACGCGATTTCGGCGCTTCTGAGGGCCGAAAACGCGATATCGGCCGATTTGCATCTGTCAGCAGATTCGGTTTCTGGGCAGTTTACATGTCGAACTGCACGGTAGAAACGATAAAACAGCTCCTCCGTGCAGTTTTCATACCGAGTCACCGTCCACTGGGCTCAGCGAGAAAACGCGATTTCGGCGCTTCTGAGGGCCGAAAACGCGATATCGGCCGATTTTCGATCTGTCAGCAGATTCGGTTTCTGGGCAGTTTACATGTCGAACTGCACGGTAGAAACGATAAAACAGCTCCTCCGTGCAGTTTTCATACCGAGTCACCGTCCACTGGGCTCAGCGAGAAAACGCGATTTCGGCGCTTCTGAGGGCCGAAAACGCGATATCGGCCGATTTGCGATCTGTCAGCAGATTCGGTTTCTGGGCAGTTTACATGTCGAACTGCACGGTAGAAACGATAAAACAGCTCCTCCGTGCAGTTTTCATACCGAGTCACCGTCCACTGGGCTCAGCGAGAAAACGCGATTTCGGCGCTTCTGAGGGCCGAAAACGCGATATCGGCCGATTTTCGATCTGTCAGCAGATTCGGTTTCTGGGCAGTTTACATGTCGAACTGCACGGTAGAAACGATAAAACAGCTCCTCCGTGCAGTTTTCATACCGAGTCACCGTCCACTGGGCTCAGCGAGAAAACGCGATTTCGGCGCTTCTGAGGGCCGAAAACGCGATATCGGCCGATTTGCGATCTGTCAGCAGATTCGGTTTCTGGGCAGTTTACATGTCGAACTGCACGGTAGAAACGATAAAACAGCTCCTCCGTGCAGTTTTCATACCGAGTCACCGTCCACTGGGCTCAGCGAGAAAACGCGATTTCGGCGCTTCTGAGGGCCGAAAACGCGATATCGGCCGATTTTCGATCTGTCAGCAGATTCGGTTTCTGGGCAGTTTACATGTCGAACTGCACGGTAGAAACGATAAAACAGCTCCTCCGTGCAGTTTTCATACCGAGTCACCGTCCACTGGGCTCAGCGAGAAAACGCGATTTCGGCGCTTCTGAGGGCCGAAAACGCGATATCGGCCGATTTTCGATCTGTCAGCAGATTCGGTTTCTGGGCAGTTTACATGTCGAACTGCACGGTAGAAACGATAAAACAGCTCCTCCGTGCAGTTTTCATACCGAGTCACCGTCCACTGGGCTCAGCGAGAAAACGCGATTTCGGCGCTTCTGAGGGCCGAAAACGCGATATCGGCCGATTTTCGATCTGTCAGCAGATTCGGTTTCTGGGCAGTTTACATGTCGAACTGCACGGTAGAAACGATAAAACAGCTCCTCCGTGCAGTTTTCATACCGAGTCACCGTCCACTGGGCTCAGCGAGAAAACGCGATTTCGGCGCTTCTGAGGGCCGAAAACGCGATATCGGCCGATTTGCGATCTGTCAGCAGATTCGGTTTCTGGGCAGTTTACATGTCGAACTGCACGGTAGAAACGATAAAACAGCTCCTCCGTGCAGTTTTCATACCGAGTCACCGTCCACTGGGCTCAGCGAGAAAACGCGATTTCGGCTTCTGAGGGCCGAAAACGCGATATCGGCCGATTTGCGATCTGTCAACAGATTCGTTTTCTGGACAGTTTACATGTCGATCTGCACGGTAGAAACGATAAAACAGCTCCTCCGTGCTGTTTTCATACCGAGTCACCGTCCAATAGGCTCAGCGAGAAAACGCGATTTCGGCGCTTCTGAGGGCCGAAAACGCGATATCGGCCGATTTTCGATCTGTCAGCAGATTCGGTTTCTGGGCAGTTAACATGTCGAACTGCACGGTAGAAACGATAAAACAGCTCCTCCGTGCGGTTTTCATACCGAGTCACCGTCCACTGGGCTCAGCGAGAAAACGCGATTTCGGCGCTTCTGAGGGCCGAAAACGCGATATCGGCCGATTTTCGATCTGTCAGCAGATTCGGTTTCTGGGCAGTTTACATGTCGAACTGCACGGTAGAAACGATAAAACAGCTCCTCCGTGCAGTTTTCATACCGGGTCACCGTCCACTGGGCTCAGCGGAAAACGCGATTTCGGCGCTTCTGAGGGCCGAAAACGCGATATCGGCCGATTTTCGATCTGTCAGCAGATTCGGTTTCTGGGCAGTTTACATGTCGAACTGCACGGTAGAAACGATAAAACAGCTCCTCCGTGCAGTTTTCATACCGAGTCACCGTCCACTGGGCTCAGCGAGAAAACGCGATTTCGGCGCTTCTGAGGGCCGAAAACGCGATATCGGCCGATTTGCGATCTGTCAGCAGATTCGGTTTCTGGGCAGTTTACATGTCGAACTGCACGGTAGAAACGATAAAACAGCTCCTCCGTGCAGTTTTCATACCGAGTCACCGTCCACTGGGCTCAGCGAGAAAACGCGATTTCGGCGCTTCTGAGGGCCGAAAACGCGATATCGGCCGATTTGCGATCTGTCAGCAGATTCGGTTTCTGGGCAGTTTACATGTCGAACTGCACGGTAGAAACGATAAAACAGCTCCTCCGTGCAGTTTTCATACCGAGTCACCGTCCACTGGGCTCAGCGAGAAAACGCGATTTCGGCGCTTCTGAGGGCCGAAAACGCGATATCGGCCGATTTGCGATCTGTCAGCAGATTCGGTTTCTGGGCAGTTTACATGTCGAACTGCACGGTAGAAACGATAAAACAGCTCCTCCGTGCAGTTTTCATACCGAGTCACCGTCCACTGGGCTCAGCGAGAAAACGCGATTTCGGCGCTTCTGAGGGCCGAAAACGCGATATCGGCCGATTTTCGATCTGTCAGCAGATTCGGTTTCTGGGCAGTTTACATGTCGAACTGCACGGTAGAAACGATAAAACAGCTCCTCCGTGCAGTTTTCATACCGAGTCACCGTCCACTGGGCTCAGCGAGAAAACGCGATTTCGGCGCTTCTGAGGGCCGAAAACGCGATATCGGCCGATTTGCGATCTGTCAGCAGATTCGGTTTCTGGGCAGTTTACATGTCGAACTGCACGGTAGAAACGATAAAACAGCTCCTCCGTGCAGTTTTCATACCGAGTCACCGTCCACTGGGCTCAGCGAGAAAACGCGATTTCGGCGCTTCTGAGGGCCGAAAACGCGATATCGGCCGATTTTCGATCTGTCAGCAGATTCGGTTTCTGGGCAGTTTACATGTCGAACTGCACGGTAGAAACGATAAAACAGCTCCTCCGTGCAGTTTTCATACCGAGTCACCGTCCACTGGGCTCAGCGAGAAAACGCGATTTCGGCGCTTCTGAGGGCCGAAAACGCGATATCGGCCGATTTTCGATCTGTCAGCAGATTCGGTTTCTGGGCAGTTTACATGTCGAACTGCACGGTAGAAACGATAAAACAGCTCCTCCGTGCAGTTTTCATACCGAGTCACCGTCCACTGGGCTCAGCGAGAAAACGCGATTTCGGCGCTTCTGAGGGCCGAAAACGCGATATCGGCCGATTTTCGATCTGTCAGCAGATTCGGTTTCTGGGCAGTTTACATGTCGAACTGGCAGTTTACATGTCGAACTGCACGGTAGAAACGATAAAACAGCTCCTCCGTGCAGTTTTCATACCGAGTCACCGTCCACTGGGCTCAGCGAGAAAACGCGATTTCGGCGCTTCTGAGGGCCGAAAACGCGATATCGGCCGATTTGCGATCTGTCAGCAGATTCGGTTTCTGGGCAGTTTACATGTCGAACTGCACGGTAGAAACGATAAAACAGCTCCTCCGTGCAGTTTTCATACCGAGTCACCGTCCACTGGGCTCAGCGAGAAAACGCGATTTCGGCGCTTCTGAGGGCCGAAAACGCGATATCGGCCGATTTGCGATCTGTCAGCAGATTCGGTTTCTGGGCAGTTTACATGTCGAACTGCACGGTAGAAACGATAAAACAGCTCCTCCGTGCAGTTTTCATACCGAGTCACCGTCCACTGGGCTCAGCGAGAAAACGCGATTTCGGCGCTTCTGAGGGCCGAAAACGCGATATCGGCCGATTTTCGATCTGTCAGCAGATTCGGTTTCTGGGCAGTTTACATGTCGAACTGCACGGTAGAAACGATAAAACAGCTCCTCCGTGCAGTTTTCATACCGAGTCACCGTCCACTGGGCTCAGCGAGAAAACGCGATTTCGGCGCTTCTGAGGGCCGAAAACGCGATATCGGCCGATTTTCGATCTGTCAGCAGATTCGGTTTCTGGGCAGTTTACATGTCGAACTGCACGGTAGAAACGATAAAACAGCTCCTCCGTGCAGTTTTCATACCGAGTCACCGTCCACTGGGCTCAGCGAGAAAACGCGATTTCGGCGCTTCTGAGGGCCGAAAACGCGATATCGGCCGATTTGCGATCTGTCAGCAGATTCGGTTTCTGGGCAGTTTACATGTCGAACTGCACGGTAGAAACGATAAAACAGCTCCTCCGTGCAGTTTTCATACCGAGTCACCGTCCACTGGGCTCAGCGAGAAAACGCGATTTCGGCGCTTCTGAGGGCCGAAAACGCGATATCGGCCGATTTTCGATCTGTCAGCAGATTCGGTTTCTGGGCAGTTTACATGTCGAACTGCACGGTAGAAACGATAAAACAGCTCCTCCGTGCAGTTTTCATACCGAGTCACCGTCCACTGGGCTCAGCGAGAAAACGCGATTTCGGCGCTTCTGAGGGCCGAAAACGCGATATCGGCCGATTTGCGATCTGTCAGCAGATTCGGTTTCTGGGCAGTTTACATGTCGAACTGCACGGTAGAAACGATAAAACAGCTCCTCCGTGCAGTTTTCATACCGAGTCACCGTCCACTGGGCTCAGCGAGAAAACGCGATTTCGGCGCTTCTGAGGGCCGAAAACGCGATATCGGCCGATTTTCGATCTGTCAGCAGATTCGGTTTCTGGGCAGTTTACATGTCGAACTGCACGGTAGAAACGATAAAACAGCTCCTCCGTGCAGTTTTCATACCGAGTCACCGTCCACTGGGCTCAGCGAGAAAACGCGATTTCGGCGCTTCTGAGGGCCGAAAACGCGATATCGGCCGATTTTCGATCTGTCAGCAGATTCGGTTTCTGGGCAGTTTACATGTCGAACTGCACGGTAGAAACGATAAAACAGCTCCTCCGTGCAGTTTTCATACCGAGTCACCGTCCACTGGGCTCAGCGAGAAAACGCGATTTCGGCGCTTCTGAGGGCCGAAAACGCGATATCGGCCGATTTGCGATCTGTCAGCAGATTCGGTTTCTGGGCAGTTTACATGTCGAACTGCACGGTAGAAACGATAAAACAGCTCCTCCGTGCAGTTTTCATACCGAGTCACCGTCCACTGGGCTCAGCGAGAAAACGCGATTTCGGCGCTTCTGAGGGCCGAAAACGCGATATCGGCCGATTTTCGATCTGTCAGCAGATTCGGTTTCTGGGCAGTTTACATGTCGAACTGCACGGTAGAAACGATAAAACAGCTCCTCCGTGCAGTTTTCATACCGAGTCACCGTCCACTGGGCTCAGCGAGAAAACGCGATTTCGGCGCTTCTGAGGGCCGAAAACGCGATATCGGCCGATTTGCGATCTGTCAGCAGATTCGGTTTCTGGGCAGTTTACATGTCGAACTGCACGGTAGAAACGATAAAACAGCTCCTCCGTGCAGTTTTCATACCGAGTCACCGTCCACTGGGCTCAGCGAGAAAACGCGATTTCGGCGCTTCTGAGGGCCGAAAACGCGATATCGGCCGATTTGCGATCTGTCAGCAGATTCGGTTTCTGGGCAGTTTACATGTCGAACTGCACGGTAGAAACGATAAAACAGCTCCTCCGTGCAGTTTTCATACCGAGTCACCGTCCACTGGGCTCAGCGAGAAAACGCGATTTCGGCGCTTCTGAGGGCCGAAAACGCGATATCGGCCGATTTTCGATCTGTCAGCAGATTCGGTTTCTGGGCAGTTTACATGTCGAACTGCACGGTAGAAACGATAAAACAGCTCCTCCGTGCAGTTTTCATACCGAGTCACCGTCCACTGGGCTCAGCGAGAAAACGCGATTTCGGCGCTTCTGAGGGCCGAAAACGCGATATCGGCCGATTTGCGATCTGTCAGCAGATTCGGTTTCTGGGCAGTTTACATGTCGAACTGCACGGTAGAAACGATAAAACAGCTCCTCCGTGCAGTTTTCATACCGAGTCACCGTCCACTGGGCTCAGCGAGAAAACGCGATTTCGGCGCTTCTGAGGGCCGAAAACGCGATATCGGCCGATTTTCGATCTGTCAGCAGATTCGGTTTCTGGGCAGTTTACATGTCGAACTGCACGGTAGAAACGATAAAACAGCTCCTCCGTGCAGTTTTCATACCGAGTCACCGTCCACTGGGCTCAGCGAGAAAACGCGATTTCGGCGCTTCTGAGGGCCGAAAACGCGATATCGGCCGATTTGCGATCTGTCAGCAGATTCGGTTTCTGGGCAGTTTACATGTCGAACTGCACGGTAGAAACGATAAAACAGCTCCTCCGTGCAGTTTTCATACCGAGTCACCGTCCACTGGGCTCAGCGAGAAAACGCGATTTCGGCGCTTCTGAGGGCCGAAAACGCGATATCGGCCGATTTTCGATCTGTCAGCAGATTCGGTTTCTGGGCAGTTTACATGTCGAACTGCACGGTAGAAACGATAAAACAGCTCCTCCGTGCAGTTTTCATACCGAGTCACCGTCCACTGGGCTCAGCGAGAAAACGCGATTTCGGCGCTTCTGAGGGCCGAAAACGCGATATCGGCCGATTTGCGATCTGTCAGCAGATTCGGTTTCTGGGCAGTTTACATGTCGAACTGCACGGTAGAAACGATAAAACAGCTCCTCCGTGCAGTTTTCATACCGAGTCACCGTCCACTGGGCTCAGCGAGAAAACGCGATTTCGGCGCTTCTGAGGGCCGAAAACGCGATATCGGCCGATTTTCGATCTGTCAGCAGATTCGGTTTCTGGGCAGTTTACATGTCGAACTGCACGGTAGAAACGATAAAACAGCTCCTCCGTGCAGTTTTCATACCGAGTCACCGTCCACTGGGCTCAGCGAGAAAACGCGATTTCGGCGCTTCTGAGGGCCGAAAACGCGATATCGGCGATTTTCGATCTGTCAGCAGATTCGGTTTCTGGGCAGTTTACATGTCGAACTGCACGGTAGAAACGATAAAACAGCTCCTCCGTGCAGTTTTCATACCGAGTCACCGTCCACTGGGCTCAGCGAGAAAACGCGATTTCGGCGCTTCTGAGGGCCGAAAACGCGATATCGGCCGATTTGCGATCTGTCAGCAGATTCGGTTTCTGGGCAGTTTACATGTCGAACTGCACGGTAGAAACGATAAAACAGCTCCTCCGTGCAGTTTTCATACCGAGTCACCGTCCACTGGGCTCAGCGAGAAAACGCGATTTCGGCGCTTCTGAGGGCCGAAAACGCGATATCGGCCGATTTTCGATCTGTCAGCAGATTCGGTTTCTGGGCAGTTTACATGTCGAACTGCACGGTAGAAACGATAAAACAGCTCCTCCGTGCAGTTTTCATACCGAGTCACCGTCCACTGGGCTCAGCGAGAAAACGCGATTTCGGCGCTTCTGAGGGCCGAAAACGCGATATCGGCCGATTTGCGATCTGTCAGCAGATTCGGTTTCTGGGCAGTTTACATGTCGAACTGCACGGTAGAAACGATAAAACAGCTCCTCCGTGCAGTTTTCATACCGAGTCACCGTCCACTGGGCTCAGCGAGAAAACGCGATTTCGGCGCTTCTGAGGGCCGAAAACGCGATATCGGCCGATTTGCGATCTGTCAGCAGATTCGGTTTCTGGGCAGTTTACATGTCGAACTGCACGGTAGAAACGATAAAACAGCTCCTCCGTGCAGTTTTCATACCGAGTCACCGTCCACTGGGCTCAGCGAGAAAACGCGATTTCGGCGCTTCTGAGGGCCGAAAACGCGATATCGGCCGATTTGCGATCTGTCAGCAGATTCGGTTTCTGGGCAGTTTACATGTCGAACTGCACGGTAGAAACGATAAAACAGCTCCTCCGTGCAGTTTTCATACCGAGTCACCGTCCACTGGGCTCAGCGAGAAAACGCGATTTCGGCGCTTGAGGGCCGAAAACGCGATATCGGCCGATTTTCGATCTGTCAGCAGATTCGGTTTCTGGGCAGTTTACATGTCGAACTGCACGGTAGAAACGATAAAACAGCTCCTCCGTGCAGTTTTCATACCGAGTCACCGTCCACTGGGCTCAGCGAGAAAACGCGATTTCGGCGCTTCTGAGGGCCGAAAACGCGATATCGGCCGATTTGCGATCTGTCAGCAGATTCGGTTTCTGGGCAGTTTACATGTCGAACTGCACGGTAGAAACGATAAAACAGCTCCTCCGTGCAGTTTTCATACCGAGTCACCGTCCACTGGGCTCAGCGAGAAAACGCGATTTCGGCGCTTCTGAGGGCCGAAAACGCGATATCGGCCGATTTGCGATCTGTCAGCAGATTCGGTTTCTGGGCAGTTTACATGTCGAACTGCACGGTAGAAACGATAAAACAGCTCCTCCGTGCAGTTTTCATACCGAGTCACCGTCCACTGGGCTCAGCGAGAAAATTTCGGCGCTTCTGAGGGCCGAAAACGCGATATCGGCCGATTTTCGATCTGTCAGCAGATTCGGTTTCTGGGCAGTTTACATGTCGAACTGCACGGTAGAAACGATAAAACAGCTCCTCCGTGCAGTTTTCATACCGAGTCACCGTCCACTGGGCTCAGCGAGAAAACGCGATTTCGGCGCTTCTGAGGGCCGAAAACGCGATATCGGCCGATTTGCGATCTGTCAGCAGATTCGGTTTCTGGGCAGTTTACATGTCGAACTGCACGGTAGAAACGATAAAACAGCTCCTCCGTGCAGTTTTCATACCGAGTCACCGTCCACTGGGCTCAGCGAGAAAACGCGATTTCGGCGCTTCTGAGGGCCGAAAACGCGATATCGGCCGATTTTCGATCTGTCAGCAGATTCGGTTTCTGGGCAGTTTACATGTCGAACTGCACGGTAGAAACGATAAAACAGCTCCTCCGTGCAGTTTTCATACCGAGTCACCGTCCACTGGGCTCAGCGAGAAAACGCGATTTCGGCGCTTCTGAGGGCCGAAAACGCGATATCGGCCGATTTGCGATCTGTCAGCAGATTCGGTTTCTGGGCAGTTTACATGTCGAACTGCACGGTAGAAACGATAAAACAGCTCCTCCGTGCAGTTTTCATACCGAGTCACCGTCCACTGGGCTCAGCGAGAAAACGCGATTTCGGCGCTTCTGAGGGCCGAAAACGCGATATCGGCCGATTTGCGATCTGTCAGCAGATTCGGTTTCTGGGCAGTTTACATGTCGAACTGCACGGTAGAAACGATAAAACAGCTCCTCCGTGCAGTTTTCATACCGAGTCACCGTCCACTGGGCTCAGCGAGAAAACGCGATTTCGGCGCTTCTGAGGGCCGAAAACGCGATATCGGCCGATTTTCGATCTGTCAGCAGATTCGGTTTCTGGGCAGTTTACATGTCGAACTGCACGGTAGAAACGATAAAACAGCTCCTCCGTGCAGTTTTCATACCGAGTCACCGTCCACTGGGCTCAGCGAGAAAACGCGATTTCGGCGCTTCTGAGGGCCGAAAACGCGATATCGGCCGATTTGCGATCTGTCAGCAGATTCGGTTTCTGGGCAGTTTACATGTCGAACTGCACGGTAGAAACGATAAAACAGCTCCTCCGTGCAGTTTTCATACCGAGTCACCGTCCACTGGGCTCAGCGAGAAAACGCGATTTCGGCGCTTCTGAGGGCCGAAAACGCGATATCGGCCGATTTGCGATCTGTCAGCAGATTCGGTTTCTGGGCAGTTTACATGTCGAACTGCACGGTAGAAACGATAAAACAGCTCCTCCGTGCAGTTTTCATACCGAGTCACCGTCCACTGGGCTCAGCGAGAAAACGCGATTTCGGCGCTTCTGAGGGCCGAAAACGCGATATCGGCCGATTTGCGATCTGTCAGCAGATTCGGTTTCTGGGCAGTTTACATGTCGAACTGCACGGTAGAAACGATAAAACAGCTCCTCCGTGCAGTTTTCATACCGAGTCACCGTCCACTGGGCTCAGCGAGAAAACGCGATTTCGGCGCTTCTGAGGGCCGAAAACGCGATATCGGCCGATTTTCGATCTGTCAGCAGATTCGGTTTCTGGGCAGTTTACATGTCGAACTGCACGGTAGAAACGATAAAACAGCTCCTCCGTGCAGTTTTCATACCGAGTCACCGTCCACTGGGCTCAGCGAGAAAACGCGATTTCGGCGCTTCTGAGGGCCGAAAACGCGATATCGGCCGATTTGCGATCTGTCAGCAGATTCGGTTTCTGGGCAGTTTACATGTCGAACTGCACGGTAGAAACGATAAAACAGCTCCTCCGTGCAGTTTTCATACCGAGTCACCGTCCACTGGGCTCAGCGAGAAAACGCGATTTCGGCGCTTCTGAGGGCCGAAAACGCGATATCGGCCGATTTGCGATCTGTCAGCAGATTCGGTTTCTGGGCAGTTTACATGTCGAACTGCACGGTAGAAACGATAAAACAGCTCCTCCGTGCAGTTTTCATACCGAGTCACCGTCCACTGGGCTCAGCGAGAAAACGCGATTTCGGCGCTTCTGAGGGCCGAAAACGCGATATCGGCCGATTTGCGATCTGTCAGCAGATTCGGTTTCTGGGCAGTTTACATGTCGAACTGCACGGTAGAAACGATAAAACAGCTCCTCCGTGCAGTTTTCATACCGAGTCACCGTCCACTGGGCTCAGCGAGAAAACGCGATTTCGGCGCTTCTGAGGGCCGAAAACGCGATATCGGCCGATTTGCGATCTGTCAGCAGATTCGGTTTCTGGGCAGTTTACATGTCGAACTGCACGGTAGAAACGATAAAACAGCTCCTCCGTGCAGTTTTCATACCGAGTCACCGTCCACTGGGCTCAGCGAGAAAACGCGATTTCGGCGCTTCTGAGGGCCGAAAACGCGATATCGGCCGATTTGCGATCTGTCAGCAGATTCGGTTTCTGGGCAGTTTACATGTCGAACTGCACGGTAGAAACGATAAAACAGCTCCTCCGTGCAGTTTTCATACCGAGTCACCGTCCACTGGGCTCAGCGAGAAAACGCGATTTCGGCGCTTCTGAGGGCCGAAAACGCGATATCGGCCGATTTTCGATCTGTCAGCAGATTCGGTTTCTGGGCAGTTTACATGTCGAACTGCACGGTAGAAACGATAAAACAGCTCCTCCGTGCAGTTTTCATACCGAGTCACCGTCCACTGGGCTCAGCGAGAAAACGCGATTTCGGCGCTTCTGAGGGCCGAAAACGCGATATCGGCCGATTTGCGATCTGTCAGCAGATTCGGTTTCTGGGCAGTTTACATGTCGAACTGCACGGTAGAAACGATAAAACAGCTCCTCCGTGCAGTTTTCATACCGAGTCACCGTCCACTGGGCTCAGCGAGAAAACGCGATTTCGGCGCTTCTGAGGGCCGAAAACGCGATATCGGCCGATTTGCGATCTGTCAGCAGATTCGGTTTCTGGGCAGTTTACATGTCGAACTGCACGGTAGAAACGATAAAACAGCTCCTCCGTGCAGTTTTCATACCGAGTCACCGTCCACTGGGCTCAGCGAGAAAACGCGATTTCGGCGCTTCTGAGGGCCGAAAACGCGATATCGGCCGATTTTCGATCTGTCAGCAGATTCGGTTTCTGGGCAGTTTACATGTCGAACTGCACGGTAGAAACGATAAAACAGCTCCTCCGTGCAGTTTTCATACCGAGTCACCGTCCACTGGGCTCAGCGAGAAAACGCGATTTCGGCGCTTCTGAGGGCCGAAAACGCGATATCGGCCGATTTGCGATCTGTCAGCAGATTCGGTTTCTGGGCAGTTTACATGTCGAACTGCACGGTAGAAACGATAAAACAGCTCCTCCGTGCAGTTTTCATACCGAGTCACCGTCCACTGGGCTCAGCGAGAAAACGCGATTTCGGCGCTTCTGAGGGCCGAAAACGCGATATCGGCCGATTTTCGATCTGTCAGCAGATTCGGTTTCTGGGCAGTTTACATGTCGAACTGCACGGTAGAAACGATAAAACAGCTCCTCCGTGCAGTTTTCATACCGAGTCACCGTCCACTGGGCTCAGCGAGAAAACGCGATTTCGGCGCTTCTGAGGGCCGAAAACGCGATATCGGCCGATTTTCGATCTGTCAGCAGATTCGGTTTCTGGGCAGTTTACATGTCGAACTGCACGGTAGAAACGATAAAACAGCTCCTCCGTGCAGTTTTCATACCGAGTCACCGTCCACTGGGCTCAGCGAGAAAACGCGATTTCGGCGCTTCTGAGGGCCGAAAACGCGATATCGGCCGATTTGCGATCTGTCAGCAGATTCGGTTTCTGGGCAGTTTACATGTCGAACTGCACGGTAGAAACGATAAAACAGCTCCTCCGTGCAGTTTTCATACCGAGTCACCGTCCACTGGGCTCAGCGAGAAAACGCGATTTCGGCGCTTCTGAGGGCCGAAAACGCGATATCGGCCGATTTGCGATCTGTCAGCAGATTCGGTTTCTGGGCAGTTTACATGTCGAACTGCACGGTAGAAACGATAAAACAGCTCCTCCGTGCAGTTTTCATACCGAGTCACCGTCCACTGGGCTCAGCGAGAAAACGCGATTTCGGCGCTTCTGAGGGCCGAAAACGCGATATCGGCCGATTTTCGATCTGTCAGCAGATTCGGTTTCTGGGCAGTTTACATGTCGAACTGCACGGTAGAAACGATAAAACAGCTCCTCCGTGCAGTTTTCATACCGAGTCACCGTCCACTGGGCTCAGCGAGAAAACGCGATTTCGGCGCTTCTGAGGGCCGAAAACGCGATATCGGCCGATTTGCGATCTGTCAGCAGATTCGGTTTCTGGGCAGTTTACATGTCGAACTGCACGGTAGAAACGATAAAACAGCTCCTCCGTGCAGTTTTCATACCGAGTCACCGTCCACTGGGCTCAGCGAGAAAACGCGATTTCGGCGCTTCTGAGGGCCGAAAACGCGATATCGGCCGATTTTCGATCTGTCAGCAGATTCGGTTTCTGGGCAGTTTACATGTCGAACTGCACGGTAGAAACGATAAAACAGCTCCTCCGTGCAGTTTTCATACCGAGTCACCGTCCACTGGGCTCAGCGAGAAAACGCGATTTCGGCGCTTCTGAGGGCCGAAAACGCGATATCGGCCGATTTGCGATCTGTCAGCAGATTCGGTTTCTGGGCAGTTTACATGTCGAACTGCACGGTAGAAACGATAAAACAGCTCCTCCGTGCAGTTTTCATACCGAGTCACCGTCCACTGGGCTCAGCGAGAAAACGCGATTTCGGCGCTTCTGAGGGCCGAAAACGCGATATCGGCCGATTTTCGATCTGTCAGCAGATTCGGTTTCTGGGCAGTTTACATGTCGAACTGCACGGTAGAAACGATAAAACAGCTCCTCCGTGCAGTTTTCATACCGAGTCACCGTCCACTGGGCTCAGCGAGAAAACGCGATTTCGGCGCTTCTGAGGGCCGAAAACGCGATATCGGCCGATTTGCGATCTGTCAGCAGATTCGGTTTCTGGGCAGTTTACATGTCGAACTGCACGGTAGAAACGATAAAACAGCTCCTCCGTGCAGTTTTCATACCGAGTCACCGTCCACTGGGCTCAGCGAGAAAACGCGATTTCGGCGCTTCTGAGGGCCGAAAACGCGATATCGGCCGATTTGCGATCTGTCAGCAGATTCGGTTTCTGGGCAGTTTACATGTCGAACTGCACGGTAGAAACGATAAAACAGCTCCTCCGTGCAGTTTTCATACCGAGTCACCGTCCACTGGGCTCAGCGAGAAAACGCGATTTCGGCGCTTCTGAGGGCCGAAAACGCGATATCGGCCGATTTGCGATCTGTCAGCAGATTCGGTTTCTGGGCAGTTTACATGTCGAACTGCACGGTAGAAACGATAAAACAGCTCCTCCGTGCAGTTTTCATACCGAGTCACCGTCCACTGGGCTCAGCGAGAAAACGCGATTTCGGCGCTTCTGAGGGCCGAAAACGCGATATCGGCCGATTTTCGATCTGTCAGCAGATTCGGTTTCTGGGCAGTTTACATGTCGAACTGCACGGTAGAAACGATAAAACAGCTCCTCCGTGCAGTTTTCATACCGAGTCACCGTCCACTGGGCTCAGCGAGAAAACGCGATTTCGGCGCTTCTGAGGGCCGAAAACGCGATATCGGCCGATTTGCGATCTGTCAGCAGATTCGGTTTCTGGGCAGTTTACATGTCGAACTGCACGGTAGAAACGATAAAACAGCTCCTCCGTGCAGTTTTCATACCGAGTCACCGTCCACTGGGCTCAGCGAGAAAACGCGATTTCGGCGCTTCTGAGGGCCGAAAACGCGATATCGGCCGATTTGCGATCTGTCAGCAGATTCGGTTTCTGGGCAGTTTACATGTCGAACTGCACGGTAGAAACGATAAAACAGCTCCTCCGTGCAGTTTTCATACCGAGTCACCGTCCACTGGGCTCAGCGAGAAAACGCGATTTCGGCGCTTCTGAGGGCCGAAAACGCGATATCGGCCGATTTTCGATCTGTCAGCAGATTCGGTTTCTGGGCAGTTTACATGTCGAACTGCACGGTAGAAACGATAAAACAGCTCCTCCGTGCAGTTTTCATACCGAGTCACCGTCCACTGGGCTCAGCGAGAAAACGCGATTTCGGCGCTTCTGAGGGCCGAAAACGCGATATCGGCCGATTTGCGATCTGTCAGCAGATTCGGTTTCTGGGCAGTTTACATGTCGAACTGCACGGTAGAAACGATAAAACAGCTCCTCCGTGCAGTTTTCATACCGAGTCACCGTCCACTGGGCTCAGCGAGAAAACGCGATTTCGGCGCTTCTGAGGGCCGAAAACGCGATATCGGCCGATTTTCGATCTGTCAGCAGATTCGGTTTCTGGGCAGTTTACATGTCGAACTGCACGGTAGAAACGATAAAACAGCTCCTCCGTGCAGTTTTCATACCGAGTCACCGTCCACTGGGCTCAGCGAGAAAACGCGATTTCGGCGCTTCTGAGGGCCGAAAACGCGATATCGGCCGATTTGCGATCTGTCAGCAGATTCGGTTTCTGGGCAGTTTACATGTCGAACTGCACGGTAGAAACGATAAAACAGCTCCTCCGTGCAGTTTTCATACCGAGTCACCGTCCACTGGGCTCAGCGAGAAAACGCGATTTCGGCGCTTCTGAGGGCCGAAAACGCGATATCGGCCGATTTTCGATCTGTCAGCAGATTCGGTTTCTGGGCAGTTTACATGTCGAACTGCACGGTAGAAACGATAAAACAGCTCCTCCGTGCAGTTTTCATACCGAGTCACCGTCCACTGGGCTCAGCGAGAAAACGCGATTTCGGCGCTTCTGAGGGCCGAAAACGCGATATCGGCCGATTTGCGATCTGTCAGCAGATTCGGTTTCTGGGCAGTTTACATGTCGAACTGCACGGTAGAAACGATAAAACAGCTCCTCCGTGCAGTTTTCATACCGAGTCACCGTCCACTGGGCTCAGCGAGAAAACGCGATTTCGGCGCTTCTGAGGGCCGAAAACGCGATATCGGCCGATTTTCGATCTGTCAGCAGATTCGGTTTCTGGGCAGTTTACATGTCGAACTGCACGGTAGAAACGATAAAACAGCTCCTCCGTGCAGTTTTCATACCGAGTCACCGTCCACTGGGCTCAGCGAGAAAACGCGATTTCGGCGCTTCTGAGGGCCGAAAACGCGATATCGGCCGATTTGCGATCTGTCAGCAGATTCGGTTTCTGGGCAGTTTACATGTCGAACTGCACGGTAGAAACGATAAAACAGCTCCTCCGTGCAGTTTTCATACCGAGTCACCGTCCACTGGGCTCAGCGAGAAAACGCGATTTCGGCGCTTCTGAGGGCCGAAAACGCGATATCGGCCGATTTTCGATCTGTCAGCAGATTCGGTTTCTGGGCAGTTTACATGTCGAACTGCACGGTAGAAACGATAAAACAGCTCCTCCGTGCAGTTTTCATACCGAGTCACCGTCCACTGGGCTCAGCGAGAAAACGCGATTTCGGCGCTTCTGAGGGCCGAAAACGCGATATCGGCCGATTTGCGATCTGTCAGCAGATTCGGTTTCTGGGCAGTTTACATGTCGAACTGCACGGTAGAAACGATAAAACAGCTCCTCCGTGCAGTTTTCATACCGAGTCACCGTCCACTGGGCTCAGCGAGAAAACGCGATTTCGGCGCTTCTGAGGGCCGAAAACGCGATATCGGCCGATTTTCGATCTGTCAGCAGATTCGGTTTCTGGGCAGTTTACATGTCGAACTGCACGGTAGAAACGATAAAACAGCTCCTCCGTGCAGTTTTCATACCGAGTCACCGTCCACTGGGCTCAGCGAGAAAACGCGATTTCGGCGCTTCTGAGGGCCGAAAACGCGATATCGGCCGATTTGCGATCTGTCAGCAGATTCGGTTTCTGGGCAGTTTACATGTCGAACTGCACGGTAGAAACGATAAAACAGCTCCTCCGTGCAGTTTTCATACCGAGTCACCGTCCACTGGGCTCAGCGAGAAAACGCGATTTCGGCGCTTCTGAGGGCCGAAAACGCGAT
The DNA here is from genome assembly GCA_033815515.1 of Cryptocheilus praepositus. NCBI lineage: Eukaryota > Metazoa > Arthropoda > Insecta > Hymenoptera > Pompilidae > Cryptocheilus > Cryptocheilus praepositus. Next base: position 105,300 of record JAWWQZ010000208.1, on the reverse strand, counting down.
ATCGGCCGATTTGCGATCTGTCAGCAGATTCGGTTTCTGGGCAGTTTACATGTCGAACTGCACGGTAGAAACGATAAAACAGCTCCTCCGTGCAGTTTTCATACCGAGTCACCGTCCACTGGGCTCAGCGAGAAAACGCGATTTCGGCGCTTCTGAGGGCCGAAAACGCGATATCGGCCGATTTGCGATCTGTCAGCAGATTCGGTTTCTGGGCAGTTTACATGTCGAACTGCACGGTAGAAACGATAAAACAGCTCCTCCGTGCAGTTTTCATACCGAGTCACCGTCCACTGGGCTCAGCGAGAAAACGCGATTTCGGCGCTTCTGAGGGCCGAAAACGCGATATCGGCCGATTTTCGATCTGTCAGCAGATTCGGTTTCTGGGCAGTTTACATGTCGAACTGCACGGTAGAAACGATAAAACAGCTCCTCCGTGCAGTTTTCATACCGAGTCACCGTCCACTGGGCTCAGCGAGAAAACGCGATTTCGGCGCTTCTGAGGGCCGAAAACGCGATATCGGCCGATTTGCGATCTGTCAGCAGATTCGGTTTCTGGGCAGTTTACATGTCGAACTGCACGGTAGAAACGATAAAACAGCTCCTCCGTGCAGTTTTCATACCGAGTCACCGTCCACTGGGCTCAGCGAGAAAACGCGATTTCGGCGCTTCTGAGGGCCGAAAACGCGATATCGGCCGATTTGCGATCTGTCAGCAGATTCGGTTTCTGGGCAGTTTACATGTCGAACTGCACGGTAGAAACGATAAAACAGCTCCTCCGTGCAGTTTTCATACCGAGTCACCGTCCACTGGGCTCAGCGAGAAAACGCGATTTCGGCGCTTCTGAGGGCCGAAAACGCGATATCGGCCGATTTGCGATCTGTCAGCAGATTCGGTTTCTGGGCAGTTTACATGTCGAACTGCACGGTAGAAACGATAAAACAGCTCCTCCGTGCAGTTTTCATACCGAGTCACCGTCCACTGGGCTCAGCGAGAAAACGCGATTTCGGCGCTTCTGAGGGCCGAAAACGCGATATCGGCCGATTTTCGATCTGTCAGCAGATTCGGTTTCTGGGCAGTTTACATGTCGAACTGCACGGTAGAAACGATAAAACAGCTCCTCCGTGCAGTTTTCATACCGAGTCACCGTCCACTGGGCTCAGCGAGAAAACGCGATTTCGGCGCTTCTGAGGGCCGAAAACGCGATATCGGCCGATTTGCGATCTGTCAGCAGATTCGGTTTCTGGGCAGTTTACATGTCGAACTGCACGGTAGAAACGATAAAACAGCTCCTCCGTGCAGTTTTCATACCGAGTCACCGTCCACTGGGCTCAGCGAGAAAACGCGATTTCGGCGCTTCTGAGGGCCGAAAACGCGATATCGGCCGATTTTCGATCTGTCAGCAGATTCGGTTTCTGGGCAGTTTACATGTCGAACTGCACGGTAGAAACGATAAAACAGCTCCTCCGTGCAGTTTTCATACCGAGTCACCGTCCACTGGGCTCAGCGAGAAAACGCGATTTCGGCGCTTCTGAGGGCCGAAAACGCGATATCGGCCGATTTGCGATCTGTCAGCAGATTCGGTTTCTGGGCAGTTTACATGTCGAACTGCACGGTAGAAACGATAAAACAGCTCCTCCGTGCAGTTTTCATACCGAGTCACCGTCCACTGGGCTCAGCGAGAAAACGCGATTTCGGCGCTTCTGAGGGCCGAAAACGCGATATCGGCCGATTTTCGATCTGTCAGCAGATTCGGTTTCTGGGCAGTTTACATGTCGAACTGCACGGTAGAAACGATAAAACAGCTCCTCCGTGCAGTTTTCATACCGAGTCACCGTCCACTGGGCTCAGCGAGAAAACGCGATTTCGGCGCTTCTGAGGGCCGAAAACGCGATATCGGCCGATTTGCGATCTGTCAGCAGATTCGGTTTCTGGGCAGTTTACATGTCGAACTGCACGGTAGAAACGATAAAACAGCTCCTCCGTGCAGTTTTCATACCGAGTCACCGTCCACTGGGCTCAGCGAGAAAACGCGATTTCGGCGCTTCTGAGGGCCGAAAACGCGATATCGGCCGATTTGCGATCTGTCAGCAGATTCGGTTTCTGGGCAGTTTACATGTCGAACTGCACGGTAGAAACGATAAAACAGCTCCTCCGTGCAGTTTTCATACCGAGTCACCGTCCACTGGGCTCAGCGAGAAAACGCGATTTCGGCGCTTCTGAGGGCCGAAAACGCGATATCGGCCGATTTGCGATCTGTCAGCAGATTCGGTTTCTGGGCAGTTTACATGTCGAACTGCACGGTAGAAACGATAAAACAGCTCCTCCGTGCAGTTTTCATACCGAGTCACCGTCCACTGGGCTCAGCGAGAAAACGCGATTTCGGCGCTTCTGAGGGCCGAAAACGCGATATCGGCCGATTTTCGATCTGTCAGCAGATTCGGTTTCTGGGCAGTTTACATGTCGAACTGCACGGTAGAAACGATAAAACAGCTCCTCCGTGCAGTTTTCATACCGAGTCACCGTCCACTGGGCTCAGCGAGAAAACGCGATTTCGGCGCTTCTGAGGGCCGAAAACGCGATATCGGCCGATTTGCGATCTGTCAGCAGATTCGGTTTCTGGGCAGTTTACATGTCGAACTGCACGGTAGAAACGATAAAACAGCTCCTCCGTGCAGTTTTCATACCGAGTCACCGTCCACTGGGCTCAGCGAGAAAACGCGATTTCGGCGCTTCTGAGGGCCGAAAACGCGATATCGGCCGATTTGCGATCTGTCAGCAGATTCGGTTTCTGGGCAGTTTACATGTCGAACTGCACGGTAGAAACGATAAAACAGCTCCTCCGTGCAGTTTTCATACCGAGTCACCGTCCACTGGGCTCAGCGAGAAAACGCGATTTCGGCGCTTCTGAGGGCCGAAAACGCGATATCGGCCGATTTGCGATCTGTCAGCAGATTCGGTTTCTGGGCAGTTTACATGTCGAACTGCACGGTAGAAACGATAAAACAGCTCCTCCGTGCAGTTTTCATACCGAGTCACCGTCCACTGGGCTCAGCGAGAAAACGCGATTTCGGCGCTTCTGAGGGCCGAAAACGCGATATCGGCCGATTTGCGATCTGTCAGCAGATTCGGTTTCTGGGCAGTTTACATGTCGAACTGCACGGTAGAAACGATAAAACAGCTCCTCCGTGCAGTTTTCATACCGAGTCACCGTCCACTGGGCTCAGCGAGAAAACGCGATTTCGGCGCTTCTGAGGGCCGAAAACGCGATATCGGCCGATTTTCGATCTGTCAGCAGATTCGGTTTCTGGGCAGTTTACATGTCGAACTGCACGGTAGAAACGATAAAACAGCTCCTCCGTGCAGTTTTCATACCGAGTCACCGTCCACTGGGCTCAGCGAGAAAACGCGATTTCGGCGCTTCTGAGGGCCGAAAACGCGATATCGGCCGATTTGCGATCTGTCAGCAGATTCGGTTTCTGGGCAGTTTACATGTCGAACTGCACGGTAGAAACGATAAAACAGCTCCTCCGTGCAGTTTTCATACCGAGTCACCGTCCACTGGGCTCAGCGAGAAAACGCGATTTCGGCGCTTCTGAGGGCCGAAAACGCGATATCGGCCGATTTGCGATCTGTCAGCAGATTCGGTTTCTGGGCAGTTTACATGTCGAACTGCACGGTAGAAACGATAAAACAGCTCCTCCGTGCAGTTTTCATACCGAGTCACCGTCCACTGGGCTCAGCGAGAAAACGCGATTTCGGCGCTTCTGAGGGCCGAAAACGCGATATCGGCCGATTTGCGATCTGTCAGCAGATTCGGTTTCTGGGCAGTTTACATGTCGAACTGCACGGTAGAAACGATAAAACAGCTCCTCCGTGCAGTTTTCATACCGAGTCACCGTCCACTGGGCTCAGCGAGAAAACGCGATTTCGGCGCTTCTGAGGGCTTCTGAGGGCCGAAAACGCGATATCGGCCGATTTGCGATCTGTCAGCAGATTCGGTTTCTGGGCAGTTTACATGTCGAACTGCACGGTAGAAACGATAAAACAGCTCCTCCGTGCAGTTTTCATACCGAGTCACCGTCCACTGGGCTCAGCGAGAAAACGCGATTTCGGCGCTTCTGAGGGCCGAAAACGCGATATCGGCCGATTTTCGATCTGTCAGCAGATTCGGTTTCTGGGCAGTTTACATGTCGAACTGCACGGTAGAAACGATAAAACAGCTCCTCCGTGCAGTTTTCATACCGAGTCACCGTCCACTGGGCTCAGCGAGAAAACGCGATTTCGGCGCTTCTGAGGGCCGAAAACGCGATATCGGCCGATTTGCGATCTGTCAGCAGATTCGGTTTCTGGGCAGTTTACATGTCGAACTGCACGGTAGAAACGATAAAACAGCTCCTCCGTGCAGTTTTCATACCGAGTCACCGTCCACTCGGCTCAGCGAGAAAACGCGATTTCGGCGCTTCTGAGGGCCGAAAACGCGATATCGGCCGATTTTCGATCTGTCAGCAGATTCGGTTTCTGGGCAGTTTACATGTCGAACTGCACGGTAGAAACGATAAAACAGCTCCTCCGTGCAGTTTTCATACCGAGTCACCGTCCACTGGGCTCAGCGAGAAAACGCGATTTCGGCGCTTCTGAGGGCCGAAAACGCGATATCGGCCGATTTGCGATCTGTCAGCAGATTCGGTTTCTGGGCAGTTTACATGTCGAACTGCACGGTAGAAACGATAAAACAGCTCCTCCGTGCAGTTTTCATACCGAGTCACCGTCCACTGGGCTCAGCGAGAAAACGCGATTTCGGCGCTTCTGAGGGCCGAAAACGCGATATCGGCCGATTTGCGATCTGTCAGCAGATTCGGTTTCTGGGCAGTTTACATGTCGAACTGCACGGTAGAAACGATAAAACAGCTCCTCCGTGCAGTTTTCATACCGAGTCACCGTCCACTGGGCTCAGCGAGAAAACGCGATTTCGGCGCTTCTGAGGGCCGAAAACGCGATATCGGCCGATTTGCGATCTGTCAGCAGATTCGGTTTCTGGGCAGTTTACATGTCGAACTGCACGGTAGAAACGATAAAACAGCTCCTCCGTGCAGTTTTCATAACGAGTCACCGTCCACTGGCTCAGCGAGAAAACGCGATTTCGGCGCTTCTGAGGGCCGAAAACGCGATATCGGCCGATTTTCGATCTGTCAGCAGATTCGGTTTCTGGGCAGTTTACATGTCGAACTGCACGGTAGAAACGATAAAACAGCTCCTCCGTGCAGTTTTCATACCGAGTCACCGTCCACTGGGCTCAGCGAGAAAACGCGATTTCGGCGCTTCTGAGGGCCGAAAACGCGATATCGGCCGATTTGCGATCTGTCAGCAGATTCGGTTTCTGGGCAGTTTACATGTCGAACTGCACGGTAGAAACGATAAAACAGCTCCTCCGTGCATTTTCATACCGAGTCACCGTCCACTGGGCTCAGCGAGAAAACGCGATTTCGGCGCTTCTGAGGGCCGAAAACGCGATATCGGCCGATTTGCGATCTGTCAGCAGATTCGGTTTCTGGGCAGTTTACATGTCGAACTGCACGGTAGAAACGATAAAACAGCTCCTCCGTGCAGTTTTCATACCGAGTCACCGTCCACTGGGCTCAGCGAGAAAACGCGATTTCGGCGCTTCTGAGGGCCGAAAACGCGATATCGGCCGATTTGCGATCTGTCAGCAGATTCGGTTTCTGGGCAGTTTACATGTCGAACTGCACGGTAGAAACGATAAAACAGCTCCTCCGTGCAGTTTTCATACCGAGTCACCGTCCACTGGGCTCAGCGAGAAAACGCGATTTCGGCGCTTCTGAGGGCCGAAAACGCGATATCGGCCGATTTTCGATCTGTCAGCAGATTCGGTTTCTGGGCAGTTTACATGTCGAACTGCACGGTAGAAACGATAAAACAGCTCCTCCGTGCAGTTTTCATACCGAGTCACCGTCCACTGGGCTCAGCGAGAAAACGCGATTTCGGCGCTTCTGAGGGCCGAAAACGCGATATCGGCCGATTTGCGATCTGTCAGCAGATTCGGTTTCTGGGCAGTTTACATGTCGAACTGCACGGTAGAAACGATAAAACAGCTCCTCCGTGCAGTTTTCATACCGAGTCACCGTCCACTGGGCTCAGCGAGAAAACGCGATTTCGGCGCTTCTGAGGGCCGAAAACGCGATATCGGCCGATTTTCGATCTGTCAGCAGATTCGGTTTCTGGGCAGTTTACATGTCGAACTGCACGGTAGAAACGATAAAACAGCTCCTCCGTGCAGTTTTCATACCGAGTCACCGTCCACTGGGCTCAGCGAGAAAACGCGATTTCGGCGCTTCTGAGGGCCGAAAACGCGATATCGGCCGATTTGCGATCTGTCAGCAGATTCGGTTTCTGGGCAGTTTACATGTCGAACTGCACGGTAGAAACGATAAAACAGCTCCTCCGTGCAGTTTTCATACCGAGTCACCGTCCACTGGGCTCAGCGAGAAAACGCGATTTCGGCGCTTCTGAGGGCCGAAAACGCGATATCGGCCGATTTGCGATCTGTCAGCAGATTCGGTTTCTGGGCAGTTTACATGTCGAACTGCACGGTAGAAACGATAAAACAGCTCCTCCGTGCAGTTTTCATACCGAGTCACCGTCCACTGGGCTCAGCGAGAAAACGCGATTTCGGCGCTTCTGAGGGCCGAAAACGCGATATCGGCCGATTTTCGATCTGTCAGCAGATTCGGTTTCTGGGCAGTTTACATGTCGAACTGCACGGTAGAAACGATAAAACAGCTCCTCCGTGCAGTTTTCATACCGAGTCACCGTCCACTGGGCTCAGCGAGAAAACGCGATTTCGGCGCTTCTGAGGGCCGAAAACGCGATATCGGCCGATTTGCGATCTGTCAGCAGATTCGGTTTCTGGGCAGTTTACATGTCGAACTGCACGGTAGAAACGATAAAACAGCTCCTCCGTGCAGTTTTCATACCGAGTCACCGTCCACTGGGCTCAGCGAGAAAACGCGATTTCGGCGCTTCTGAGGGCCGAAAACGCGATATCGGCCGATTTTCGATCTGTCAGCAGATTCGGTTTCTGGGCAGTTTACATGTCGAACTGCACGGTAGAAACGATAAAACAGCTCCTCCGTGCAGTTTTCATACCGAGTCACCGTCCACTGGGCTCAGCGAGAAAACGCGATTTCGGCGCTTCTGAGGGCCGAAAACGCGATATCGGCCGATTTGCGATCTGTCAGCAGATTCGGTTTCTGGGCAGTTTACATGTCGAACTGCACGGTAGAAACGATAAAACAGCTCCTCCGTGCAGTTTTCATACCGAGTCACCGTCCACTGGGCTCAGCGAGAAAACGCGATTTCGGCGCTTCTGAGGGCCGAAAACGCGATATCGGCCGATTTTCGATCTGTCAGCAGATTCGGTTTCTGGGCAGTTTACATGTCGAACTGCACGGTAGAAACGATAAAACAGCTCCTCCGTGCAGTTTTCATACCGAGTCACCGTCCACTGGGCTCAGCGAGAAAACGCGATTTCGGCGCTTCTGAGGGCCGAAAACGCGATATCGGCCGATTTGCGATCTGTCAGCAGATTCGGTTTCTGGGCAGTTTACATGTCGAACTGCACGGTAGAAACGATAAAACAGCTCCTCCGTGCAGTTTTCATACCGAGTCACCGTCCACTGGGCTCAGCGAGAAAACGCGATTTCGGCGCTTCTGAGGGCCGAAAACGCGATATCGGCCGATTTTCGATCTGTCAGCAGATTCGGTTTCTGGGCAGTTTACATGTCGAACTGCACGGTAGAAACGATAAAACAGCTCCTCCGTGCAGTTTTCATACCGAGTCACCGTCCACTGGGCTCAGCGAGAAAACGCGATTTCGGCGCTTCTGAGGGCCGAAAACGCGATATCGGCCGATTTGCGATCTGTCAGCAGATTCGGTTTCTGGGCAGTTTACATGTCGAACTGCACGGTAGAAACGATAAAACAGCTCCTCCGTGCAGTTTTCATACCGAGTCACCGTCCACTGGGCTCAGCGAGAAAACGCGATTTCGGCGCTTCTGAGGGCCGAAAACGCGATATCGGCCGATTTTCGATCTGTCAGCAGATTCGGTTTCTGGGCAGTTTACATGTCGAACTGCACGGTAGAAACGATAAAACAGCTCCTCCGTGCAGTTTTCATACCGAGTCACCGTCCACTGGGCTCAGCGAGAAAACGCGATTTCGGCGCTTCTGAGGGCCGAAAACGCGATATCGGCCGATTTGCGATCTGTCAGCAGATTCGGTTTCTGGGCAGTTTACATGTCGAACTGCACGGTAGAAACGATAAAACAGCTCCTCCGTGCAGTTTTCATACCGAGTCACCGTCCACTGGGCTCAGCGAGAAAACGCGATTTCGGCGCTTCTGAGGGCCGAAAACGCGTATCGGCCGATTTTCGATCTGTCAGCAGATTCGGTTTCTGGGCAGTTTACATGTCGAACTGCACGGTAGAAACGATAAAACAGCTCCTCCGTGCAGTTTTCATACCGAGTCACCGTCCACTGGGCTCAGCGAGAAAACGCGATTTCGGCGCTTCTGAGGGCCGAAAACGCGATATCGGCCGATTTTCGATCTGTCAGCAGATTCGGTTTCTGGGCAGTTTACATGTCGAACTGCACGGTAGAAACGATAAAACAGCTCCTCCGTGCAGTTTTCATACCGAGTCACCGTCCACTGGGCTCAGCGAGAAAACGCGATTTCGGCGCTTCTGAGGGCCGAAAACGCGATATCGGCCGATTTGCGATCTGTCAGCAGATTCGGTTTCTGGGCAGTTTACATGTCGAACTGCACGGTAGAAACGATAAAACAGCTCCTCCGTGCAGTTTTCATACCGAGTCACCGTCCACTGGGCTCAGCGAGAAAACGCGATTTCGGCGCTTCTGAGGGCCGAAAACGCGATATCGGCCGATTTGCGATCTGTCAGCAGATTCGGTTTCTGGGCAGTTTACATGTCGAACTGCACGGTAGAAACGATAAAACAGCTCCTCCGTGCAGTTTTCATACCGAGTCACCGTCCACTGGGCTCAGCGAGAAAACGCGATTTCGGCGCTTCTGAGGGCCGAAAACGCGATATCGGCCGATTTTCGATCTGTCAGCAGATTCGGTTTCTGGGCAGTTTACATGTCGAACTGCACGGTAGAAACGATAAAACAGCTCCTCCGTGCAGTTTTCATACCGAGTCACCGTCCACTGGGCTCAGCGAGAAAACGCGATTTCGGCGCTTCTGAGGGCCGAAAACGCGATATCGGCCGATTTGCGATCTGTCAGCAGATTCGGTTTCTGGGCAGTTTACATGTCGAACTGCACGGTAGAAACGATAAAACAGCTCCTCCGTGCAGTTTTCATACCGAGTCACCGTCCACTGGGCTCAGCGAGAAAACGCGATTTCGGCGCTTCTGAGGGCCGAAAACGCGATATCGGCCGATTTTCGATCTGTCAGCAGATTCGGTTTCTGGGCAGTTTACATGTCGAACTGCACGGTAGAAACGATAAAACAGCTCCTCCGTGCAGTTTTCATACCGAGTCACCGTCCACTGGGCTCAGCGAGAAAACGCGATTTCGGCGCTTCTGAGGGCCGAAAACGCGATATCGGCCGATTTTCGATCTGTCAGCAGATTCGGTTTCTGGGCAGTTTACATGTCGAACTGCACGGTAGAAACGATAAAACAGCTCCTCCGTGCAGTTTTCATACCGAGTCACCGTCCACTGGGCTCAGCGAGAAAACGCGATTTCGGCGCTTCTGAGGGCCGAAAACGCGATATCGGCCGATTTGCGATCTGTCAGCAGATTCGGTTTCTGGGCAGTTTACATGTCGAACTGCACGGTAGAAACGATAAAACAGCTCCTCCGTGCAGTTTTCATACCGAGTCACCGTCCACTGGGCTCAGCGAGAAAACGCGATTTCGGCGCTTCTGAGGGCCGAAAACGCGATATCGGCCGATTTGCGATCTGTCAGCAGATTCGGTTTCTGGGCAGTTTACATGTCGAACTGCACGGTAGAAACGATAAAACAGCTCCTCCGTGCAGTTTTCATACCGAGTCACCGTCCACTGGGCTCAGCGAGAAAACGCGATTTCGGCGCTTCTGAGGGCCGAAAACGCGATATCGGCCGATTTGCGATCTGTCAGCAGATTCGGTTTCTGGGCAGTTTACATGTCGAACTGCACGGTAGAAACGATAAAACAGCTCCTCCGTGCAGTTTTCATACCGAGTCACCGTCCACTGGGCTCAGCGAGAAAACGCGATTTCGGCGCTTCTGAGGGCCGAAAACGCGATATCGGCCGATTTTCGATCTGTCAGCAGATTCGGTTTCTGGGCAGTTTACATGTCGAACTGCACGGTAGAAACGATAAAACAGCTCCTCCGTGCAGTTTTCATACCGAGTCACCGTCCACTGGGCTCAGCGAGAAAACGCGATTTCGGCGCTTCTGAGGGCCGAAAACGCGATATCGGCCGATTTGCGATCTGTCAGCAGATTCGGTTTCTGGGCAGTTTACATGTCGAACTGCACGGTAGAAACGATAAAACAGCTCCTCCGTGCAGTTTTCATACCGAGTCACCGTCCACTGGGCTCAGCGAGAAAACGCGATTTCGGCGCTTCTGAGGGCCGAAAACGCGATATCGGCCGATTTGCGATCTGTCAGCAGATTCGGTTTCTGGGCAGTTTACATGTCGAACTGCACGGTAGAAACGATAAAACAGCTCCTCCGTGCAGTTTTCATACCGAGTCACCGTCCACTGGGCTCAGCGAGAAAACGCGATTTCGGCGCTTCTGAGGGCCGAAAACGCGATATCGGCCGATTTGCGATCTGTCAGCAGATTCGGTTTCTGGGCAGTTTACATGTCGAACTGCACGGTAGAAACGATAAAACAGCTCCTCCGTGCAGTTTTCATACCGAGTCACCGTCCACTGGGCTCAGCGAGAAAACGCGATTTCGGCGCTTCTGAGGGCCGAAAACGCGATATCGGCCGATTTGCGATCTGTCAGCAGATTCGGTTTCTGGGCAGTTTACATGTCGAACTGCACGGTAGAAACGATAAAACAGCTCCTCCGTGCAGTTTTCATACCGAGTCACCGTCCACTGGGCTCAGCGAGAAAACGCGATTTCGGCGCTTCTGAGGGCCGAAAACGCGATATCGGCCGATTTGCGATCTGTCAGCAGATTCGGTTTCTGGGCAGTTTACATGTCGAACTGCACGGTAGAAACGATAAAACAGCTCCTCCGTGCAGTTTTCATACCGAGTCACCGTCCACTGGGCTCAGCGAGAAAACGCGATTTCGGCGCTTCTGAGGGCCGAAAACGCGATATCGGCCGATTTTCGATCTGTCAGCAGATTCGGTTTCTGGGCAGTTTACATGTCGAACTGCACGGTAGAAACGATAAAACAGCTCCTCCGTGCAGTTTTCATACCGAGTCACCGTCCACTGGGCTCAGCGAGAAAACGCGATTTCGGCGCTTCTGAGGGCCGAAAACGCGATATCGGCCGATTTGCGATCTGTCAGCAGATTCGGTTTCTGGGCAGTTTACATGTCGAACTGCACGGTAGAAACGATAAAACAGCTCCTCCGTGCAGTTTTCATACCGAGTCACCGTCCACTGGGCTCAGCGAGAAAACGCGATTTCGGCGCTTCTGAGGGCCGAAAACGCGATATCGGCCGATTTGCGATCTGTCAGCAGATTCGGTTTCTGGGCAGTTTACATGTCGAACTGCACGGTAGAAACGATAAAACAGCTCCTCCGTGCAGTTTTCATACCGAGTCACCGTCCACTGGGCTCAGCGAGAAAACGCGATTTCGGCGCTTCTGAGGGCCGAAAACGCGATATCGGCCGATTTGCGATCTGTCAGCAGATTCGGTTTCTGGGCAGTTTACATGTCGAACTGCACGGTAGAAACGATAAAACAGCTCCTCCGTGCAGTTTTCATACCGAGTCACCGTCCACTGGGCTCAGCGAGAAAACGCGATTTCGGCGCTTCTGAGGGCCGAAAACGCGATATCGGCCGATTTGCGATCTGTCAGCAGATTCGGTTTCTGGGCAGTTTACATGTCGAACTGCACGGTAGAAACGATAAAACAGCTCCTCCGTGCAGTTTTCATACCGAGTCACCGTCCACTGGGCTCAGCGAGAAAACGCGATTTCGGCGCTTCTGAGGGCCGAAAACGCGATATCGGCCGATTTTCGATCTGTCAGCAGATTCGGTTTCTGGGCAGTTTACATGTCGAACTGCACGGTAGAAACGATAAAACAGCTCCTCCGTGCAGTTTTCATACCGAGTCACCGTCCACTGGGCTCAGCGAGAAAACGCGATTTCGGCGCTTCTGAGGGCCGAAAACGCGATATCGGCCGATTTGCGATCTGTCAGCAGATTCGGTTTCTGGGCAGTTTACATGTCGAACTGCACGGTAGAAACGATAAAACAGCTCCTCCGTGCAGTTTTCATACCGAGTCACCGTCCACTGGGCTCAGCGAGAAAACGCGATTTCGGCGCTTCTGAGGGCCGAAAACGCGATATCGGCCGATTTGCGATCTGTCAGCAGATTCGGTTTCTGGGCAGTTTACATGTCGAACTGCACGGTAGAAACGATAAAACAGCTCCTCCGTGCAGTTTTCATACCGAGTCACCGTCCACTGGGCTCAGCGAGAAAACGCGATTTCGGCGCTTCTGAGGGCCGAAAACGCGATATCGGCCGATTTGCGATCTGTCAGCAGATTCGGTTTCTGGGCAGTTTACATGTCGAACTGCACGGTAGAAACGATAAAACAGCTCCTCCGTGCAGTTTTCATACCGAGTCACCGTCCACTGGGCTCAGCGAGAAAACGCGATTTCGGCGCTTCTGAGGGCCGAAAACGCGATATCGGCCGATTTGCGATCTGTCAGCAGATTCGGTTTCTGGGCAGTTTACATGTCGAACTGCACGGTAGAAACGATAAAACAGCTCCTCCGTGCAGTTTTCATACCGAGTCACCGTCCACTGGGCTCAGCGAGAAAACGCGATTTCGGCGCTTCTGAGGGCCGAAAACGCGATATCGGCCGATTTGCGATCTGTCAGCAGATTCGGTTTCTGGGCAGTTTACATGTCGAACTGCACGGTAGAAACGATAAAACAGCTCCTCCGTGCAGTTTTCATACCGAGTCACCGTCCACTGGGCTCAGCGAGAAAACGCGATTTCGGCGCTTCTGAGGGCCGAAAACGCGATATCGGCCGATTTTCGATCTGTCAGCAGATTCGGTTTCTGGGCAGTTTACATGTCGAACTGCACGGTAGAAACGATAAAACAGCTCCTCCGTGCAGTTTTCATACCGAGTCACCGTCCACTGGGCTCAGCGAGAAAACGCGATTTCGGCGCTTCTGAGGGCCGAAAACGCGATATCGGCCGATTTGCGATCTGTCAGCAGATTCGGTTTCTGGGCAGTTTACATGTCGAACTGCACGGTAGAAACGATAAAACAGCTCCTCCGTGCAGTTTTCATACCGAGTCACCGTCCACTGGGCTCAGCGAGAAAACGCGATTTCGGCGCTTCTGAGGGCCGAAAACGCGATATCGGCCGATTTGCGATCTGTCAGCAGATTCGGTTTCTGGGCAGTTTACATGTCGAACTGCACGGTAGAAACGATAAAACAGCTCCTCCGTGCAGTTTTCATACCGAGTCACCGTCCACTGGGCTCAGCGAGAAAACGCGATTTCGGCGCTTCTGAGGGCCGAAAACGCGATATCGGCCGATTTGCGATCTGTCAGCAGATTCGGTTTCTGGGCAGTTTACATGTCGAACTGCACGGTAGAAACGATAAAACAGCTCCTCCGTGCAGTTTTCATACCGAGTCACCGTCCACTGGGCTCAGCGAGAAAACGCGATTTCGGCGCTTCTGAGGGCCGAAAACGCGATATCGGCCGATTTGCGATCTGTCAGCAGATTCGGTTTCTGGGCAGTTTACATGTCGAACTGCACGGTAGAAACGATAAAACAGCTCCTCCGTGCAGTTTTCATACCGAGTCACCGTCCACTGGGCTCAGCGAGAAAACGCGATTTCGGCGCTTCTGAGGGCCGAAAACGCGATATCGGCCGATTTGCGATCTGTCAGCAGATTCGGTTTCTGGGCAGTTTACATGTCGAACTGCACGGTAGAAACGATAAAACAGCTCCTCCGTGCAGTTTTCATACCGAGTCACCGTCCACTGGGCTCAGCGAGAAAACGCGATTTCGGCGCTTCTGAGGGCCGAAAACGCGATATCGGCCGATTTGCGATCTGTCAGCAGATTCGGTTTCTGGGCAGTTTACATGTCGAACTGCACGGTAGAAACGATAAAACAGCTCCTCCGTGCAGTTTTCATACCGAGTCACCGTCCACTGGGCTCAGCGAGAAAACGCGATTTCGGCGCTTCTGAGGGCCGAAAACGCGATATCGGCCGATTTGCGATCTGTCAGCAGATTCGGTTTCTGGGCAGTTTACATGTCGAACTGCACGGTAGAAACGATAAAACAGCTCCTCCGTGCAGTTTTCATACCGAGTCACCGTCCACTGGGCTCAGCGAGAAAACGCGATTTCGGCGCTTCTGAGGGCCGAAAACGCGATATCGGCCGATTTGCGATCTGTCAGCAGATTCGGTTTCTGGGCAGTTTACATGTCGAACTGCACGGTAGAAACGATAAAACAGCTCCTCCGTGCAGTTTTCATACCGAGTCACCGTCCACTGGGCTCAGCGAGAAAACGCGATTTCGGCGCTTCTGAGGGCCGAAAACGCGATATCGGCCGATTTGCGATCTGTCAGCAGATTCGGTTTCTGGGCAGTTTACATGTCGAACTGCACGGTAGAAACGATAAAACAGCTCCTCCGTGCAGTTTTCATACCGAGTCACCGTCCACTGGGCTCAGCGAGAAAACGCGATTTCGGCGCTTCTGAGGGCCGAAAACGCGATATCGGCCGATTTGCGATCTGTCAGCAGATTCGGTTTCTGGGCAGTTTACATGTCGAACTGCACGGTAGAAACGATAAAACAGCTCCTCCGTGCAGTTTTCATACCGAGTCACCGTCCACTGGGCTCAGCGAGAAAACGCGATTTCGGCGCTTCTGAGGGCCGAAAACGCGATATCGGCCGATTTGCGATCTGTCAGCAGATTCGGTTTCTGGGCAGTTTACATGTCGAACTGCACGGTAGAAACGATAAAACAGCTCCTCCGTGCAGTTTTCATACCGAGTCACCGTCCACTGGGCTCAGCGAGAAAACGCGATTTCGGCGCTTCTGAGGGCCGAAAACGCGATATCGGCCGATTTTCGATCTGTCAGCAGATTCGGTTTCTGGGCAGTTTACATGTCGAACTGCACGGTAGAAACGATAAAACAGCTCCTCCGTGCAGTTTTCATACCGAGTCACCGTCCACTGGGCTCAGCGAGAAAACGCGATTTCGGCTTCTGAGGGCCGAAAACGCGATATCGGCCGATTTGCGATCTGTCAGCAGATTCGGTTTCTGGGCAGTTTACATGTCGAACTGCACGGTAGAAACGATAAAACAGCTCCTCCGTGCAGTTTTCATACCGAGTCACCGTCCACTGGGCTCAGCGAGAAAACGCGATTTCGGCGCTTCTGAGGGCCGAAAACGCGATATCGGCCGATTTGCGATCTGTCAGCAGATTCGGTTTCTGGGCAGTTTACATGTCGAACTGCACGGTAGAAACGATAAAACAGCTCCTCCGTGCAGTTTTCATACCGAGTCACCGTCCACTGGGCTCAGCGAGAAAACGCGATTTCGGCGCTTCTGAGGGCCGAAAACGCGATATCGGCCGATTTGCGATCTGTCAGCAGATTCGGTTTCTGGGCAGTTTACATGTCGAACTGCACGGTAGAAACGATAAAACAGCTCCTCCGTGCAGTTTTCATACCGAGTCACCGTCCACTGGGCTCAGCGAGAAAACGCGATTTCGGCGCTTCTGAGGGCCGAAAACGCGATATCGGCCGATTTGCGATCTGTCAGCAGATTCGGTTTCTGGGCAGTTTACATGTCGAACTGCACGGTAGAAACGATAAAACAGCTCCTCCGTGCAGTTTTCATACCGAGTCACCGTCCACTGGGCTCAGCGAGAAAACGCGATTTCGGCGCTTCTGAGGGCCGAAAACGCGATATCGGCCGATTTGCGATCTGTCAGCAGATTCGGTTTCTGGGCAGTTTACATGTCGAACTGCACGGTAGAAACGATAAAACAGCTCCTCCGTGCAGTTTTCATACCGAGTCACCGTCCACTGGGCTCAGCGAGAAAACGCGATTTCGGCGCTTCTGAGGGCCGAAAACGCGATATCGGCCGATTTGCGATCTGTCAGCAGATTCGGTTTCTGGGCAGTTTACATGTCGAACTGCACGGTAGAAACGATAAAACAGCTCCTCCGTGCAGTTTTCATACCGAGTCACCGTCCACTGGGCTCAGCGAGAAAACGCGATTTCGGCGCTTCTGAGGGCCGAAAACGCGATATCGGCCGATTTGCGATCTGTCAGCAGATTCGGTTTCTGGGCAGTTTACATGTCGAACTGCACGGTAGAAACGATAAAACAGCTCCTCCGTGCAGTTTTCATACCGAGTCACCGTCCACTGGGCTCAGCGAGAAAACGCGATTTCGGCGCTTCTGAGGGCCGAAAACGCGATATCGGCCGATTTGCGATCTGTCAGCAGATTCGGTTTCTGGGCAGTTTACATGTCGAACTGCACGGTAGAAACGATAAAACAGCTCCTCCGTGCAGTTTTCATACCGAGTCACCGTCCACTGGGCTCAGCGAGAAAACGCGATTTCGGCGCTTCTGAGGGCCGAAAACGCGATATCGGCCGATTTGCGATCTGTCAGCAGATTCGGTTTCTGGGCAGTTTACATGTCGAACTGCACGGTAGAAACGATAAAACAGCTCCTCCGTGCAGTTTTCATACCGAGTCACCGTCCACTGGGCTCAGCGAGAAAACGCGATTTCGGCGCTTCTGAGGGCCGAAAACGCGATATCGGCCGATTTTCGATCTGTCAGCAGATTCGGTTTCTGGGCAGTTTACATGTCGAACTGCACGGTAGAAACGATAAAACAGCTCCTCCGTGCAGTTTTCATACCGAGTCACCGTCCACTGGGCTCAGCGAGAAAACGCGATTTCGGCGCTTCTGAGGGCCGAAAACGCGATATCGGCCGATTTGCGATCTGTCAGCAGATTCGGTTTCTGGGCAGTTTACATGTCGAACTGCACGGTAGAAACGATAAAACAGCTCCTCCGTGCAGTTTTCATACCGAGTCACCGTCCACTGGGCTCAGCGAGAAAACGCGATTTCGGCGCTTCTGAGGGCCGAAAACGCGATATCGGCCGATTTGCGATCTGTCAGCAGATTCGGTTTCTGGGCAGTTTACATGTCGAACTGCACGGTAGAAACGATAAAACAGCTCCTCCGTGCAGTTTTCATACCGAGTCACCGTCCACTGGGCTCAGCGAGAAAACGCGATTTCGGCGCTTCTGAGGGCCGAAAACGCGATATCGGCCGATTTGCGATCTGTCAGCAGATTCGGTTTCTGGGCAGTTTACATGTCGAACTGCACGGTAGAAACGATAAAACAGCTCCTCCGTGCAGTTTTCATACCGAGTCACCGTCCACTGGGCTCAGCGAGAAAACGCGATTTCGGCGCTTCTGAGGGCCGAAAACGCGATATCGGCCGATTTGCGATCTGTCAGCAGATTCGGTTTCTGGGCAGTTTACATGTCGAACTGCACGGTAGAAACGATAAAACAGCTCCTCCGTGCAGTTTTCATACCGAGTCACCGTCCACTGGGCTCAGCGAGAAAACGCGATTTCGGCGCTTCTGAGGGCCGAAAACGCGATATCGGCCGATTTGCGATCTGTCAGCAGATTCGGTTTCTGGGCAGTTTACATGTCGAACTGCACGGTAGAAACGATAAAACAGCTCCTCCGTGCAGTTTTCATACCGAGTCACCGTCCACTGGGCTCAGCGAGAAAACGCGATTTCGGCGCTTCTGAGGGCCGAAAACGCGATATCGGCCGATTTGCGATCTGTCAGCAGATTCGGTTTCTGGGCAGTTTACATGTCGAACTGCACGGTAGAAACGATAAAACAGCTCCTCCGTGCAGTTTTCATACCGAGTCACCGTCCACTGGGCTCAGCGAGAAAACGCGATTTCGGCGCTTCTGAGGGCCGAAAACGCGATATCGGCCGATTTGCGATCTGTCAGCAGATTCGGTTTCTGGGCAGTTTACATGTCGAACTGCACGGTAGAAACGATAAAACAGCTCCTCCGTGCAGTTTTCATACCGAGTCACCGTCCACTGGGCTCAGCGAGAAAACGCGATTTCGGCGCTTCTGAGGGCCGAAAACGCGATATCGGCCGATTTTCGATCTGTCAGCAGATTCGGTTTCTGGGCAGTTTACATGTCGAACTGCACGGTAGAAACGATAAAACAGCTCCTCCGTGCAGTTTTCATACCGAGTCACCGTCCACTGGGCTCAGCGAGAAAACGCGATTTCGGCGCTTCTGAGGGCCGAAAACGCGATATCGGCCGATTTGCGATCTGTCAGCAGATTCGGTTTCTGGGCAGTTTACATGTCGAACTGCACGGTAGAAACGATAAAACAGCTCCTCCGTGCAGTTTTCATACCGAGTCACCGTCCACTGGGCTCAGCGAGAAAACGCGATTTCGGCGCTTCTGAGGGCCGAAAACGCGATATCGGCCGATTTGCGATCTGTCAGCAGATTCGGTTTCTGGGCAGTTTACATGTCGAACTGCACGGTAGAAACGATAAAACAGCTCCTCCGTGCAGTTTTCATACCGAGTCACCGTCCACTGGGCTCAGCGAGAAAACGCGATTTCGGCGCTTCTGAGGGCCGAAAACGCGATATCGGCCGATTTGCGATCTGTCAGCAGATTCGGTTTCTGGGCAGTTTACATGTCGAACTGCACGGTAGAAACGATAAAACAGCTCCTCCGTGCAGTTTTCATACCGAGTCACCGTCCACTGGGCTCAGCGAGAAAACGCGATTTCGGCGCTTCTGAGGGCCGAAAACGCGATATCGGCCGATTTGCGATCTGTCAGCAGATTCGGTTTCTGGGCAGTTTACATGTCGAACTGCACGGTAGAAACGATAAAACAGCTCCTCCGTGCAGTTTTCATACCGAGTCACCGTCCACTGGGCTCAGCGAGAAAACGCGATTTCGGCGCTTCTGAGGGCCGAAAACGCGATATCGGCCGATTTTCGATCTGTCAGCAGATTCGGTTTCTGGGCAGTTTACATGTCGAACTGCACGGTAGAAACGATAAAACAGCTCCTCCGTGCAGTTTTCATACCGAGTCACCGTCCACTGGGCTCAGCGAGAAAACGCGATTTCGGCGCTTCTGAGGGCCGAAAACGCGATATCGGCCGATTTGCGATCTGTCAGCAGATTCGGTTTCTGGGCAGTTTACATGTCGAACTGCACGGTAGAAACGATAAAACAGCTCCTCCGTGCAGTTTTCATACCGAGTCACCGTCCACTGGGCTCAGCGAGAAAACGCGATTTCGGCGCTTCTGAGGGCCGAAAACGCGATATCGGCCGATTTGCGATCTGTCAGCAGATTCGGTTTCTGGGCAGTTTACATGTCGAACTGCACGGTAGAAACGATAAAACAGCTCCTCCGTGCAGTTTTCATACCGAGTCACCGTCCACTGGGCTCAGCGAGAAAACGCGATTTCGGCGCTTCTGAGGGCCGAAAACGCGATATCGGCCGATTTGCGATCTGTCAGCAGATTCGGTTTCTGGGCAGTTTACATGTCGAACTGCACGGTAGAAACGATAAAACAGCTCCTCCGTGCAGTTTTCATACCGAGTCACCGTCCACTGGGCTCAGCGAGAAAACGCGATTTCGGCGCTTCTGAGGGCCGAAAACGCGATATCGGCCGATTTGCGATCTGTCAGCAGATTCGGTTTCTGGGCAGTTTACATGTCGAACTGCACGGTAGAAACGATAAAACAGCTCCTCCGTGCAGTTTTCATACCGAGTCACCGTCCACTGGGCTCAGCGAGAAAACGCGATTTCGGCGCTTCTGAGGGCCGAAAACGCGATATCGGCCGATTTGCGATCTGTCAGCAGATTCGGTTTCTGGGCAGTTTACATGTCGAACTGCACGGTAGAAACGATAAAACAGCTCCTCCGTGCAGTTTTCATACCGAGTCACCGTCCACTGGGCTCAGCGAGAAAACGCGATTTCGGCGCTTCTGAGGGCCGAAAACGCGATATCGGCCGATTTTCGATCTGTCAGCAGATTCGGTTTCTGGGCAGTTTACATGTCGAACTGCACGGTAGAAACGATAAAACAGCTCCTCCGTGCAGTTTTCATACCGAGTCACCGTCCACTGGGCTCAGCGAGAAAACGCGATTTCGGCGCTTCTGAGGGCCGAAAACGCGATATCGGCCGATTTGCGATCTGTCAGCAGATTCGGTTTCTGGGCAGTTTACATGTCGAACTGCACGGTAGAAACGATAAAACAGCTCCTCCGTGCAGTTTTCATACCGAGTCACCGTCCACTGGGCTCAGCGAGAAAACGCGATTTCGGCGCTTCTGAGGGCCGAAAACGCGATATCGGCCGATTTGCGATCTGTCAGCAGATTCGGTTTCTGGGCAGTTTACATGTCGAACTGCACGGTAGAAACGATAAAACAGCTCCTCCGTGCAGTTTTCATACCGAGTCACCGTCCACTGGGCTCAGCGAGAAAACGCGATTTCGGCGCTTCTGAGGGCCGAAAACGCGATATCGGCCGATTTGCGATCTGTCAGCAGATTCGGTTTCTGGGCAGTTTACATGTCGAACTGCACGGTAGAAACGATAAAACAGCTCCTCCGTGCAGTTTTCATACCGAGAACTGCACGGTGAAAACGATAAAACAGCTCCTCCGTGCAGTTTTCATACCGAGTCACCGTCCACTCGGCTCAGCGAGAAAACGCGATTTCGGCGCTTCTGAGGGCCGAAAACGCGATATCGGCCGATTTTCGATCTGTCAGCAGATTCAGCAGTTTACATGTCGAACTGCACGGTAGAAACGATAAAACAGCTCCTCCGTGCAGTTTTCATACCGAGTCACCGTCCACTGGGCTCAGCGAGAAAACGCGATTTCGGCGCTTCTGAGGGCCGAAAACGCGATATCGGCCGATTTTCGATCTGTCAGCAGATTCGGTTTCTGGGCAGTTTACATGTCGAACTGCACGGTAGAAACGATAAAACAGCTCCTCCGTGCAGTTTTCATACCGAGTCACCGTCCACTGGGCTCAGCGAGAAAACGCGATTTCGGCGCTTCTGAGGGCCGAAAACGCGATATCGGCCGATTTGCGATCTGTCTCGGCGCTTCTGAGGGCCGAAAACGCGATATCGGCCGATTTGCGATCTGTCAGCAGATTCGGTTTCTGGGCAGTTTACATGTCGAACTGCACGGTGAAACGATAAAACAGCTCCTCCGTGCAGTTTTCATACCGAGTCACCGTCCACTGCGCTCAGCGAGAAAACGCGATTTCGGCGCTTCTGAGGGCCGAAAACGCGATATCGGCCGATTTGCGATCTGTCAGCAGATTCGGTTTCTGGCAGTTTACATGTCGAACTGCACGGTAGAAACGATAAAACAGCTCCTCCGTGCAGTTTTCATACCGAGTCACCGTCCACTGGGCTCAGCGAGAAAACGCGATTTCGGCGCTTCTGAGGGCCGAAAACGCGATATCGGCCGATTTTCGATCTGTCAGCAGATTCGGTTTCTGGGCAGTTTACATGTCGAACTGCACGGTAGAAACGATAAAACAGCTCCTCCGTGCAGTTTTCATACCGAGTCACCGTCCACTGGGCTCAGCGAGAAAACGCGATTTCGGCGCTTCTGAGGGCCGAAAACGCGATATCGGCCGATTTTCGATCTGTCAGCAGATTCGGTTTCTGGGCAGTTTACATGTCGAACTGCACGGTAGAAACGATAAAACAGCTCCTCCGTGCAGTTTTCATACCGAGTCACCGTCCACTGGGCTCAGCGAGAAAACGCGATTTCGGCGCTTCTGAGGGCCGAAAACGCGATATCGGCCGATTTGCGATCTGTCAGCAGATTCGGTTTCTGGGCAGTTTACATGTCGAACTGCACGGTAGAAACGATAAAACAGCTCCTCCGTGCAGTTTTCATACCGAGTCACCGTCCACTGGGCTCAGCGAGAAAACGCGATTTCGGCGCTTCTGAGGGCCGAAAACGCGATATCGGCCGATTTTCGATCTGTCAGCAGATTCGGTTTCTGGGCAGTTTACATGTCGAACTGCACGGTAGAAACGATAAAACAGCTCCTCCGTGCAGTTTTCATACCGAGTCACCGTCCACTGGGCTCAGCGAGAAAACGCGATTTCGGCGCTTCTGAGGGCCGAAAACGCGATATCGGCCGATTTGCGATCTGTCAGCAGATTCGGTTTCTGGGCAGTTTACATGTCGAACTGCACGGTAGAAACGATAAAACAGCTCCTCCGTGCAGTTTTCATACCGAGTCACCGTCCACTGGGCTCAGCGAGAAAACGCGATTTCGGCGCTCTGAGGGCCGAAAACGCGATATCGGCCGATTTGCGATCTGTCAGCAGATTCGGTTTCTGGGCAGTTTACATGTCGAACTGCACGGTAGAAACGATAAAACAGCTCCTCCGTGCAGTTTTCATACCGAGTCACCGTCCACTGGGCTCAGCGAGAAAACGCGATTTCGGCGCTTCTGAGGGCCGAAAACGCGATATCGGCCGATTTGCGATCTGTCAGCAGATTCGGTTTCTGGGCAGTTTACATGTCGAACTGCACGGTAGAAACGATAAAACAGCTCCTCCGTGCAGTTTTCATACCGAGTCACCGTCCACTGGGCTCAGCGAGAAAACGCGATTTCGGCGCTTCTGAGGGCCGAAAACGCGATATCGGCCGATTTGCGATCTGTCAGCAGATTCGGTTTCTGGGCAGTTTACATGTCGAACTGCACGGTAGAAACGATAAAACAGCTCCTCCGTGCAGTTTTCATACCGAGTCACCGTCCACTGGGCTCAGCGAGAAAACGCGATTTCGGCGCTTCTGAGGGCCGAAAACGCGATATCGGCCGATTTTCGATCTGTCAGCAGATTCGGTTTCTGGGCAGTTTACATGTCGAACTGCACGGTAGAAACGATAAAACAGCTCCTCCGTGCAGTTTTCATACCGAGTCACCGTCCACTGGGCTCAGCGAGAAAACGCGATTTCGGCGCTTCTGAGGGCCGAAAACGCGATATCGGCCGATTTGCGATCTGTCAGCAGATTCGGTTTCTGGGCAGTTTACATGTCGAACTGCACGGTAGAAACGATAAAACAGCTCCTCCGTGCAGTTTTCATACCGAGTCACCGTCCACTGGGCTCAGCGAGAAAACGCGATTTCGGCGCTTCTGAGGGCCGAAAACGCGATATCGGCCGATTTTCGATCTGTCAGCAGATTCGGTTTCTGGGCAGTTTACATGTCGAACTGCACGGTAGAAACGATAAAACAGCTCCTCCGTGCAGTTTTCATACCGAGTCACCGTCCACTGGGCTCAGCGAGAAAACGCGATTTCGGCGCTTCTGAGGGCCGAAAACGCGATATCGGCCGATTTGCGATCTGTCAGCAGATTCGGTTTCTGGGCAGTTTACATGTCGAACTGCACGGTGAAAACGATAAAACAGCTCCTCCGTGCAGTTTTCATACCGAGTCACCGTCCACTCGGCTCAGCGAGAAAACGCGATTTCGGCGCTTCTGAGGGCCGAAAACGCGATATCGGCCGATTTTCGATCTGTCAGCAGATTCGGTTTCTGGGCAGTTTACATGTCGAACTGCACGGTAGAAACGATAAAACAGCTCCTCCGTGCAGTTTTCATACCGAGTCACCGTCCACTGGGCTCAGCGAGAAAACGCGATTTCGGCGCTTCTGAGGGCCGAAAACGCGATATCGGCCGATTTTCGATCTGTCAGCAGATTCGGTTTCTGGGCAGTTTACATGTCGAACTGCACGGTAGAAACGATAAAACAGCTCCTCCGTGCAGTTTTCATACCAGTCACCGTCCACTGGGCTCAGCGAGAAAACGCGATTTCGGCGCTTCTGAGGGCCGAAAACGCGATATCGGCCGATTTGCGATCTGTCAGCAGATTCGGTTTCTGGGCAGTTTACATGTCGAACTGCACGGTAGAAACGATAAAACAGCTCCTCCGTGCAGTTTTCATACCGAGTCACCGTCCACTGGGCTCAGCGAGAAAACGCGATTTCGGCGCTTCTGAGGGCCGAAAACGCGATATCGGCCGATTTGCGATCTGTCAGCAGATTCGGTTTCTGGGCAGTTTACATGTCGAACTGCACGGTAGAAACGATAAAACAGCTCCTCCGTGCAGTTTTCATACCGAGTCACCGTCCACTGGGCTCAGCGAGAAAACGCGATTTCGGCGCTTCTGAGGGCCGAAAACGCGATATCGGCCGATTTGCGATCTGTCAGCAGATTCGGTTTCTGGGCAGTTTACATGTCGAACTGCACGGTAGAAACGATAAAACAGCTCCTCCGTGCAGTTTTCATACCGAGTCACCGTCCACTGGGCTCAGCGAGAAAACGCGATTTCGGCGCTTCTGAGGGCCGAAAACGCGATATCGGCCGATTTTCGATCTGTCAGCAGATTCGGTTTCTGGGCAGTTTACATGTCGAACTGCACGGTAGAAACGATAAAACAGCTCCTCCGTGCAGTTTTCATACCGAGTCACCGTCCACTGGGCTCAGCGAGAAAACGCGATTTCGGCGCTTCTGAGGGCCGAAAACGCGATATCGGCCGATTTGCGATCTGTCAGCAGATTCGGTTTCTGGGCAGTTTACATGTCGAACTGCACGGTAGAAACGATAAAACAGCTCCTCCGTGCAGTTTTCATACCGAGTCACCGTCCACTGGGCTCAGCGAGAAAACGCGATTTCGGCGCTTCTGAGGGCCGAAAACGCGATATCGGCCGATTTGCGATCTGTCAGCAGATTCGGTTTCTGGGCAGTTTACATGTCGAACTGCACGGTAGAAACGATAAAACAGCTCCTCCGTGCAGTTTTCATACCGAGTCACCGTCCACTGGGCTCAGCGAGAAAACGCGATTTCGGCGCTTCTGAGGGCCGAAAACGCGATATCGGCCGATTTTCGATCTGTCAGCAGATTCGGTTTCTGGGCAGTTTACATGTCGAACTGCACGGTAGAAACGATAAAACAGCTCCTCCGTGCAGTTTTCATACCGAGTCACCGTCCACTGGGCTCAGCGAGAAAACGCGATTTCGGCGCTTCTGAGGGCCGAAAACGCGATATCGGCCGATTTTCGATCTGTCAGCAGATTCGGTTTCTGGGCAGTTTACATGTCGAACTGCACGGTAGAAACGATAAAACAGCTCCTCCGTGCAGTTTTCATACCGAGTCACCGTCCACTGGGCTCAGCGAGAAAACGCGATTTCGGCGCTTCTGAGGGCCGAAAACGCGATATCGGCCGATTTTCGATCTGTCAGCAGATTCGGTTTCTGGGCAGTTTATGTCGAACTGCACGGTAGAAACGATAAAACAGCTCCTCCGTGCAGTTTTCATACCGAGTCACCGTCCACTGGGCTCAGCGAGAAAACGCGATTTCGGCGCTTCTGAGGGCCGAAAACGCGATATCGGCCGATTTGCGATCTGTCAGCAGATTCGTTTTCTGGGCAGTTTACATGTCGAACTGCACCGTAGAAACGATAAAAACAGCTCCTCCGTGCTGTTTTCATACCGAGTCACCGTCCACTGGGCTCAGCGAGAAAACGCGATTTCGGCGCTTCTGAGGGCCGAAAACGCGATATCGGCCGATTTGCGATCTGTCAGCAGATTCGGTTTCTGGGCAGTTTACATGTCGAACTGCACGGTAGAAACGATAAAACAGCTCCTCCGTGCAGTTTTCATACCGAGTCACCGTCCACTGGGCTCAGCGAGAAAACGCGATTTCGGCGCTTCTGAGGGCCGAAAACGCGATATCGGCCGATTTGCGATCTGTCAGCAGATTCGGTTTCTGGGCAGTTTACATGTCGAACTGCACGGTAGAAACGATAAAACAGCTCCTCCGTGCAGTTTTCATACCGAGTCACCGTCCACTGGGCTCAGCGAGAAAACGCGATTTCGGCGCTTCTGAGGGCCGAAAACGCGATATCGGCCGATTTGCGATCTGTCAGCAGATTCGGTTTCTGGGCAGTTTACATGTCGAACTGCACGGTAGAAACGATAAAACAGCTCCTCCGTGCAGTTTTCATACCGAGTCACCGTCCACTGGGCTCAGCGAGAAAACGCGATTTCGGCGCTTCTGAGGGCCGAAAACGCGATATCGGCCGATTTTCGATCTGTCAGCAGATTCGGTTTCTGGGCAGTTTACATGTCGAACTGCACGGTAGAAACGATAAAACAGCTCCTCCGTGCAGTTTTCATACCGAGTCACCGTCCACTGGGCTCAGCGAGAAAACGCGATTTCGGCGCTTCTGAGGGCCGAAAACGCGATATCGGCCGATTTTCGATCTGTCAGCAGATTCGGTTTCTGGGCAGTTTACATGTCGAACTGCACGGTAGAAACGATAAAACAGCTCCTCCGTGCAGTTTTCATACCGAGTCACCGTCCACTGGGCTCAGCGAGAAAACGCGATTTCGGCGCTTCTGAGGGCCGAAAACGCGATATCGGCCGATTTGCGATCTGTCAGCAGATTCGGTTTCTGGGCAGTTTACATGTCGAACTGCACGGTAGAAACGATAAAACAGCTCCTCCGTGCAGTTTTCATACCGAGTCACCGTCCACTGGGCTCAGCGAGAAAACGCGATTTCGGCGCTTCTGAGGGCCGAAAACGCGATATCGGCCGATTTTCGATCTGTCAGCAGATTCGGTTTCTGGGCAGTTTACATGTCGAACTGCACGGTAGAAACGATAAAACAGCTCCTCCGTGCAGTTTTCATACCGAGTCACCGTCCACTGGGCTCAGCGAGAAAACGCGATTTCGGCGCTTCTGAGGGCCGAAAACGCGATATCGGCCGATTTTCGATCTGTCAGCAGATTCGGTTTCTGGGCAGTTTACATGTCGAACTGCACGGTAGAAACGATAAAACAGCTCCTCCGTGCAGTTTTCATACCGAGTCACCGTCCACTGGGCTCAGCGAGAAAACGCGATTTCGGCGCTTCTGAGGGCCGAAAACGCGATATCGGCCGATTTGCGATCTGTCAGCAGATTCGGTTTCTGGGCAGTTTACATGTCGAACTGCACGGTAGAAACGATAAAACAGCTCCTCCGTGCAGTTTTCATACCGAGTCACCGTCCACTGGGCTCAGCGAGAAAACGCGATTTCGGCGCTTCTGAGGGCCGAAAACGCGATATCGGCCGATTTGCGATCTGTCAGCAGATTCGGTTTCTGGGCAGTTTACATGTCGAACTGCACGGTAGAAACGATAAAACAGCT
The DNA here is from genome assembly GCA_033815515.1 of Cryptocheilus praepositus. Lineage (NCBI taxonomy): Eukaryota > Metazoa > Arthropoda > Insecta > Hymenoptera > Pompilidae > Cryptocheilus > Cryptocheilus praepositus. The sequence continues at coordinate 77,772 of JAWWQZ010000208.1, read as the reverse complement.
CCTCCGTGCAGTTTTCATACCGAGTCACCGTCCACTGGGCTCAGCGAGAAAACGCGATTTCGGCGCTTCTGAGGGCCGAAAACGCGATATCGGCCGATTTTCGATCTGTCAGCAGATTCGGTTTCTGGGCAGTTTACATGTCGAACTGCACGGTAGAAACGATAAAACAGCTCCTCCGTGCAGTTTTCATACCGAGTCACCGTCCACTGGGCTCAGCGAGAAAACGCGATTTCGGCGCTTCTGAGGGCCGAAAACGCGATATCGGCCGATTTTCGATCTGTCAGCAGATTCGGTTTCTGGGCAGTTTACATGTCGAACTGCACGGTAGAAACGATAAAACAGCTCCTCCGTGCAGTTTTCATACCGAGTCACCGTCCACTGGGCTCAGCGAGAAAACGCGATTTCGGCGCTTCTGAGGGCCGAAAACGCGATATCGGCCGATTTGCGATCTGTCAGCAGATTCGGTTTCTGGGCAGTTTACATGTCGAACTGCACGGTAGAAACGATAAAACAGCTCCTCCGTGCAGTTTTCATACCGAGTCACCGTCCACTGGGCTCAGCGAGAAAACGCGATTTCGGCGCTTCTGAGGGCCGAAAACGCGATATCGGCCGATTTTCGATCTGTCAGCAGATTCGGTTTCTGGGCAGTTTACATGTCGAACTGCACGGTAGAAACGATAAAACAGCTCCTCCGTGCAGTTTTCATACCGAGTCACCGTCCACTGGGCTCAGCGAGAAAACGCGATTTCGGCGCTTCTGAGGGCCGAAAACGCGATATCGGCCGATTTTCGATCTGTCAGCAGATTCGGTTTCTGGGCAGTTTACATGTCGAACTGCACGGTAGAAACGATAAAACAGCTCCTCCGTGCAGTTTTCATACCGAGTCACCGTCCACTGGGCTCAGCGAGAAAACGCGATTTCGGCGCTTCTGAGGGCCGAAAACGCGATATCGGCCGATTTGCGATCTGTCAGCAGATTCGGTTTCTGGGCAGTTTACATGTCGAACTGCACGGTAGAAACGATAAAACAGCTCCTCCGTGCAGTTTTCATACCGAGTCACCGTCCACTGGGCTCAGCGAGAAAACGCGATTTCGGCGCTTCTGAGGGCCGAAAACGCGATATCGGCCGATTTTCGATCTGTCAGCAGATTCGGTTTCTGGGCAGTTTACATGTCGAACTGCACGGTAGAAACGATAAAACAGCTCCTCCGTGCAGTTTTCATACCGAGTCACCGTCCACTGGGCTCAGCGAGAAAACGCGATTTCGGCGCTTCTGAGGGCCGAAAACGCGATATCGGCCGATTTGCGATCTGTCAGCAGATTCGGTTTCTGGGCAGTTTACATGTCGAACTGCACGGTGAAAACGATAAAACAGCTCCTCCGTGCAGTTTTCATACCGAGTCACCGTCCACTGGGCTCAGCGAGAAAACGCGATTTCGGCGCTTCTGAGGGCCGAAAACGCGATATCGGCCGATTTTCGATCTGTCAGCAGATTCGGTTTCTGGGCAGTTTACATGTCGAACTGCACGGTAGAAACGATAAAACAGCTCCTCCGTGCAGTTTTCATACCGAGTCACCGTCCACTGGGCTCAGCGAGAAAACGCGATTTCGGCGCTTCTGAGGGCCGAAAACGCGATATCGGCCGATTTTCGATCTGTCAGCAGATTCGGTTTCTGGGCAGTTTACATGTCGAACTGCACGGTAGAAACGATAAAACAGCTCCTCCGTGCAGTTTTCATAGAGAGTCACCGTCCACTGGGCTCAGCGAGAAAACGCGATTTCGGCGCTTCTGAGGGCCGAAAACGCGATATCGGCCGATTTTCGATCTGTCAGCAGATTCGGTTTCTGGGCAGTTTACATGTCGAACTGCACGGTAGAAACGATAAAACAGCTCCTCCGTGCAGTTTTCATACCGAGTCACCGTCCACTGGGCTCAGCGAGAAAACGCGATTTCGGCGCTTCTGAGGGCCGAAAACGCGATATCGGCCGATTTGCGATCTGTCAGCAGATTCGGTTTCTGGGCAGTTTACATGTCGAACTGCACGGTAGAAACGATAAAACAGCTCCTCCGTGCAGTTTTCATACCGAGTCACCGTCCACTGGGCTCAGCGAGAAAACGCGATTTCGGCGCTTCTGAGGGCCGAAAACGCGATATCGGCCGATTTGCGATCTGTCAGCAGATTCGGTTTCTGGGCAGTTTACATGTCGAACTGCACGGTAGAAACGATAAAACAGCTCCTGATTTCGGCACTCCTGAGGGCCGAAAACGCGATATCGGCCGATTTTCGATCTGTCAGCAGATTCGGTTTCTGGGCAGTTTACATGTCGAACTGCACGGTAGAAACGATAAAACAGCTCCTCCGTGCAGTTTTCATACCGAGTCACCGTCCACTGGGCTCAGCGAGAAAACGCGATTTCGGCGCTTCTGAGGGCCGAAAACGCGATATCGGCCGATTTGCGATCTGTCAGCAGATTCGGTTTCTGGGCAGTTTACATGTCGAACTGCACGGTGAAAACGATAAAACAGCTCCTCCGTGCAGTTTTCATACCGAGTCACCGTCCACTGGGCTCAGCGAGAAAACGCGATTTCGGCGCTTCTGAGGGCCGAAAACGCGATATCGGCCGATTTTCGATCTGTCAGCAGATTCGGTTTCTGGGCAGTTTACATGTCGAACTGCACGGTAGAAACGATAAAACAGCTCCTCCGCAGTTTTCATACCGAGTCACCGTCCACTGGGCTCAGCGAGAAAACGCGATTTCGGCGCTTCTGAGGGCCGAAAACGCGATATCGGCCGATTTGCGATCTGTCAGCAGATTCGGTTTCTGGGCAGTTTACATGTCGAACTGCACGGTAGAAACGATAAAACAGCTCCTCCGTGCAGTTTTCATACCGAGTCACCGTCCACTGGGCTCAGCGAGAAAACGCGATTTCGGCGCTTCTGAGGGCCGAAAACGCGATATCGGCCGATTTTCGATCTGTCAGCAGATTCGGTTTCTGGGCAGTTTACATGTCGAACTGCACGGTAGAAACGATAAAACAGCTCCTCCGTGCAGTTTTCATACCGAGTCACCGTCCACTGGGCTCAGCGAGAAAACGCGATTTCGGCGCTTCTGAGGGCCGAAAACGCGATATCGGCCGATTTGCGATCTGTCAGCAGATTCGGTTTCTGGGCAGTTTACATGTCGAACTGCACGGTAGAAACGATAAAACAGCTCCTCCGTGCAGTTTTCATACCGAGTCACCGTCCACTGGGCTCAGCGAGAAAACGCGATTTCGGCGCTTCTGAGGGCCGAAAACGCGATATCGGCCGATTTGCGATCTGTCAGCAGATTCGGTTTCTGGGCAGTTTACATGTCGAACTGCACGGTAGAAACGATAAAACAGCTCCTCCGTGCAGTTTTCATACCGAGTCACCGTCCACTGGGCTCAGCGAGAAAACGCGATTTCGGCGCTTCTGAGGGCCGAAAACGCGATATCGGCCGATTTTCGATCTGTCAGCAGATTCGGTTTCTGGGCAGTTTACATGTCGAACTGCACGGTAGAAACGATAAAACAGCTCCTCCGTGCAGTTTTCATACCGAGTCACCGTCCACTGGGCTCAGCGAGAAAACGCGATTTCGGCGCTTCTGAGGGCCGAAAACGCGATATCGGCCGATTTTCGATCTGTCAGCAGATTCGGTTTCTGGGCATTTACATGTCGAACTGCACGGTAGAAACGATAAAACAGCTCCTCCGTGCAGTTTTCATACCGAGTCACCGTCCACTGGGCTCAGCGAGAAAACGCGATTTCGGCGCTTCTGAGGGCCGAAAACGCGATATCGGCCGATTTTCGATCTGTCAGCAGATTCGGTTTCTGGGCAGTTTACATGTCGAACTGCACGGTAGAAACGATAAAACAGCTCCTCCGTGCAGTTTTCATACCGAGTCACCGTCCACTGGGCTCAGCGAGAAAACGCGATTTCGGCGCTTCTGAGGGCCGAAAACGCGATATCGGCCGATTTGCGATCTGTCAGCAGATTCGGTTTCTGGGCAGTTTACATGTCGAACTGCACGGTAGAAACGATAAAACAGCTCCTCCGTGCAGTTTTCATACCGAGTCACCGTCCACTGGGCTCAGCGAGAAAACGCGATTTCGGCGCTTCTGAGGGCCGAAAACGCGATATCGGCCGATTTTCGATCTGTCAGCAGATTCGGTTTCTGGGCAGTTTACATGTCGAACTGCACGGTAGAAACGATAAAACAGCTCCTCCGTGCAGTTTTCATACCGAGTCACCGTCCACTGGGCTCAGCGAGAAAACGCGATTTCGGCGCTTCTGAGGGCCGAAAACGCGATATCGGCCGATTTGCGATCTGTCAGCAGATTCGGTTTCTGGGCAGTTTACATGTCGAACTGCACGGTAGAAACGATAAAACAGCTCCTCCGTGCAGTTTTCATACCGAGTCACCGTCCACTGGGCTCAGCGAGAAAACGCGATTTCGGCGCTTCTGAGGGCCGAAAACGCGATATCGGCCGATTTTCGATCTGTCAGCAGATTCGGTTTCTGGGCAGTTTACATGTCGAACTGCACGGTAGAAACGATAAAACAGCTCCTCCGTGCAGTTTTCATACCGAGTCACCGTCCACTGGGCTCAGCGAGAAAACGCGATTTCGGCGCTTCTGAGGGCCGAAAACGCGATATCGGCCGATTTTCGCATCTGTCAGCAGATTCGGTTTCTGGGCAGTTTACATGTCGAACTGCACGGTAGAAACGATAAAACAGCTCCTCCGTGCAGTTTTCATACCGAGTCACCGTCCACTGGGCTCAGCGAGAAAACGCGATTTCGGCGCTTCTGAGGGCCGAAAACGCGATATCGGCCGATTTTCGATCTGTCAGCAGATTCGGTTTCTGGGCAGTTTACATGTCGAACTGCACGGTAGAAACGATAAAACAGCTCCTCCGTGCAGTTTTCATACCGAGTCACCGTCCACTGGGCTCAGCGAGAAAACGCGATTTCGGCGCTTCTGAGGGCCGAAAACGCGATATCGGCCGATTTGCGATCTGTCAGCAGATTCGGTTTCTGGGCAGTTTACATGTCGAACTGCACGGTAGAAACGATAAAACAGCTCCTCCGTGCAGTTTTCATACCGAGTCACCGTCCACTGGGCTCAGCGAGAAAACGCGATTTCGGCGCTTCTGAGGGCCGAAAACGCGATATCGGCCGATTTTCGATCTGTCAGCAGATTCGGTTTCTGGGCAGTTTACATGTCGAACTGCACGGTAGAAACGATAAAACAGCTCCTCCGTGCAGTTTTCATACCGAGTCACCGTCCACTGGGCTCAGCGAGAAAACGCGATTTCGGCGCTTCTGAGGGCCGAAAACGCGATATCGGCCGATTTTCGATCTGTCAGCAGATTCGGTTTCTGGGCAGTTTACATGTCGAACTGCACGGTAGAAACGATAAAACAGCTCCTCCGTGCAGTTTTCATACCGAGTCACCGTCCACTGGGCTCAGCGAGAAAACGCGATTTCGGCGCTTCTGAGGGCCGAAAACGCGATATCGGCCGATTTGCGATCTGTCAGCAGATTCGGTTTCTGGGCAGTTTACATGTCGAACTGCACGGTAGAAACGATAAAACAGCTCCTCCGTGCAGTTTTCATACCGAGTCACCGTCCACTGGGCTCAGCGAGAAAACGCGATTTCGGCGCTTCTGAGGCCGAAAACGCGATATCGGCCGATTTTCGATCTGTCAGCAGATTCGGTTTCTGGGCAGTTTACATGTCGAACTGCACGGTAGAAACGATAAAACAGCTCCTCCGTGCAGTTTTCATACCGAGTCACCGTCCACTGGGCTCAGCGAGAAAACGCGATTTCGGCGCTTCTGAGGGCCGAAAACGCGATATCGGCCGATTTGCGATCTGTCAGCAGATTCGGTTTCTGGGCAGTTTACATGTCGAACTGCACGGTGAAAACGATAAAACAGCTCCTCCGTGCAGTTTTCATACCGAGTCACCGTCCACTGGCTCAGCGAGAAAACGCGATTTCGGCGCTTCTGAGGGCCGAAAACGCGATATCGGCCGATTTTCGATCTGTCAGCAGATTCGGTTTCTGGGCAGTTTACATGTCGAACTGCACGGTAGAAACGATAAAACAGCTCCTCCGTGCAGTTTTCATACCGAGTCACCGTCCACTGGGCTCAGCGAGAAAACGCGATCATCGGCGCTTCGGCGCTTCTGAGGGCCGAAAACGCGATATCGGCCGATTTTCGATCTGTCAGCAGATTCGGTTTCTGGGCAGTTTACATGTCGAACTGCACGGTAGAAACGATAAAACAGCTCCTCCGTGCAGTTTTCATACCGAGTCACCGTCCACTGGGCTCAGCGAGAAAACGCGATTTCGGCGCTTCTGAGGGCCGAAAACGCGATATCGGCCGATTTTCGATCTGTCAGCAGATTCGGTTTCTGGGCAGTTTACATGTCGAACTGCACGGTAGAAACGATAAAACAGCTCCTCCGTGCAGTTTTCATACCGAGTCACCGTCCACTGGGCTCAGCGAGAAAACGCGATTTCGGCGCTTCTGAGGGCCGAAAACGCGATATCGGCCGATTTGCGATCTGTCAGCAGATTCGGTTTCTGGGCAGTTTACATGTCGAACTGCACGGTAGAAACGATAAAACAGCTCCTCCGTGCAGTTTTCATACCGAGTCACCGTCCACTGGGCTCAGCGAGAAAACGCGATTTCGGCGCTTCTGAGGGCCGAAAACGCGATATCGGCCGATTTTCGATCTGTCAGCAGATTCGGTTTCTGGGCAGTTTACATGTCGAACTGCACGGTAGAAACGATAAAACAGCTCCTCCGTGCAGTTTTCATACCGAGTCACCGTCCACTGGGCTCAGCGAGAAAACGCGATTTCGGCGCTTCTGAGGGCCGAAAACGCGATATCGGCCGATTTTCGATCTGTCAGCAGATTCGGTTTCTGGGCAGTTTACATGTCGAACTGCACGGTAGAAACGATAAAACAGCTCCTCCGTGCAGTTTTCATACCGAGTCACCGTCCACTGGGCTCAGCGAGAAAACGCGATTTCGGCGCTTCTGAGGGCCGAAAACGCGATATCGGCCGATTTTCGATCTGTCAGCAGATTCGGTTTCTGGGCAGTTTACATGTCGAACTGCACGGTAGAAACGATAAAACAGCTCCTCCGTGCAGTTTTCATACCGAGTCTACCGAGTCACCGTCCACTGGGCTCAGCGAGAAAACGCGATTTCGGCGCTTCTGAGGGCCGAAAACGCGATATCGGCCGATTTTCGATCTGTCAGCAGATTCGGTTTCTGGGCAGTTTACATGTCGAACTGCACGGTAGAAACGATAAAACAGCTCCTCCGTGCAGTTTTCATACCGAGTCACCGTCCACTGGGCTCAGCGAGAAAACGCGATTTCGGCGCTTCTGAGGGCCGAAAACGCGATATCGGCCGATTTGCGATCTGTCAGCAGATTCGGTTTCTGGGCAGTTTACATGTCGAACTGCACGGTGAAAACGATAAAACAGCTCCTCCGTGCAGTTTTCATACCGAGTCACCGTCCACTCGGCTCAGCGAGAAAACGCGATTTCGGCGCTTCTGAGGGCCGAAAACGCGATATCGGCCGATTTTCGATCTGTCAGCAGATTCGGTTTCTGGGCAGTTTACATGTCGAACTGCACGGTAGAAACGATAAAACAGCTCCTCCGTGCAGTTTTCATACCGAGTCACCGTCCACTGGGCTCAGCGAGAAAACGCGATTTCGGCGCTTCTGAGGGCCGAAAACGCGATATCGGCCGATTTGCGATCTGTCAGCAGATTCGGTTTCTGGGCAGTTTACATGTCGAACTGCACGGTAGAAACGATAAAACAGCTCCTCCGTGCAGTTTTCATACCGAGTCACCGTCCACTCGGCTCAGCGAGAAAACGCGATTTCGGCGCTTCTGAGGGCCGAAAACGCGATATCGGCCGATTTTCGATCTGTCAGCAGATTCGGTTTCTGGGCAGTTTACATGTCGAACTGCACGGTAGAAACGATATAAAACAGCTCCCGTGCAGTTTTCATACCGAGTCACCGTCCACTGGGCTCAGCGAGAAAACGCGATTTCGGCGCTTCTGAGGGCCGAAAACGCGATATCGGCCGATTTGCGATCTGTCAGCAGATTCGGTTTCTGGGCAGTTTACATGTCGAACTGCACGGTAGAAACGATAAAACAGCTCCTCCGTGCAGTTTTCATACCGAGTCACCGTCCACTGGGCTCAGCGAGAAAACGCGATTTCGGCGCTTCTGAGGGCCGAAAACGCGATATCGGCCGATTTGCGATCTGTCAGCAGATTCGGTTTCTGGGCAGTTTACATGTCGAACTGCACGGTAGAAACGATAAAACAGCTCCTCCGTGCAGTTTTCATACCGAGTCACCGTCCACTGGGCTCAGCGAGAAAACGCGATTTCGGCGCTTCTGAGGGCCGAAAACGCGATATCGGCCGATTTGCGATCTGTCAGCAGATTCGGTTTCTGGGCAGTTTACATGTCGAACTGCACGGTAGAAACGATAAAACAGCTCCTCCGTGCAGTTTTCATACCGAGTCACCGTCCACTGGGCTCGGCGAGAAAACGCGATTTCGGCGCGATTTTGGCTTCTGAGGGCCGAAAACGCGATATCGGCCGATTTTCGATCTGTCAGCAGATTCGGTTTCTGGGCAGTTTACATGTCGAACTGCACGGTAGAAACGATAAAACAGCTCCTCCGTGCAGTTTTCATACCGAGTCACCGTCCACTGGGCTCAGCGAGAAAACGCGATTTCGGCGCTTCTGAGGGCCGAAAACGCGATATCGGCCGATTTGCGATCTGTCAGCAGATTCGGTTTCTGGGCAGTTTACATGTCGAACTGCACGGTAGAAACGATAAAACAGCTCCTCCGTGCAGTTTTCATACCGAGTCACCGTCCACTGGGCTCAGCGAGAAAACGCGATTTCGGCGCTTCTGAGGGCCGAAAACGCGATATCGGCCGATTTTCGATCTGTCAGCAGATTCGGTTTCTGGGCAGTTTACATGTCATGTCGAACTGCACGGTAGAAACGATAAAACAGCTCCTCCGTGCAGTTTTCATACCGAGTCACCGTCCACTGGGCTCAGCGAGAAAACGCGATTTCGGCGCTTCTGAGGGCCGAAAACGCGATATCGGCCGATTTGCGATCTGTCAGCAGATTCGGTTTCTGGGCAGTTTACATGTCGAACTGCACGGTAGAAACGATAAAACAGCTCCTCCGTGCAGTTTTCATACCGAGTCACCGTCCACTGGGCTCAGCGAGAAAACGCGATTTCGGCGCTTCTGAGGGCCGAAAACGCGATATCGGCCGATTTTCGATCTGTCAGCAGATTCGGTTTCTGGGCAGTTTACATGTCGAACTGCACGGTAGAAACGATAAAACAGCTCCTCCGTGCAGTTTTCATACCGAGTCACCGTCCACTGGGCTCAGCGAGAAAACGCGATTTCGGCGCTTCTGAGGGCCGAAAACGCGATATCGGCCGATTTGCGATCTGTCAGCAGATTCGGTTTCTGGGCAGTTTACATGTCGAACTGCACGGTAGAAACGATAAAACAGCTCCTCCGTGCAGTTTTCATACCGAGTCACCGTCCACTGGGCTCAGCGAGAAAACGCGATTTCGGCGCTTCTGAGGGCCGAAAACGCGATATCGGCCGATTTGCGATCTGTCAGCAGATTCGGTTTCTGGGCAGTTTACATGTCGAACTGCACGGTAGAAACGATAAAACAGCTCCTCCGTGCAGTTTTCATACCGAGTCACCGTCCACTGGGCTCAGCGAGAAAACGCGATTTCGGCGCTTCTGAGGGCCGAAAACGCGATATCGGCCGATTTGCGATCTGTCAGCAGATTCGGTTTCTGGGCAGTTTACATGTCGAACTGCACGGTAGAAACGATAAAACAGCTCCTCCGTGCAGTTTTCATACCGAGTCACCGTCCACTGGGCTCAGCGAGAAAACGCGATTTCGGCGCTTCTGAGGGCCGAAAACGCGATATCGGCCGATTTGCGATCTGTCAGCAGATTCGGTTTCTGGGCAGTTTACATGTCGAACTGCACGGTAGAAACGATAAAACAGCTCCTCCGTGCAGTTTTCATACCGAGTCACCGTCCACTGGGCTCAGCGAGAAAACGCGATTTCGGCGCTTCTGAGGGCCGAAAACGCGATATCGGCCGATTTGCGATCTGTCAGCAGATTCGGTTTCTGGGCAGTTTACATGTCGAACTGCACGGTAGAAACGATAAAACAGCTCCTCCGTGCAGTTTTCATACCGAGTCACCGTCCACTGGGCTCAGCGAGAAAACGCGATTTCGGCGCTTCTGAGGGCCGAAAACGCGATATCGGCCGATTTTCGATCTGTCAGCAGATTCGGTTTCTGGGCAGTTTACATGTCGAACTGCACGGTAGAAACGATAAAACAGCTCCTCCGTGCAGTTTTCATACCGAGTCACCGTCCACTGGGCTCAGCGAGAAAACGCGATTTCGGCGCTTCTGAGGGCCGAAAACGCGATATCGGCCGATTTTCGATCTGTCAGCAGATTCGGTTTCTGGGCAGTTACATGTCGAACTGCACGGTAGAAACGATAAAACAGCTCCTCCGTGCAGTTTTCATACCGAGTCACCGTCCACTGGGCTCAGCGAGAAAACGCGATTTCGGCGCTTCTGAGGGCCGAAAACGCGATATCGGCCGATTTTCGATCTGTCAGCAGATTCGGTTTCTGGGCAGTTTACATGTCGAACTGCACGGTAGAAACGATAAAACAGCTCCTCCGTGCAGTTTTCATACCGAGTCACCGTCCACTGGGCTCAGCGAGAAAACGCGATTTCGGCGCTTCTGAGGGCCGAAAACGCGATATCGGCCGATTTGCGATCTGTCAGCAGATTCGGTTTCTGGGCAGTTTACATGTCGAACTGCACGGTGAAACGATCGAACTGCACGGTAGAAACGATAAAACAGCTCCTCCGTGCAGTTTTCATACCGAGTCACCGTCCACTGGGCTCAGCGAGAAAACGCGATTTCGGCGCTTCTGAGGGCCGAAAACGCGATATCGGCCGATTTGCGATCTGTCAGCAGATTCGGTTTCTGGGCAGTTTACATGTCGAACTGCACGGTAGAAACGATAAAACAGCTCCTCCGTGCAGTTTTCATACCGAGTCACCGTCCACTGGGCTCAGCGAGAAAACGCGATTTCGGCGCTTCTGAGGGCCGAAAACGCGATATCGGCCGATTTGCGATCTGTCAGCAGATTCGGTTTCTGGGCAGTTTACATGTCGAACTGCACGGTAGAAACGATAAAACAGCTCCTCCGTGCAGTTTTCATACCGAGTCACCGTCCACTGGGCTCAGCGAGAAAACGCGATTTCGGCGCTTCTGAGGGCCGAAAACGCGATATCGGCCGATTTGCGATCTGTCAGCAGATTCGGTTTCTGGGCAGTTTACATGTCGAACTGCACGGTAGAAACGATAAAACAGCTCCTCCGTGCAGTTTTCATACCGAGTCACCGTCCACTGGGCTCAGCGAGAAAACGCGATTTCGGCGCTTCTGAGGGCCGAAAACGCGATATCGGCCGATTTGCGATCTGTCAGCAGATTCGGTTTCTGGGCAGTTTACATGTCGAACTGCACGGTAGAAACGATAAAACAGCTCCTCCGTGCAGTTTTCATACCGAGTCACCGTCCACTGGGCTCAGCGAGAAAACGCGATTTCGGCGCTTCTGAGGGCCGAAAACGCGATATCGGCCGATTTGCGATCTGTCAGCAGATTCGGTTTCTGGGCAGTTTACATGTCGAACTGCACGGTAGAAACGATAAAACAGCTCCTCCGTGCAGTTTTCATACCGAGTCACCGTCCACTGGGCTCAGCGAGAAAACGCGATTTCGGCGCTTCTGAGGGCCGAAAACGCGATATCGGCCGATTTTCGATCTGTCAGCAGATTCGGTTTCTGGGCAGTTTACATGTCGAACTGCACGGTAGAAACGATAAAACAGCTCCTCCGTGCAGTTTTCATACCGAGTCACCGTCCACTGGGCTCAGCGAGAAAACGCGATTTCGGCGCTTCTGAGGGCCGAAAACGCGATATCGGCCGATTTGCGATCTGTCAGCAGATTCGGTTTCTGGGCAGTTTACATGTCGAACTGCACGGTAGAAACGATAAAACAGCTCCTCCGTGCAGTTTTCATACCGAGTCACCGTCCACTGGCTCAGCGAGAAAACGCGATTTCGGCGCTTCTGAGGGCCGAAAACGCGATATCGGCCGATTTTCGATCTGTCAGCAGATTCGGTTTCTGGGCAGTTTACATGTCGAACTGCACGGTAGAAACGATAAAACAGCTCCTCCGTGCAGTTTTCATACCGAGTCACCGTCCACTGGGCTCAGCGAGAAAACGCGATTTCGGCGCTTCTGAGGGCCGAAAACGCGATATCGGCCGATTTGCGATCTGTCAGCAGATTCGGTTTCTGGGCAGTTTACATGTCGAACTGCACGGTAGAAACGATAAAACAGCTCCTCCGTGCAGTTTTCATACCGAGTCACCGTCCACTGGGCTCAGCGAGAAAACGCGATTTCGGCGCTTCTGAGGGCCGAAAACGCGATATCGGCCGATTTTCGATCTGTCAGCAGATTCGGTTTCTGGGCAGTTTACATGTCGAACTGCACGGTAGAAACGATAAAACAGCTCCTCCGTGCAGTTTTCATACCGAGTCACCGTCCACTGGGCTCAGCGAGAAAACGCGATTTCGGCGCTTCTGAGGGCCGAAAACGCGATATCGGCCGATTTGCGATCTGTCAGCAGATTCGGTTTCTGGGCAGTTTACATGTCGAACTGCACGGTAGAAACGATAAAACAGCTCCTCCGTGCAGTTTTCATACCGAGTCACCGTCCACTGGGCTCAGCGAGAAAACGCGATTTCGGCGCTTCTGAGGGCCGAAAACGCGATATCGGCCGATTTGCGATCTGTCAGCAGATTCGGTTTCTGGGCAGTTTACATGTCGAACTGCACGGTAGAAACGATAAAACAGCTCCTCCGTGCAGTTTTCATACCGAGTCACCGTCCACTGGGCTCAGCGAGAAAACGCGATTTCGGCGCTTCTGAGGGCCGAAAACGCGATATCGGCCGATTTGCGATCTGTCAGCAGATTCGGTTTCTGGGCAGTTTACATGTCGAACTGCACGGTAGAAACGATAAAACAGCTCCTCCGTGCAGTTTTCATACCGAGTCACCGTCCACTGGGCTCAGCGAGAAAACGCGATTTCGGCGCTTCTGAGGGCCGAAAACGCGATATCGGCCGATTTGCGATCTGTCAGCAGATTCGGTTTCTGGGCAGTTTACATGTCGAACTGCACGGTAGAAACGATAAAACAGCTCCTCCGTGCAGTTTTCATACCGAGTCACCGTCCACTGGGCTCAGCGAGAAAACGCGATTTCGGCGCTTCTGAGGGCCGAAAACGCGATATCGGCCGATTTGCGATCTGTCAGCAGATTCGGTTTCTGGGCAGTCGAACTGCACGGTAGAAACGATAAAACAGCTCCTCCGTGCAGTTTTCATACCGAGTCACCGTCCACTGGGCTCAGCGAGAAAAGCGATTTCGGCGCTTCTGAGGGCCGAAAACGCGATATCGGCCGATTTGCGATCTGTCAGCAGATTCGGTTTCTGGGCAGTTTACATGTCGAACTGCACGGTAGAAACGATAAAACAGCTCCTCCGTGCAGTTTTCATACCGAGTCACCGTCCACTGGGCTCAGCGAGAAAACGCGATTTCGGCGCTTCTGAGGGCCGAAAACGCGATATCGGCCGATTTGCGATCTGTCAGCAGATTCGGTTTCTGGGCAGAAAACAAGTCGAACTGCACGGTAGAAACGATAAAACAGCTCCCATACCGAGTCCACTGTCAGCGGGAAAACGCGATTTCGGCGCTTCTGAGGGCCGAAAACGCGATATCGGCCGATTTGCGATCTGTCAGCAGATTCGGTTTCTGGGCAGTTTACATGTCGAACTGCACGGTAGAAACGATAAAACAGCTCCTCCGTGCAGTTTTCATACCGAGTCACCGTCCACTGGGCTCAGCGAGAAAACGCGATTTCGGCGCTTCTGAGGGCCGAAAACGCGATATCGGCCGATTTGCGATCTGTCAGCAGATTCGGTTTCTGGGCAGTTTACATGTCGAACTGCACGGTAGAAACGATAAAACAGCTCCTCCGTGCAGTTTTCATACCGAGTCACCGTCCACTGGGCTCAGCGAGAAAACGCGATTTCGGCGCTTCTGAGGGCCGAAAACGCGATATCGGCCGATTTGCGATCTGTCAGCAGATTCGGTTTCTGGGCAGTTTACATGTCGAACTGCACGGTAGAAACGATAAAACAGCTCCTCCGTGCAGTTTTCATACCGAGTCACCGTCCACTGGGCTCAGCGAGAAAACGCGATTTCGGCGCTTCTGAGGGCCGAAAACGCGATATCGGCCGATTTTCGATCTGTCAGCAGATTCGGTTTCTGGGCAGTTTACATGTCGAACTGCACGGTAGAAACGATAAAACAGCTCCTCCGTGCAGTTTTCATACCGAGTCACCGTCCACTGGGCTCAGCGAGAAAACGCGATTTCGGCGCTTCTGAGGGCCGAAAACGCGATATCGGCCGATTTGCGATCTGTCAGCAGATTCGGTTTCTGGGCAGTTTACATGTCGAACTGCACGGTAGAAACGATAAAACAGCTCCTCCGTGCAGTTTTCATACCGAGTCACCGTCCACTGGGCTCAGCGAGAAAACGCGATTTCGGCGCTTCTGAGGGCCGAAAACGCGATATCGGCCGATTTGCGATCTGTCAGCAGATTCGGTTTCTGGGCAGTTTACATGTCGAACTGCACGGTAGAAACGATAAAACAGCTCCTCCGTGCAGTTTTCATACCGAGTCACCGTCCACTGGGCTCAGCGAGAAAACGCGATTTCGGCGCTTCTGAGGGCCGAAAACGCGATATCGGCCGATTTGCGATCTGTCAGCAGATTCGGTTTCTGGGCAGTTTACATGTCGAACTGCACGGTAGAAACGATAAAACAGCTCCTCCGTGCAGTTTTCATACCGAGTCACCGTCCACTGGGCTCAGCGAGAAAACGCGATTTCGGCGCTTCTGAGGGCCGAAAACGCGATATCGGCCGATTTGCGATCTGTCAGCAGATCGGTTTCTGGGCAGTTTTACATGTCGAACTGCACGGTAGAAACGATAAAACAGCTCCTCCGTGCAGTTTTCATACCGAGTCACCGTCCACTGGGCTCAGCGAGAAAACGCGATTTCGGCGCTTCTGAGGGCCGAAAACGCGATATCGGCCGATTTTCGATCTGTCAGCAGATTCGGTTTCTGGGCAGTTTACATGTCGAACTGCACGGTAGAAACGATAAAACAGCTCCTCCGTGCAGTTTTCATACCGAGTCACCGTCCACTGGGCTCAGCGAGAAAACGCGATTTCGGCGCTTCTGAGGGCCGAAAACGCGATATCGGCCGATTTTCGATCTGTCAGCAGATTCGGTTTCTGGGCAGTTTACATGTCGAACTGCACGGTAGAAACGATAAAACAGCTCCTCCGTGCAGTTTTCATACCGAGTCACCGTCCACTGGGCTCAGCGAGAAAACGCGATTTCGGCGCTTCTGAGGGCCGAAAACGCGATATCGGCCGATTTGCGATCTGTCAGCAGATTCGGTTTCTGGGCAGTTTACATGTCGAACTGCACGGTAGAAACGATAAAACAGCTCCTCCGTGCAGTTTTCATACCGAGTCACCGTCCACTGGGCTCAGCGAGAAAACGCGATTTCGGCGCTTCTGAGGGCCGAAAACGCGATATCGGCCGATTTGCGATCTGTCAGCAGATTCGGTTTCTGGGCAGTTTACATGTCGAACTGCACGGTAGAAACGATAAAACAGCTCCTCCGTGCAGTTTTCATACCGAGTCACCGTCCACTGGGCTCAGCGAGAAAACGCGATTTCGGCGCTTCTGAGGGCCGAAAACGCGATATCGGCCGATTTGCGATCTGTCAGCAGATTCGGTTTCTGGGCAGTTTACATGTCGAACTGCACGGTAGAAACGATAAAACAGCTCCTCCGTGCAGTTTTCATACCGAGTCACCGTCCACTGGGCTCAGCGAGAAAACGCGATTTCGGCGCTTCTGAGGGCCGAAAACGCGATATCGGCCGATTTGCGATCTGTCAGCAGATTCGGTTTCTGGGCAGTTTACATGTCGAACTGCACGGTAGAAACGATAAAACAGCTCCTCCGTGCAGTTTTCATACCGAGTCACCGTCCACTGGGCTCAGCGAGAAAACGCGATTTCGGCGCTTCTGAGGGCCGAAAACGCGATATCGGCCGATTTGCGATCTGTCAGCAGATTCGGTTTCTGGGCAGTTTACATGTCGAACTGCACGGTAGAAACGATAAAACAGCTCCTCCGTGCAGTTTTCATACCGAGTCACCGTCCACTGGGCTCAGCGAGAAAACGCGATTTCGGCGCTCCTGAGGGCCGAAAACGCGATATCGGCCGATTTTCGATCTGTCAGCAGATTCGGTTTCTGGGCAGTTTACATGTCGAACTGCACGGTAGAAACGATAAAACAGCTCCTCCGTGCAGTTTTCATACCGAGTCACCGTCCACTGGGCTCAGCGAGAAAACGCGATTTCGGCGCTTCTGAGGCGAAAACGCGATATCGGCCGATTTTCGATCTGTCAGCAGATTCGGTTTCTGGGCAGTTTACATGTCGAACTGCACGGTAGAAACGATAAAACAGCTCCTCCGTGCAGTTTTCATACCGAGTCACCGTCCACTGGGCTCAGCGAGAAAACGCGATTTCGGCGCTTCTGAGGGCCGAAAACGCGATATCGGCCGATTTTCGATCTGTCAGCAGATTCGGTTTCTGGGCAGTTTACATGTCGAACTGCACGGTAGAAACGATAAAACAGCTCCTCCGTGCAGTTTTCATACCGAGTCACCGTCCACTGGGCTCAGCGAGAAAACGCGATTTCGGCGCTTCTGAGGGCCGAAAACGCGATATCGGCCGATTTGCGATCTGTCAGCAGATTCGGTTTCTGGGCAGTTTACATGTCGAACTGCACGGTGAAAACGATAAAACAGCTCCTCCGTGCAGTTTTCATACCGAGTCACCGTCCACTGGGCTCAGCGAGAAAACGCGGTTTCGGCGCTTCTGAGGGCCGAAAACGCGATATCGGCCGATTTTCGATCTGTCAGCAGATTCGGTTTCTGGGCAGTTTACATGTCGAACTGCACGGTAGAAACGATAAAACAGCTCCTCCGTGCAGTTTTCATACCGAGTCACCGTCCACTGGGCTCAGCGAGAAAACGCGATTTCGGCGCTTCTGAGGGCCGAAAACGCGATATCGGCCGATTTTCGATCTGTCAGCAGATTCGGTTTCTGGGCAGTTTACATGTCGAACTGCACGGTAGAAACGATAAAACAGCTCCTCCGTGCAGTTTTCATACCGAGTCACCGTCCACTGGGCTCAGCGAGAAAACGCGATTTCGGCGCTTCTGAGGGCCGAAAACGCGATATCGGCCGATTTGCGATCTGTCAGCAGATTCGGTTTCTGGGCAGTTTACATGTCGAACTGCACGGTAGAAACGATAAAACAGCTCCTCCGTGCAGTTTTCATACCGAGTCACCGTCCACTGGGCTCAGCGAGAAAACGCGATTTCGGCGCTTCTGAGGGCCGAAAACGCGATATCGGCCGATTTGCGATCTGTCAGCAGATTCGGTTTCTGGGCAGTTTACATGTCGAACTGCACGGTAGAAACGATAAAACAGCTCCTCCGTGCAGTTTTCATACCGAGTCACCGTCCACTGGGCTCAGCGAGAAAACGCGATTTCGGCGCTTCTGAGGGCCGAAAACGCGATATCGGCCGATTTGCGATCTGTCAGCAGATTCGGTTTCTGGGCAGTTTACATGTCGAACTGCACGGTAGAAACGATAAAACAGCTCCTCCGTGCAGTTTTCATACCGAGTCACCGTCCACTGGGCTCAGCGAGAAAACGCGATTTCGGCGCTTCTGAGGGCCGAAAACGCGATATCGGCCGATTTGCGATCTGTCAGCAGATTCGGTTTCTGGGCAGTTTACATGTCGAACTGCACGGTAGAAACGATAAAACAGCTCCTCCGTGCAGTTTTCATACCGAGTCACCGTCCACTGGGCTCAGCGAGAAAACGCGATTTCGGCGCTTCTGAGGGCCGAAAACGCGATATCGGCCGATTTGCGATCTGTCAGCAGATTCGGTTTCTGGGCAGTTTACATGTCGAACTGCACGGTAGAAACGATAAAACAGCTCCTCCGTGCAGTTTTCATACCGAGTCACCGTCCACTGGGCTCAGCGAGAAAACGCGATTTCGGCGCTTCTGAGGGCCGAAAACGCGATATCGGCCGATTTTCGATCTGTCAGCAGATTCGGTTTCTGGGCAGTTTACATGTCGAACTGCACGGTAGAAACGATAAAACAGCTCCTCCGTGCAGTTTTCATACCGAGTCACCGTCCACTGGGCTCAGCGAGAAAACGCGATTTCGGCGCTTCTGAGGGCCGAAAACGCGATATCGGCCGATTTGCGATCTGTCAGCAGATTCGGTTTCTGGGCAGTTTACATGTCGAACTGCACGGTAGAAACGATAAAACAGCTCCTCGTGCAGTTTTCATACCGAGTCACCGTCCACTGGGCTCAGCGAGAAAACGCGATTTCGGCGCTTCTGAGGGCCGAAAACGCGATATCGGCCGATTTGCGATCTGTCAGCAGATTCGGTTTCTGGGCAGTTTACATGTCGAACTGCACGGTAGAAACGATAAAACAGCTCCTCCGTGCAGTTTTCATACCGAGTCACCGTCCACTGGGCTCAGCGAGAAAACGCGATTTCGGCGCTTCTGAGGGCCGAAAACGCGATATCGGCCGATTTGCGATCTGTCAGCAGATTCGGTTTCTGGGCAGTTTACATGTCGAACTGCACGGTAGAAACGATAAAACAGCTCCTCCGTGCAGTTTTCATACCGAGTCACCGTCCACTGGCTCAGATAGAAAACGCGATTTCGAAGTCAGCAGATTCGGTTTCTGGGCAGTTTACATGTCGAACTGCACGGTAGAAACGATAAAACAGCTCCTCCGTGCAGTTTTCATACCGAGTCACCGTCCACTGGGCTCAGCGAGAAAACGCGATTTCGGCGCTTCTGAGGGCCGAAAACGCGATATCGGCCGATTTGCGATCTGTCAGCAGATTCGGTTTCTGGGCAGTTTACATGTCGAACTGCACGGTAGAAACGATAAAACAGCTCCTCCGTGCAGTTTTCATACCGAGTCACCGTCCACTGGGCTCAGCGAGAAAACGCGATTTCGGCGCTTCTGAGGGCCGAAAACGCGATATCGGCCGATTTGCGATCTGTCAGCAGATTCGGTTTCTGGGCAGTTTACATGTCGAACTGCACGGTAGAAACGATAAAACAGCTCCTCCGTGCAGTTTTCATACCGAGTCACCGTCCACTGGGCTCAGCGAGAAAACGCGATTTCGGCGCTTCTGAGGGCCGAAAACGCGATATCGGCCGATTTGCGATCTGTCAGCAGATTCGGTTTCTGGGCAGTTTACATGTCGAACTGCACGGTAGAAACGATAAAACAGCTCCTCCGTGCAGTTTTCATACCGAGTCACCGTCCACTGGGCTCAGCGAGAAAACGCGATTTCGGCGCTTCTGAGGGCCGAAAACGCGATATCGGCCGATTTGCGATCTGTCAGCAGATTCGGTTTCTGGGCAGTTTACATGTCGAACTGCACGGTAGAAACGATAAAACAGCTCCTCCGTGCAGTTTTCATACCGAGTCACCGTCCACTGGGCTCAGCGAGAAAACGCGATTTCGGCGCTTCTGAGGGCCGAAAACGCGATATCGGCCGATTTTCGATCTGTCAGCAGATTCGGTTTCTGGGCAGTTTACATGTCGAACTGCACGGTAGAAACGATAAAACAGCTCCTCCGTGCAGTTTTCATACCGAGTCACCGTCCACTGGGCTCAGCGAGAAAACGCGATTTCGGCGCTTCTGAGGGCCGAAAACGCGATATCGGCCGATTTGCGATCTGTCAGCAGATTCGTTTTCTGGGCAGTTTACATGTCGAACTGCACGGTAGAAACGATAAAACAGCTCCTCCGTGCTGTTTTCATACCGAGTCACCGTCCACTAGGCTCAGCGAGAAAACGCGATTTCGGCGCTTCTGAGGGCCGAAAACGCGATATCGGCCGATTTGCGATCTGTCAGCAGATTCGGTTTCTGGGCAGTTTACATGTCGAACTGCACGGTAGAAACGATAAAACAGCTCCTCCGTGCAGTTTTCATACCGAGTCACCGTCCACTGGGCTCAGCGAGAAAACGCGATTTCGGCGCTTCTGAGGGCCGAAAACGCGATATCGGCCGATTTGCGATCTGTCAGCAGATTCGGTTTCTGGGCAGTTTACATGTCGAACTGCACGGTAGAAACGATAAAACAGCTCCTCCGTGCAGTTTTCATACCGAGTCACCGTCCACTGGGCTCAGCGAGAAAACGCGATTTCGGCGCTTCTGAGGGCCGAAAACGCGATATCGGCCGATTTGCGATCTGTCAGCAGATTCGGTTTCTGGGCAGTTTACATGTCGAACTGCACGGTAGAAACGATAAAACAGCTCCTCCGTGCAGTTTTCATACCGAGTCACCGTCCACTGGGCTCAGCGAGAAAACGCGATTTCGGCGCTTCTGAGGGCCGAAAACGCGATATCGGCCGATTTTCGATCTGTCAGCAGATTCGGTTTCTGGGCAGTTTACATGTCGAACTGCACGGTAGAAACGATAAAACAGCTCCTCCGTGCAGTTTTCATACCGAGTCACCGTCCACTGGGCTCAGCGAGAAAACGCGATTTCGGCGCTTCTGAGGGCCGAAAACGCGATATCGGCCGATTTGCGATCTGTCAGCAGATTCGGTTTCTGGGCAGTTTACATGTCGAACTGCACGGTAGAAACGATAAAACAGCTCCTCCGTGCAGTTTTTCATACCGAGTCACCGTCCACTGGGCTCAGCGAGAAAACGCGATTTCGGCGCTTCTGAGGGCCGAAAACGCGATATCGGCCGATTTTCGATCTGTCAGCAGATTCGGTTTCTGGGCAGTTTACATGTCGAACTGCACGGTAGAAACGATAAAACAGCTCCTCCGCAGTTTTCATACCGAGTCACCGTCCACTGGGCTCAGCGAGAAAACGCGATTTCGGCGCTTCTGAGGGCCGAAAACGCGATATCGGCCGATTTGCGATCTGTCAGCAGATTCGGTTTCTGGGCAGTTTACATGTCGAACTGCACGGTAGAAACGATAAAACAGCTCCTCCGTGCAGTTTTCATACCGAGTCACCGTCCACTGGGCTCAGCGAGAAAACGCGATTTCGGCGCTTCTGAGGGCCGAAAACGCGATATCGGCCGATTTGCGATCTGTCAGCAGATTCGGTTTCTGGGCAGTTTACATGTCGAACTGCACGGTAGAAACGATAAAACAGCTCCGTGCAGTTTTCATACCGAGTCACCGTCCACTGGGCTCAGCGAGAAAACGCGATTTCGGCGCTTCTGAGGGCCGAAAACGCGATATCGGCCGATTTGCGATCTGTCAGCAGATTCGGTTTCTGGGCAGTTTACATGTCGAACTGCACGGTAGAAACGATAAAACAGCTCCTCCGTGCAGTTTTCATACCGAGTCACCGTCCACTGGGCTCAGCGAGAAAACGCGATTTCGGCGCTTCTGAGGGCCGAAAACGCGATATCGGCCGATTTTCGATCTGTCAGCAGATTCGGTTTCTGGGCAGTTTACATGTCGAACTGCACGGTAGAAACGATAAACAAACGATAAAACAGCTCCTCCGTGCAGTTTTCATACCGAGTCACCGTCCACTGGGCTCAGCGAGAAAACGCGATTTCGGCGCTTCTGAGGGCCGAAAACGCGATATCGGCCGATTTGCGATCTGTCAGCAGATTCGGTTTCTGGGCAGTTTACATGTCGAACTGCACGGTAGAAACGATAAAACAGCTCCTCCGTGCAGTTTTCATACCGAGTCACCGTCCACTGGGCTCAGCGAGAAAACGCGATTTCGGCGCTTCTGAGGGCCGAAAACGCGATATCGGCCGATTTGCGATCTGTCAGCAGATTCGGTTTCTGGGCAGTTTACATGTCGAACTGCACGGTAGAAACGATAAAACAGCTCCTCCGTGCAGTTTTCATACCGAGTCACCGTCCACTCGGCTCAGCGAGAAAACGCGATTTCGGCGCTTCTGAGGGCCGAAAACGCGATATCGGCCGATTTGCGATCTGTCAGCAGATTCGGTTTCTGGGCAGTTTACATGTCGAACTGCACGGTAGAAACGATAAAACAGCTCCTCCGTGCAGTTTTCATACCGAGTCACCGTCCACTGGGCTCAGCGAGAAAACGCGATTTCGGCGCTTCTGAGGGCCGAAAACGCGATATCGGCCGATTTGCGATCTGTCAGCAGATTCGGTTTCTGGGCAGTTTACATGTCGAACTGCACGGTAGAAACGATAAAACAGCTCCTCCGTGCAGTTTTCATACCGAGTCACCGTCCACTGGGCTCAGCGAGAAAACGCGATTTCGGCGCTTCTGAGGGCCGAAAACGCGATATCGGCCGATTTGCGATCTGTCAGCAGATTCGGTTTCTGGGCAGTTTACATGTCGAACTGCACGGTAGAAACGATAAAACAGCTCCTCCGTGCAGTTTTCATACCGAGTCACCGTCCACTGGGCTCAGCGAGAAAACGCGATTTCGGCGCTTCTGAGGGCCGAAAACGCGATATCGGCCGATTTGCGATCTGTCAGCAGATTCGGTTTCTGGGCAGTTTACATGTCGAACTGCACGGTAGAAACGATAAAACAGCTCCTCCGTGCAGTTTTCATACCGAGTCACCGTCCACTCGGCTCAGCGA
This sequence comes from Cryptocheilus praepositus, assembly GCA_033815515.1. Lineage (NCBI taxonomy): Eukaryota > Metazoa > Arthropoda > Insecta > Hymenoptera > Pompilidae > Cryptocheilus > Cryptocheilus praepositus. The sequence continues at coordinate 54,753 of JAWWQZ010000208.1, read as the reverse complement.
GAAAACGCGATTTCGGCGCTTCTGAGGGCCGAAAACGCGATATCGGCCGATTTTCGATCTGTCAGCAGATTCGGTTTCTGGGCAGTTTACATGTCGAACTGCACGGTAGAAACGATAAAACAGCTCCTCCGTGCAGTTTTCATACCGAGTCACCGTCCACTGGGCTCAGCGAGAAAACGCGATTTCGGCGCTTCTGAGGGCCGAAAACGCGATATCGGCCGATTTGCGATCTGTCAGCAGATTCGGTTTCTGGGCAGTTTACATGTCGAACTGCACGGTAGAAACGATAAAACAGCTCCTCCGTGCAGTTTTCATACCGAGTCACCGTCCACTGGCTCAGCGAGAAAACGCGATTTCGGCGCTTCTGAGGGCCGAAAACGCGATATCGGCCGATTTTCGATCTGTCAGCAGATTCGGTTTCTGGGCAGTTTACATGTCGAACTGCACGGTAGAAACGATAAAACAGCTCCTCCGTGCAGTTTTCATACCGAGTCACCGTCCACTGGGCTCAGCGAGAAAACGCGATTTCGGCGCTTCTGAGGGCCGAAAACGCGATATCGGCCGATTTGCGATCTGTCAGCAGATTCGGTTTCTGGGCAGTTTACATGTCGAACTGCACGGTAGAAACGATAAAACAGCTCCTCCGTGCAGTTTTCATACCGAGTCACCGTCCACTCGGCTCAGCGAGAAAACGCGATTTCGGCGCTTCTGAGGGCCGAAAACGCGATATCGGCCGATTTTCGATCTGTCAGCAGATTCGGTTTCTGGGCAGTTTACATGTCGAACTGCACGGTAGAAACGATAAAACAGCTCCTCCGTGCAGTTTTCATACCGAGTCACCGTCCACTGGGCTCAGCGAGAAAACGCGATTTCGGCGCTTCTGAGGGCCGAAAACGCGATATCGGCCGATTTGCGATCTGTCAGCAGATTCGGTTTCTGGGCAGTTTACATGTCGAACTGCACGGTAGAAACGATAAAACAGCTCCTCCGTGCAGTTTTCATACCGAGTCACCGTCCACTGGCTCAGCGAGAAAACGCGATTTCGGCGCTTCTGAGGGCCGAAAACGCGATATCGGCCGATTTGCGATCTGTCAGCAGATTCGGTTTCTGGGCAGTTTACATGTCGAACTGCACGGTAGAAACGATAAAACAGCTCCTCCGTGCAGTTTTCATACCGAGTCACCGTCCACTCGGCTCAGCGAGAAAACGCGATTTCGGCGCTTCTGAGGGCCGAAAACGCGATATCGGCCGATTTGCGATCTGTCAGCAGATTCGGTTTCTGGGCAGTTTACATGTCGAACTGCACGGTAGAAACGATAAAACAGCTCCTCCGTGCAGTTTTCATACCGAGTCACCGTCCACTGGGCTCAGCGAGAAAACGCGATTTCGGCGCTTCTGAGGGCCGAAAACGCGATATCGGCCGATTTGCGATCTGTCAGCAGATTCGGTTTCTGGGCAGTTTACATGTCGAACTGCACGGTAGAAACGATAAAACAGCTCCTCCGTGCAGTTTTCATACCGAGTCACCGTCCACTGGGCTCAGCGAGAAAACGCGATTTCGGCGCTTCTGAGGGCCGAAAACGCGATATCGGCCGATTTTCGATCTGTCAGCAGATTCGGTTTCTGGGCAGTTTACATGTCGAACTGCACGGTAGAAACGATAAAACAGCTCCTCCGTGCAGTTTTCATACCGAGTCACCGTCCACTGGGCTCAGCGAGAAAACGCGATTTCGGCGCTTCTGAGGGCCGAAAACGCGATATCGGCCGATTTGCGATCTGTCAGCAGATTCGGTTTCTGGGCAGTTTACATGTCGAACTGCACGGTAGAAACGATAAAACAGCTCCTCCGTGCAGTTTTCATACCGAGTCACCGTCCACTCGGCTCAGCGAGAAAACGCGATTTCGGCGCTTCTGAGGGCCGAAAACGCGATATCGGCCGATTTGCGATCTGTCAGCAGATTCGGTTTCTGGGCAGTTTACATGTCGAACTGCACGGTAGAAACGATAAAACAGCTCCTCCGTGCAGTTTTCATACCGAGTCACCGTCCACTGGCTCAGCGAGAAAACGCGATTTCGGCGCTTCTGAGGGCCGAAAACGCGATATCGGCCGATTTGCGATCTGTCAGCAGATTCGGTTTCTGGGCAGTTTACATGTCGAACTGCACGGTAGAAACGATAAAACAGCTCCTCCGTGCAGTTTTCATACCGAGTCACCGTCCACTCGGCTCAGCGAGAAAACGCGATTTCGGCGCTTCTGAGGGCCGAAAACGCGATATCGGCCGATTTTCGATCTGTCAGCAGATTCGGTTTCTGGGCAGTTTACATGTCGAACTGCACGGTAGAAACGATAAAACAGCTCCTCCGTGCAGTTTTCATACCGAGTCACCGTCCACTGGGCTCAGCGAGAAAACGCGATTTCGGCGCTTCTGAGGGCCGAAAACGCGATATCGGCCGATTTGCGATCTGTCAGCAGATTCGGTTTCTGGGCAGTTTACATGTCGAACTGCACGGTAGAAACGATAAAACAGCTCCTCCGTGCAGTTTTCATACCGAGTCACCGTCCACTCGGCTCAGCGAGAAAACGCGATTTCGGCGCTTCTGAGGGCCGAAAACGCGATATCGGCCGATTTTCGATCTGTCAGCAGATTCGGTTTCTGGGCAGTTTACATGTCGAACTGCACGGTAGAAACGATAAAACAGCTCCTCCGTGCAGTTTTCATACCGAGTCACCGTCCACTGGGCTCAGCGAGAAAACGCGATTTCGGCGCTTCTGAGGGCCGAAAACGCGATATCGGCTGATTTGCGATCACTCGGCTCAGCGAGAAAACGCGATTTCGGCGCTTCCCTGAGGGCCGAAAACGCGATATCGGCCGATTTGCGATCTGTCAGCAGATTCGGTTTCTGGGCAGTTTACATGTCGAACTGCACGGTAGAAACGATAAAACAGCTCCTCCGTGCAGTTTTCATACCGAGTCACCGTCCACTGGGCTCAGCGAGAAAACGCGATTTCGGCGCTTCTGAGGGCCGAAAACGCGATATCGGCCGATTTTCGATCTGTCAGCAGATTCGGTTTCTGGGCAGTTTACATGTCGAACTGCACGGTAGAAACGATAAAACAGCTCCTCCGTGCAGTTTTCATACCGAGTCACCGTCCACTGGGCTCAGCGAGAAAACGCGATTTCGGCGCTTCTGAGGGCCGAAAACGCGATATCGGCCGATTTGCGATCTGTCAGCAGATTCGGTTTCTGGGCAGTTTACATGTCGAACTGCACGGTAGAAACGATAAAACAGCTCCTCCGTGCAGTTTTCATACCGAGTCACCGTCCACTCGGCTCAGCGAGAAAACGCGATTTCGGCGCTTCTGAGGGCCGAAAACGCGATATCGGCCGATTTGCGATCTGTCAGCAGATTCGGTTTCTGGGCAGTTTACATGTCGAACTGCACGGTAGAAACGATAAAACAGCTCCTCCGTGCAGTTTTCATACCGAGTCACCGTCCACTCGGCTCAGCGAGAAAACGCGATTTCGGCGCTTCTGAGGGCCGAAAACGCGATATCGGCCGATTTGCGATCTGTCAGCAGATTCGGTTTCTGGGCAGTTTACATGTCGAACTGCACGGTAGAAACGATAAAACAGCTCCTCCGTGCAGTTTTCATACCGAGTCACCGTCCACTGGGCTCAGCGAGAAAACGCGATTTCGGCGCTTCTGAGGGCCGAAAACGCGATATCGGCCGATTTGCGATCTGTCAGCAGATTCGGTTTCTGGGCAGTTTACATGTCGAACTGCACGGTAGAAACGATAAAACAGCTCCTCCGTGCAGTTTTCATACCGAGTCACCGTCCACTCGGCTCAGCGAGAAAACGCGATTTCGGCGCTTCTGAGGGCCGAAAACGCGATATCGGCCGATTTGCGATCTGTCAGCAGATTCGGTTTCTGGGCAGTTTACATGTCGAACTGCACGGTAGAAACGATAAAACAGCTCCTCCGTGCAGTTTTCATACCGAGTCACCGTCCACTGGGCTCAGCGAGAAAACGCGATTTCGGCGCTTCTGAGGGCCGAAAACGCGATATCGGCCGATTTGCGATCTGTCAGCAGATTCGGTTTCTGGGCAGTTTACATGTCGAACTGCACGGTAGAAACGATAAAACAGCTCCTCCGTGCAGTTTTCATACCGAGTCACCGTCCACTGGGCTCAGCGAGAAAACGCGATTTCGGCGCTTCTGAGGGCCGAAAACGCGATATCGGCCGATTTGCGATCTGTCAGCAGATTCGGTTTCTGGGCAGTTTACATGTCGAACTGCACGGTAGAAACGATAAAACAGCTCCTCCGTGCAGTTTTCATACCGAGTCACCGTCCACTCGGCTCAGCGAGAAAACGCGATTTCGGCGCTTCTGAGGGCCGAAAACGCGATATCGGCCGATTTGCGATCTGTCAGCAGATTCGGTTTCTGGGCAGTTTACATGTCGAACTGCACGGTAGAAACGATAAAACAGCTCCTCCGTGCAGTTTTCATACCGAGTCACCGTCCACTCGGCTCAGCGAGAAAACGCGATTTCGGCGCTTCTGAGGGCCGAAAACGCGATATCGGCCGATTTTCGATCTGTCAGCAGATTCGGTTTCTGGGCAGTTTACATGTCGAACTGCACGGTAGAAACGATAAAACAGCTCCTCCGTGCAGTTTTCATACCGAGTCACCGTCCACTGGGCTCAGCGAGAAAACGCGATTTCGGCGCTTCTGAGGGCCGAAAACGCGATATCGGCCGATTTGCGATCTGTCAGCAGATTCGGTTTCTGGGCAGTTTACATGTCGAACTGCACGGTAGAAACGATAAAACAGCTCCTCCGTGCAGTTTTCATACCGAGTCACCGTCCACTGGGCTCAGCGAGAAAACGCGATTTCGGCGCTTCTGAGGGCCGAAAACGCGATATCGGCCGATTTGCGATCTGTCAGCAGATTCGGTTTCTGGGCAGTTTACATGTCGAACTGCACGGTAGAAACGATAAAACAGCTCCTCCGTGCAGTTTTCATACCGAGTCACCGTCCACTCGGCTCAGCGAGAAAACGCGATTTCGGCACTTCTGAGGGCCGAAAACGCGATATCGGCCGATTTTCGATCTGTCAGCAGATTCGGTTTCTGGGCAGTTTACATGTCGAACTGCACGGTAGAAACGATAAAACAGCTCCTCCGTGCAGTTTTCATACCGAGTCACCGTCCACTGGGCTCAGCGAGAAAACGCGATTTCGGCGCTTCTGAGGGCCGAAAACGCGATATCGGCCGATTTGCGATCTGTCAGCAGATTCGGTTTCTGGGCAGTTTACATGTCGAACTGCACGGTAGAAACGATAAAACAGCTCCTCCGTGCAGTTTTCATACCGAGTCACCGTCCACTGGGCTCAGCGAGAAAACGCGATTTCGGCGCTTCTGAGGGCCGAAAACGCGATATCGGCCGATTTGCGATCTGTCAGCAGATTCGGTTTCTGGGCAGTTTACATGTCGAACTGCACGGTAGAAACGATAAAACAGCTCCTCCGTGCAGTTTTCATACCGAGTCACCGTCCACTGGGCTCAGCGAGAAAACGCGATTTCGGCGCTTCTGAGGGCCGAAAACGCGATATCGGCCGATTTGCGATCTGTCAGCAGATTCGGTTTCTGGGCAGTTTACATGTCGAACTGCACGGTAGAAACGATAAAACAGCTCCTCCGTGCAGTTTTCATACCGAGTCACCGTCCACTCGGCTCAGCGAGAAAACGCGATTTCGGCGCTTCTGAGGGCCGAAAACGCGATATCGGCCGATTTGCGATCTGTCAGCAGATTCGGTTTCTGGGCAGTTTACATGTCGAACTGCACGGTAGAAACGATAAAACAGCTCCTCCGTGCAGTTTTCATACCGAGTCACCGTCCACTGGGCTCAGCGAGAAAACGCGATTTCGGCGCTTCTGAGGGCCGAAAACGCGATATCGGCCGATTTGCGATCTGTCAGCAGATTCGGTTTCTGGGCAGTTTACATGTCGAACTGCACGGTAGAAACGATAAAACAGCTCCTCCGTGCAGTTTTCATACCGAGTCACCGTCCACTCGGCTCAGCGAGAAAACGCGATTTCGGCGCTTCTGAGGGCCGAAAACGCGATATCGGCCGATTTGCGATCTGTCAGCAGATTCGGTTTCTGGGCAGTTTACATGTCGAACTGCACGGTAGAAACGATAAAACAGCTCCTCCGTGCAGTTTTCATACCGAGTCACCGTCCACTCGGCTCAGCGAGAAAACGCGATTTCGGCGCTTCTGAGGGCCGAAAACGCGATATCGGCCGATTTGCGATCTGTCAGCAGATTCGGTTTCTGGGCAGTTTACATGTCGAACTGCACGGTAGAAACGATAAAACAGCTCCTCCGTGCAGTTTTCATACCGAGTCACCGTCCACTGGGCTCAGCGAGAAAACGCGATTTCGGCGCTTCTGAGGGCCGAAAACGCGATATCGGCCGATTTTCGATCTGTCAGCAGATTCGGTTTCTGGGCAGTTTACATGTCGAACTGCACGGTAGAAACGATAAAACAGCTCCTCCGTGCAGTTTTCATACCGAGTCACCGTCCACTGGGCTCAGCGAGAAAACGCGATTTCGGCGCTTCTGAGGGCCGAAAACGCGATATCGGCCGATTTGCGATCTGTCAGCAGATTCGGTTTCTGGGCAGTTTACATGTCGAACTGCACGGTAGAAACGATAAAACAGCTCCTCCGTGCAGTTTTCATACCGAGTCACCGTCCACTGGGCTCAGCGAGAAAACGCGATTTCGGCGCTTCTGAGGGCCGAAAACGCGATATCGGCCGATTTGCGATCTGTCAGCAGATTCGGTTTCTGGGCAGTTTACATGTCGAACTGCACGGTAGAAACGATAAAACAGCTCCTCCGTGCAGTTTTCATACCGAGTCACCGTCCACTCGGCTCAGAGAGAAAACGCGATTTCGGCGCTTCTGAGGGCCGAAAACGCGATATCGGCCGATTTGCGATCTGTCAGCAGATTCGGTTTCTGGGCAGTTTACATGTCGAACTGCACGGTAGAAACGATAAAACAGCTCCTCCGTGCAGTTTTCATACCGAGTCACCGTCCACTGGGCTCAGCGAGAAAACGCGATTTCGGCGCTTCTGAGGGCCGAAAACGCGATATCGGCCGATTTGCGATCTGTCAGCAGATTCGGTTTCTGGGCAGTTTACATGTCGAACTGCACGGTAGAAACGATAAAACAGCTCCTCCGTGCAGTTTTCATACCGAGTCACCGTCCACTGGGCTCAGCGAGAAAACGCGATTTCGGCGCTTCTGAGGGCCGAAAACGCGATATCGGCCGATTTTCGATCTGTCAGCAGATTCGGTTTCTGGGCAGTTTACATGTCGAACTGCACGGTAGAAACGATAAAACAGCTCCTCCGTGCAGTTTTCATACCGAGTCACCGTCCACTGGGCTCAGCGAGAAAACGCGATTTCGGCGCTTCTGAGGGCCGAAAACGCGATATCGGCCGATTTGCGATCTGTCAGCAGATTCGGTTTCTGGGCAGTTTACATGTCGAACTGCACGGTAGAAACGATAAAACAGCTCCTCCGTGCAGTTTTCATACCGAGTCACCGTCCACTGGGCTCAGCGAGAAAACGCGATTTCGGCGCTTCTGAGGGCCGAAAACGCGATATCGGCCGATTTGCGATCTGTCAGCAGATTCGGTTTCTGGGCAGTTTACATGTCGAACTGCACGGTAGAAACGATAAAACAGCTCCTCCGTGCAGTTTTCATACCGAGTCACCGTCCACTGGGCTCAGCGAGAAAACGCGATTTCGGCGCTTCTGAGGGCCGAAAACGCGATATCGGCCGATTTTCGATCTGTCAGCAGATTCGGTTTCTGGGCAGTTTACATGTCGAACTGCACGGTAGAAACGATAAAACAGCTCCTCCGTGCAGTTTTCATACCGAGTCACCGTCCACTGGGCTCAGCGAGAAAACGCGATTTCGGCGCTTCTGAGGGCCGAAAACGCGATATCGGCCGATTTGCGATCTGTCAGCAGATTCGGTTTCTGGGCAGTTTACATGTCGAACTGCACGGTAGAAACGATAAAACAGCTCCTCCGTGCAGTTTTCATACCGAGTCACCGTCCACTGGGCTCAGCGAGAAAACGCGATTTCGGCGCTTCTGAGGGCCGAAAACGCGATATCGGCCGATTTTCGATCTGTCAGCAGATTCGGTTTCTGGGCAGTTTACATGTCGAACTGCACGGTAGAAACGATAAAACAGCTCCTCCGTGCAGTTTTCATACCGAGTCACCGTCCACTGGGCTCAGCGAGAAAACGCGATTTCGGCGCTTCTGAGGGCCGAAAACGCGATATCGGCCGATTTGCGATCTGTCAGCAGATTCGGTTTCTGGGCAGTTTACATGTCGAACTGCACGGTAGAAACGATAAAACAGCTCCTCCGTGCAGTTTTCATACCGAGTCACCGTCCACTGGGCTCAGCGAGAAAACGCGATTTCGGCGCTTCTGAGGGCCGAAAACGCGATATCGGCCGATTTGCGATCTGTCAGCAGATTCGGTTTCTGGGCAGTTTACATGTCGAACTGCACGGTAGAAACGATAAAACAGCTCCTCCGTGCAGTTTTCATACCGAGTCACCGTCCACTGGGCTCAGCGAGAAAACGCGATTTCGGCGCTTCTGAGGGCCGAAAACGCGATATCGGCCGATTTGCGATCTGTCAGCAGATTCGGTTTCTGGGCAGTTTACATGTCGAACTGCACGGTAGAAACGATAAAACAGCTCCTCCGTGCAGTTTTCATACCGAGTCACCGTCCACTGGGCTCAGCGAGAAAACGCGATTTCGGCGCTTCTGAGGGCCGAAAACGCGATATCGGCCGATTTGCGATCTGTCAGCAGATTCGGTTTCTGGGCAGTTTACATGTCGAACTGCACGGTAGAAACGATAAAACAGCTCCTCCGTGCAGTTTTCATACCGAGTCACCGTCCACTGGGCTCAGCGAGAAAACGCGATTTCGGCGCTTCTGAGGGCCGAAAACGCGATATCGGCCGATTTGCGATCTGTCAGCAGATTCGGTTTCTGGGCAGTTTACATGTCGAACTGCACGGTAGAAACGATAAAACAGCTCCTCCGTGCAGTTTTCATACCGAGTCACCGTCCACTGGGCTCAGCGAGAAAACGCGATTTCGGCGCTTCTGAGGGCCGAAAACGCGATATCGGCCGATTTGCGATCTGTCAGCAGATTCGGTTTCTGGGCAGTTTACATGTCGAACTGCACGGTAGAAACGATAAAACAGCTCCTCCGTGCAGTTTTCATACCGAGTCACCGTCCACTCGGCTCAGCGAGAAAACGCGATTTCGGCGCTTCTGAGGGCCGAAAACGCGATATCGGCCGATTTGCGATCTGTCAGCAGATTCGGTTTCTGGGCAGTTTACATGTCGAACTGCACGGTAGAAACGATAAAACAGCTCCTCCGTGCAGTTTTCATACCGAGTCACCGTCCACTGGGCTCAGCGAGAAAACGCGATTTCGGCGCTTCTGAGGGCCGAAAACGCGATATCGGCCGATTTGCGATCTGTCAGCAGATTCGGTTTCTGGGCAGTTTACATGTCGAACTGCACGGTAGAAACGATAAAACAGCTCCTCCGTGCAGTTTTCATACCGAGTCACCGTCCACTCGGCTCAGCGAGAAAACGCGATTTCGGCGCTTCTGAGGGCCGAAAACGCGATATCGGCCGATTTGCGATCTGTCAGCAGATTCGGTTTCTGGGCAGTTTACATGTCGAACTGCACGGTAGAAACGATAAAACAGCTCCTCCGTGCAGTTTTCATACCGAGTCACCGTCCACTGGGCTCAGCGAGAAAACGCGATTTCGGCGCTTCTGAGGGCCGAAAACGCGATATCGGCCGATTTGCGATCTGTCAGCAGATTCGGTTTCTGGGCAGTTTACATGTCGAACTGCACGGTAGAAACGATAAAACAGCTCCTCCGTGCAGTTTTCATACCGAGTCACCGTCCACTGGGCTCAGCGAGAAAACGCGATTTCGGCGCTTCTGAGGGCCGAAAACGCGATATCGGCCGATTTGCGATCTGTCAGCAGATTCGGTTTCTGGGCAGTTTACATGTCGAACTGCACGGTAGAAACGATAAAACAGCTCCTCCGTGCAGTTTTCATACCGAGTCACCGTCCACTGGGCTCAGCGAGAAAACGCGATTTCGGCGCTTCTGAGGGCCGAAAACGCGATATCGGCCGATTTGCGATCTGTCAGCAGATTCGGTTTCTGGGCAGTTTACATGTCGAACGAACTGCACGGTAGAAACGATAAAACAGCTCCTCCGTGCAGTTTTCATACCGAGTCACCGTCCACTGGGCTCAGCGAGAAAACGCGATTTCGGCGCTTCTGAGGGCCGAAAACGCGATATCGGCCGATTTTCGATCTGTCAGCAGATTCGGTTTCTGGGCAGTTTACATGTCGAACTGCACGGTAGAAACGATAAAACAGCTCCTCCGTGCAGTTTTCATACCGAGTCACCGTCCACTCGGCTCAGCGAGAAAACGCGATTTCGGCGCTTCTGAGGGCCGAAAACGCGATATCGGCCGATTTGCGATCTGTCAGCAGATTCGGTTTCTGGGCAGTTTACATGTCGAACTGCACGGTAGAAACGATAAAACAGCTCCTCCGTGCAGTTTTCATACCGAGTCACCGTCCACTGGGCTCAGCGAGAAAACGCGATTTCGGCGCTTCTGAGGGCCGAAAACGCGATATCGGCCGATTTGCGATCTGTCAGCAGATTCGGTTTCTGGGCAGTTTACATGTCGAACTGCACGGTAGAAACGATAAAACAGCTCCTCCGTGCAGTTTTCATACCGAGTCACCGTCCACTCGGCTCAGCGAGAAAACGCGATTTCGGCACTTCTGAGGGCCGAAAACGCGATATCGGCCGATTTTCGATCTGTCAGCAGATTCGGTTTCTGGGCAGTTTACATGTCGAACTGCACGGTAGAAACGATAAAACAGCTCCTCCGTGCAGTTTTCATACCGAGTCACCGTCCACTCGGCTCAGCGAGAAAACGCGATTTCGGCGCTTCTGAGGGCCGAAAACGCGATATCGGCCGATTTGCGATCTGTCAGCAGATTCGGTTTCTGGGCAGTTTACATGTCGAACTGCACGGTAGAAACGATAAAACAGCTCCTCCGTGCAGTTTTCATACCGAGTCACCGTCCACTGGGCTCAGCGAGAAAACGCGATTTCGGCGCTTCTGAGGGCCGAAAACGCGATATCGGCCGATTTGCGATCTGTCAGCAGATTCGGTTTCTGGGCAGTTTACATGTCGAACTGCACGGTAGAAACGATAAAACAGCTCCTCCGTGCAGTTTTCATACCGAGTCACCGTCCACTCGGCTCAGCGAGAAAACGCGATTTCGGCGCTTCTGAGGGCCGAAAACGCGATATCGGCCGATTTGCGATCTGTCAGCAGATTCGGTTTCTGGGCAGTTTACATGTCGAACTGCACGGTAGAAACGATAAAACAGCTCCTCCGTGCAGTTTTCATACCGAGTCACCGTCCACTGGGCTCAGCGAGAAAACGCGATTTCGGCGCTTCTGAGGGCCGAAAACGCGATATCGGCCGATTTGCGATCTGTCAGCAGATTCGGTTTCTGGGCAGTTTACATGTCGAACTGCACGGTAGAAACGATAAAACAGCTCCTCCGTGCAGTTTTCATACCGAGTCACCGTCCACTGGGCTCAGCGAGAAAACGCGATTTCGGCGCTTCTGAGGGCCGAAAACGCGATATCGGCCGATTTGCGATCTGTCAGCAGATTCGGTTTCTGGGCAGTTTACATGTCGAACTGCACGGTAGAAACGATAAAACAGCTCCTCCGTGCAGTTTTCATACCGAGTCACCGTCCACTGGGCTCAGCGAGAAAACGCGATTTCGGCGCTTCTGAGGGCCGAAAACGCGATATCGGCCGATTTGCGATCTGTCAGCAGATTCGGTTTCTGGGCAGTTTACATGTCGAACTGCACGGTAGAAACGATAAAACAGCTCCTCCGTGCAGTTTTCATACCGAGTCACCGTCCACTGGGCTCAGCGAGAAAACGCGATTTCGGCGCTTCTGAGGGCCGAAAACGCGATATCGGCCGATTTGCGATCTGTCAGCAGATTCGGTTTCTGGGCAGTTTACATGTCGAACTGCCAGAAAGTCACGTCGATTTCGGCGCTTCGAGGGCCGAAAACGCGATATCGGCCGATTTTCGATCTGTCAGCAGATTCGGTTTCTGGGCAGTTTACATGTCGAACTGCACGGTAGAAACGATAAAACAGCTCCTCCGTGCAGTTTTCATACCGAGTCACCGTCCACTGGGCTCAGCGAGAAAACGCGATTTCGGCGCTTCTGAGGGCCGAAAACGCGATATCGGCCGATTTTCGATCTGTCAGCAGATTCGGTTTCTGGGCAGTTTACATGTCGAACTGCACGGTAGAAACGATAAAACAGCTCCTCCGTGCAGTTTTCATACCGAGTCACCGTCCACTGGGCTCAGCGAGAAAACGCGATTTCGGCGCTTCTGAGGGCCGAAAACGCGATATCGGCCGATTTTCGATCTGTCAGCAGATTCGGTTTCTGGGCAGTTTACATGTCGAACTGCACGGTAGAAACGATAAAACAGCTCCTCCGTGCAGTTTTCATACCGAGTCACCGTCCACTCGGCTCAGCGAGAAAACGCGATTTCGGCGCTTCTGAGGGCCGAAAACGCGATATCGGCCGATTTGCGATCTGTCAGCAGATTCGGTTTCTGGGCAGTTTACATGTCGAACTGCACGGTAGAAACGATAAAACAGCTCCTCCGTGCAGTTTTCATACCGAGTCACCGTCCACTCGGCTCAGCGAGAAAACGCGATTTCGGCGCTTCTGAGGGCCGAAAACGCGATATCGGCCGATTTGCGATCTGTCAGCAGATTCGGTTTCTGGGCAGTTTACATGTCGAACTGCACGGTAGAAACGATAAAACAGCTCCTCCGTGCAGTTTTCATACCGAGTCACCGTCCACTGGGCTCAGCGAGAAAACGCGATTTCGGCGCTTCTGAGGGCCGAAAACGCGATATCGGCCGATTTTCGATCTGTCAGCAGATTCGGTTTCTGGGCAGTTTACATGTCGAACTGCACGGTAGAAACGATAAAACAGCTCCTCCGTGCAGTTTTCATACCGAGTCACCGTCCACTGGCTCAGCGAGAAAACGCGATTTCGGCGCTTCTGAGGGCCGAAAACGCGATATCGGCCGATTTGCGATCTGTCAGCAGATTCGGTTTCTGGGCAGTTTACATGTCGAACTGCACGGTAGAAACGATAAAACAGCTCCTCCGTGCAGTTTTCATACCGAGTCACCGTCCACTGGGCTCAGCGAGAAAACGCGATTTCGGCGCTTCTGAGGGCCGAAAACGCGATATCGGCCGATTTGCGATCTGTCAGCAGATTCGGTTTCTGGGCAGTTTACATGTCGAACTGCACGGTAGAAACGATAAAACAGCTCCTCCGTGCAGTTTTCATACCGAGTCACCGTCCACTGGGCTCAGCGAGAAAACGCGATTTCGGCGCTTCTGAGGGCCGAAAACGCGATATCGGCCGATTTGCGATCTGTCAGCAGATTCGGTTTCTGGGCAGTTTACATGTCGAACTGCACGGTAGAAACGATAAAACAGCTCCTCCGTGCAGTTTTCATACCGAGTCACCGTCCACTGGGCTCAGCGAGAAAACGCGATTTCGGCGCTTCTGAGGGCCGAAAACGCGATATCGGCCGATTTGCGATCTGTCAGCAGATTCGGTTTCTGGGCAGTTTACATGTCGAACTGCACGGTAGAAACGATAAAACAGCTCCTCCATGCAGTTTTCATACCGAGTCACCGTCCACTCGGCTCAGCGAGAAAACGCGATTTCGGCGCTTCTGAGGGCCGAAAACGCGATATCGGCTGATTTTCGATCTGTCAGCAGATTCGGTTTCTGGGCAGTTTACATGTCGAACTGCACGGTAGAAACGATAAAACAGCTCCTCCGTGCAGTTTTCATACCGAGTCACCGTCCACTGGGCTCAGCGAGAAAACGCGATTTCGGCGCTTCTGAGGGCCGAAAACGCGATATCGGCCGATTTGCGATCTGTCAGCAGATTCGGTTTCTGGGCAGTTTACATGTCGAACTGCACGGTAGAAACGATAAAACAGCTCCTCCGTGCAGTTTTCATACCGAGTCACCGTCCACTCGGCTCAGCGAGAAAACGCGATTTCGGCGCTTCTGAGGGCCGAAAACGCGATATCGGCCGATTTTCGATCTGTCAGCAGATTCGGTTTCTGGGCAGTTTACATGTCGAACTGCACGGTAGAAACGATAAAACAGCTCCTCCGTGCAGTTTTCATACCGAGTCACCGTCCACTGGGCTCAGCGAGAAAACGCGATTTCGGCGCTTCTGAGGGCCGAAAACGCGATATCGGCCGATTTTCGATCTGTCAGCAGATTCGGTTTCTGGGCAGTTTACATGTCGAACTGCACGGTAGAAACGATAAAACAGCTCCTCCGTGCAGTTTTCATACCGAGTCACCGTCCACTGGGCTCAGCGAGAAAACGCGATTTCGGCGCTTCTGAGGGCCGAAAACGCGATATCGGCCGATTTGCGATCTGTCAGCAGATTCGGTTTCTGGGCAGTTTACATGTCGAACTGCACGGTAGAAACGATAAAACAGCTCCTCCGTGCAGTTTTCATACCGAGTCACCGTCCACTGGGCTCAGCGAGAAAACGCGATTTCGGCGCTTCTGAGGGCCGAAAACGCGATATCGGCCGATTTGCGATCTGTCAGCAGATTCGGTTTCTGGGCAGTTTACATGTCGAACTGCACGGTAGAAACGATAAAACAGCTCCTCCGTGCAGTTTTCATACCGAGTCACCGTCCACTGGGCTCAGCGAGAAAACGCGATTTCGGCGCTTCTGAGGGCCGAAAACGCGATATCGGCCGATTTGCGATCTGTCAGCAGATTCGGTTTCTGGGCAGTTTACATGTCGAACTGCACGGTAGAAACGATAAAACAGCTCCTCCGTGCAGTTTTCATACCGAGTCACCGTCCACTCGGCTCAGCGAGAAAACGCGATTTCGGCGCTTCTGAGGGCCGAAAACGCGATATCGGCCGATTTTCGATCTGTCAGCAGATTCGGTTTCTGGGCAGTTTACATGTCGAACTGCACGGTAGAAACGATAAAACAGCTCCTCCGTGCAGTTTTCATACCGAGTCACCGTCCACTGGGCTCAGCGAGAAAACGCGATTTCGGCGCTTCTGAGGGCCGAAAACGCGATATCGGCCGATTTTCGATCTGTCAGCAGATTCGGTTTCTGGGCAGTTTACATGTCGAACTGCACGGTAGAAACGATAAAACAGCTCCTCCGTGCAGTTTTCATACCGAGTCACCGTCCACTGGGCTCAGCGAGAAAACGCGATTTCGGCACTTCTGAGGGCCGAAAACGCGATATCGGCCGATTTTCGATCTGTCAGCAGATTCGGTTTCTGGGCAGTTTACATGTCGAACTGCACGGTAGAAACGATAAAACAGCTCCTCCGTGCAGTTTTCATACCGAGTCACCGTCCACTGGGCTCAGCGAGAAAACGCGATTTCGGCGCTTCTGAGGGCCGAAAACGCGATATCGGCCGATTTTCGATCTGTCAGCAGATTCGGTTTCTGGGCAGTTTACATGTCGAACTGCACGGTAGAAACGATAAAACAGCTCCTCCGTGCAGTTTTCATACCGAGTCACCGTCCACTGGGCTCAGCGAGAAAACGCGATTTCGGCGCTTCTGAGGGCCGAAAACGCGATATCGGCCGATTTGCGATCTGTCAGCAGATTCGGTTTCTGGGCAGTTTACATGTCGAACTGCACGGTAGAAACGATAAAACAGCTCCTCCGTGCAGTTTTCATACCGAGTCACCGTCCACTGGCTCAGCGAGAAAACGCGATTTCGGCGCTTCTGAGGGCCGAAAACGCGATATCGGCCGATTTTCGATCTGTCAGCAGATTCGGTTTCTGGGCAGTTTACATGTCGAACTGCACGGTAGAAACGATAAACAGCTCCTCCGTGCAGTTTTCATACCGAGTCACCGTCCACTGGGCTCAGCGAGAAAACGCGATTTCGGCGCTTCTGAGGGCCGAAAACGCGATATCGGCCGATTTGCGATCTGTCAGCAGATTCGGTTTCTGGGCAGTTTACATGTCGAACTGCACGGTAGAAACGATAAAACAGCTCCTCCGTGCAGTTTTCATACCGAGTCACCGTCCACTGGGCTCAGCGAGAAAACGCGATTTCGGCGTAGAAACGATAAACAGCTCCTCCGTGCAGTTTTCATACAGAGTCACCGTCCACTGGCTCAGCGAGAAAACGCGATTTCGGCGCTTCTGAGGGCCGAAAACGCGATATCGGCCGATTTGCGATCTGTCAGCAGATTCGGTTTCTGGGCAGTTTACATGTCGAACTGCACGGTAGAAACGATAAAACAGCTCCTCCGTGCAGTTTTCATACCGAGTCACCGTCCACTGGGCTCAGCGAGAAAACGCGATTTCGGCGCTTCTGAGGGCCGAAAACGCGATATCGGCCGATTTGCGATCTGTCAGCAGATTCGGTTTCTGGGCAGTTTACATGTCGAACTGCACGGTAGAAACGATAAAACAGCTCCTCCGTGCAGTTTTCATACCGAGTCACCGTCCACTGGGCTCAGCGAGAAAACGCGATTTCGGCGCTTCTGAGGGCCGAAAACGCGATATCGGCCGATTTTCGATCTGTCAGCAGATTCGGTTTCTGGGCAGTTTACATGTCGAACTGCACGGTAGAAACGATAAAACAGCTCCTCCGTGCAGTTTTCATACCGAGTCACCGTCCACTGGGCTCAGCGAGAAAACGCGATTTCGGCGCTTCTGAGGGCCGAAAACGCGATATCGGCCGATTTGCGATCTGTCAGCAGATTCGGTTTCTGGGCAGTTTACATGTCGAACTGCACGGTAGAAACGATAAAACAGCTCCTCCGTGCAGTTTTCATACCGAGTCACCGTCCACTGGGCTCAGCGAGAAAACGCGATTTCGGCGCTTCTGAGGGCCGAAAACGCGATATCGGCCGATTTGCGATCTGTCAGCAGATTCGGTTTCTGGGCAGTTTACATGTCGAACTGCACGGTAGAAACGATAAAACAGCTCCTCCGTGCAGTTTTCATACCGAGTCACCGTCCACTGGGCTCAGCGAGAAAACGCGATTTCGGCGCTTCTGAGGGCCGAAAACGCGATATCGGCCGATTTGCGATCTGTCAGCAGATTCGGTTTCTGGGCAGTTTACATGTCGAACTGCACGGTAGAAACGATAAAACAGCTCCTCCGTGCAGTTTTCATACCGAGTCACCGTCCACTGGGCTCAGCGAGAAAACGCGATTTCGGCGCTTCTGAGGGCCGAAAACGCGATATCGGCCGATTTGCGATCTGTCAGCAGATTCGGTTTCTGGGCAGTTTACATGTCGAACTGCACGGTAGAAACGATAAAACAGCTCCTCCGTGCAGTTTTCATACCGAGTCACCGTCCACTGGGCTCAGCGAGAAAACGCGATTTCGGCGCTTCTGAGGGCCGAAAACGCGATATCGGCCGATTTTCGATCTGTCAGCAGATTCGGTTTCTGGGCAGTTTACATGTCGAACTGCACGGTAGAAACGATAAAACAGCTCCTCCGTGCAGTTTTCATACCGAGTCACCGTCCACTGGGCTCAGCGAGAAAACGCGATTTCGGCGCTTCTGAGGGCCGAAAACGCGATATCGGCCGATTTGCGATCTGTCAGCAGATTCGGTTTCTGGGCAGTTTACATGTCGAACTGCACGGTAGAAACGATAAAACAGCTCCGAACTGCACCGTAGAAACGATAAAACAGCTCCTCCGTGCTGTTTTCATACCGAGTCACCGTCCACTGGGCTCAGCGAGAAAACGCGATTTCGGCGCTTCTGAGGGCCGAAAACGCGATATCGGCCGATTTGCGATCTGTCAGCAGATTCGGTTTCTGGGCAGTTTACATGTCGAACTGCACGGTAGAAACGATAAAACAGCTCCTCCGTGCAGTTTTCATACCGAGTCACCGTCCACTGGGCTCAGCGAGAAAACGCGATTTCGGCGCTTCTGAGGGCCGAAAACGCGATATCGGCCGATTTGCGATCTGTCAGCAGATTCGGTTTCTGGGCAGTTTACATGTCGAACTGCACGGTAGAAACGATAAAACAGCTCCTCCGTGCAGTTTTCATACCGAGTCACCGTCCACTGGGCTCAGCGAGAAAACGCGATTTCGGCGCTTCTGAGGGCCGAAAACGCGATATCGGCCGATTTGCGATCTGTCAGCAGATTCGGTTTCTGGGCAGTTTACATGTCGAACTGCACGGTAGAAACGATAAAACAGCTCCTCCGTGCAGTTTTCATACCGAGTCACCGTCCACTGGGCTCAGCGAGAAAACGCGATTTCGGCGCTTCTGAGGGCCGAAAACGCGATATCGGCCGATTTTCGATCTGTCAGCAGATTCGGTTTCTGGGCAGTTTACATGTCGAACTGCACGGTAGAAACGATAAAACAGCTCCTCCGTGCAGTTTTCATACCGAGTCACCGTCCACTGGGCTCAGCGAGAAAACGCGATTTCGGCGCTTCTGAGGGCCGAAAACGCGATATCGGCCGATTTTCGATCTGTCAGCAGATTCGGTTTCTGGGCAGTTTACATGTCGAACTGCACGGTAGAAACGATAAAACAGCTCCTCCGTGCAGTTTTCATACCGAGTCACCGTCCACTGGGCTCAGCGAGAAAACGCGATTTCGGCGCTTCTGAGGGCCGAAAACGCGATATCGGCCGATTTGCGATCTGTCAGCAGATTCGTTTTCTGGGCAGTTTACATGTCGAACTGCACGGTAGAAACGATAAAACAGCTCCTCCGTGCTGTTTTCATACCGAGTCACCGTCCACTAGGCTCAGCGAGAAAACGCGATTTCGGCGCTTCTGAGGGCCGAAAACGCGATATCGGCCGATTTTCGATCTGTCAGCAGATTCGGTTTCTGGGCAGTTTACATGTCGAACTGCACGGTAGAAACGATAAAACAGCTCCTCCGTGCAGTTTTCATACCGAGTCACCGTCCACTGGAGCGAGAAAACGCGATTTCGGCGCTTCTGAGGGCCGAAAACGCGATATCGGCCGATTTGCGATCTGTCAGCAGATTCGGTTTCTGGGCAGTTTACATGTCGAACTGCACGGTAGAAACGATAAAACAGCTCCTCCGTGCAGTTTTCATACCGAGTCACCGTCCACTGGGCTCAGCGAGAAAACGCGATTTCGGCGCTTCTGAGGGCCGAAAACGCGATATCGGCCGATTTGCGATCTGTCAGCAGATTCGGTTTCTGGGCAGTTTACATGTCGAACTGCACGGTAGAAACGATAAAACAGCTCCTCCGTGCAGTTTTCATACCGAGTCACCGTCCACTGGGCTCAGCGAGAAAACGCGATTTCGGCGCTTCTGAGGGCCGAAAACGCGATATCGGCCGATTTGCGATCTGTCAGCAGATTCGGTTTCTGGGCAGTTTACATGTCGAACTGCACGGTAGAAACGATAAAACAGCTCCTCCGTGCAGTTTTCATACCGAGTCACCGTCCACTGGCTCAGCGAGAAAACGCGATTTCGGCGCTTCTGAGGGCCGAAAACGCGATATCGGCCGATTTTCGATCTGTCAGCAGATTCGGTTTCTGGGCAGTTTACATGTCGAACTGCACGGTAGAAACGATAAAACAGCTCCTCCGTGCAGTTTTCATACCGAGTCACCGTCCACTGGGCTCAGCGAGAAAACGCGATTTCGGCGCTTCTGAGGGCCGAAAACGCGATATCGGCCGATTTGCGATCTGTCAGCAGATTCGGTTTCTGGGCAGTTTACATGTCGAACTGCACGGTAGAAACGATAAAACAGCTCCTCCGTGCAGTTTTCATACCGAGTCACCGTCCACTGGGCTCAGCGAGAAAACGCGATTTCGGCGCTTCTGAGGGCCGAAAACGCGATATCGGCCGATTTGCGATCTGTCAGCAGATTCGGTTTCTGGGCAGTTTACATGTCGAACTGCACGGTAGAAACGATAAAACAGCTCCTCCGTGCAGTTTTCATACCGAGTCACCGTCCACTGGGCTCAGCGAGAAAACGCGATTTCGGCGCTTCTGAGGGCCGAAAACGCGATATCGGCCGATTTGCGATCTGTCAGCAGATTCGGTTTCTGGGCAGTTTACATGTCGAACTGCACGGTAGAAACGATAAAACAGCTCCTCCGTGCAGTTTTCATACCGAGTCACCGTCCACTGGGCTCAGCGAGAAAACGCGATTTCGGCGCTTCTGAGGGCCGAAAACGCGATATCGGCCGATTTTCGATCTGTCAGCAGATTCGGTTTCTGGGCAGTTTACATGTCGAACTGCACGGTAGAAACGATAAAACAGCTCCTCCGTGCAGTTTTCATACCGAGTCACCGTCCACTGGGCTCAGCGAGAAAACGCGATTTCGGCGCTTCTGAGGGCCGAAAACGCGATATCGGCCGATTTGCGATCTGTCAGCAGATTCGGTTTCTGGGCAGTTTACATGTCGAACTGCACGGTAGAAACGATAAAACAGCTCCTCCGTGCAGTTTTCATACCGAGTCACCGTCCACTGGGCTCAGCGAGAAAACGCGATTTCGGCGCTTCTGAGGGCCGAAAACGCGATATCGGCCGATTTTCGATCTGTCAGCAGATTCGGTTTCTGGGCAGTTTACATGTCGAACTGCACGGTAGAAACGATAAAACAGCTCCTCCGTGCAGTTTTCATACCGAGTCACCGTCCACTGGGCTCAGCGAGAAAACGCGATTTCGGCGCTTCTGAGGGCCGAAAACGCGATATCGGCCGATTTGCGATCTGTCAGCAGATTCGTTTTCTGGGCAGTTTACATGTCGAACTGCACGGTAGAAACGATAAAACAGCTCCTCCGTGCTGTTTTCATACCGAGTCACCGTCCACTAGGCTCAGCGAGAAAACGCGATTTCGGCGCTTCTGAGGGCCGAAAACGCGATATCGGCCGATTTGCGATCTGTCAGCAGATTCGGTTTCTGGGCAGTTTACATGTCGAACTGCACGGTAGAAACGATAAAACAGCTCCTCCGTGCAGTTTTCATACCGAGTCACCGTCCACTGGGCTCAGCGAGAAAACGCGATTTCGGCGCTTCTGAGGGCCGAAAACGCGATATCGGCCGATTTGCGATCTGTCAGCAGATTCGGTTTCTGGGCAGTTTACATGTCGAACTGCACGGTAGAAACGATAAAACAGCTCCTCCGTGCAGTTTTCATACCGAGTCACCGTCCACTGGGCTCAGCGAGAAAACGCGATTTCGGCGCTTCTGAGGGCCGAAAACGCGATATCGGCCGATTTGCGATCTGTCAGCAGATTCGGTTTCTGGGCAGTTTACATGTCGAACTGCACGGTAGAAACGATAAAACAGCTCCTCCGTGCAGTTTTCATACCGAGTCACCGTCCACTGGGCTCAGCGAGAAAACGCGATTTCGGCGCTTCTGAGGGCCGAAAACGCGATATCGGCCGATGCGATCTGTCAGCAGATTCGGTTTCTGGGCAGTTTACATGTCGAACTGCACGGTAGAAACGATAAAACAGCTCCTCCGTGCAGTTTTCATACCGAGTCACCGTCCACTGGGCTCAGCGAGAAAACGCGATTTCGGCGCTTCTGAGGGCCGAAAACGCGATATCGGCCGATTTTCGATCTGTCAGCAGATTCGGTTTCTGGGCAGTTTACATGTCGAACTGCACGGTAGAAACGATAAAACAGCTCCTCCGTGCAGTTTTCATACCGAGTCACCGTCCACTGGGCTCAGCGAGAAAACGCGATTTCGGCGCTTCTGAGGGCCGAAAACGCGATATCGGCCGATTTGCGATCTGTCAGCAGATTCGGTTTCTGGGCAGTTTACATGTCGAACTGCACGGTGAAACGATAAAACAGCTCCTCCGTGCAGTTTTCATACCGAGTCACCGTCCACTGGGCTCAGCGAGAAAACGCGATTTCGGCGCTTCTGAGGGCCGAAAACGCGATATCGGCCGATTTTCGATCTGTCAGCAGATTCGGTTTCTGGGCAGTTTACATGTCGAACTGCACGGTAGAAACGATAAAACAGCTCCTCCGTGCAGTTTTCATACCGAGTCACCGTCCACTGGGCTCAGCGAGAAAACGCGATTTCGGCGCTTCTGAGGGCCGAAAACGCGATATCGGCCGATTTGCGATCTGTCAGCAGATTCGTTTTCTGGGCAGTTTACATGTCGAACTGCACGGTAGAAACGATAAAACAGCTCCTCCGTGCTGTTTTCATACCGAGTCACCGTCCACTGGGCTCAGCGAGAAAACGCGATTTCGGCGCTTCTGAGGGCCGAAAACGCGATATCGGCCGATTTGCGATCTGTCAGCAGATTCGGTTTCTGGGCAGTTTACATGTCGAACTGCACGGTAGAAACGATAAAACAGCTCCTCCGTGCAGTTTTCATACCGAGTCACCGTCCACTGGGCTCAGCGAGAAAACGCGATTTCGGCGCTTCTGAGGGCCGAAAACGCGATATCGGCCGATTTGCGATCTGTCAGCAGATTCGGTTTCTGGGCAGTTTACATGTCGAACTGCACGGTAGAAACGATAAAACAGCTCCTCCGTGCAGTTTTCATACCGAGTCACCGTCCACTGGGCTCAGCGAGAAAACGCGATTTCGGCGCTTCTGAGGGCCGAAAACGCGATATCGGCCGATTTGCGATCTGTCAGCAGATTCGGTTTCTGGGCAGTTTACATGTCGAACTGCACGGTAGAAACGATAAAACAGCTCCTCCGTGCAGTTTTCATACCGAGTCACCGTCCACTGGGCTCAGCGAGAAAACGCGATTTCGGCGCTTCTGAGGGCCGAAAACGCGATATCGGCCGATTTGCGATCTGTCAGCAGATTCGGTTTCTGGGCAGTTTACATGTCGAACTGCACGGTAGAAACGATAAAACAGCTCCTCCGTGCAGTTTTCATACCGAGTCACCGTCCACTGGGCTCAGCGAGAAAACGCGATTTCGGCGCTTCTGAGGGCCGAAAACGCGATATCGGCCGATTTGCGATCTGTCAGCAGATTCGGTTTCTGGGCAGTTTACATGTCGAACTGCACGGTAGAAACGATAAAACAGCTCCTCCGTGCAGTTTTCATACCGAGTCACCGTCCACTGGGCTCAGCGAGAAAACGCGATTTCGGCGCTTCTGAGGGCCGAAAACGCGATATCGGCCGATTTTCGATCTGTCAGCAGATTCGGTTTCTGGGCAGTTTACATGTCGAACTGCACGGTAGAAACGATAAAACAGCTCCTCCGTGCAGTTTTCATACCGAGTCACCGTCCACTGGGCTCAGCGAGAAAACGCGATTTCGGCGCTTCTGAGGGCCGAAAACGCGATATCGGCCGATTTGCGATCTGTCAGCAGATTCGGTTTCTGGGCAGTTTACATGTCGAACTGCACGGTAGAAACGATAAAACAGCTCCTCCGTGCAGTTTTCATACCGAGTCACCGTCCACTGGGCTCAGCGAGAAAACGCGATTTCGGCGCTTCTGAGGGCCGAAAACGCGATATCGGCCGATTTGCGATCTGTCAGCAGATTCGGTTTCTGGGCAGTTTACATGTCGAACTGCACGGTGAAACGATAAAACAGCTCCTCCGTGCAGTTTTCATACCGAGTCACCGTCCACTGGGCTCAGCGAGAAAACGCGATTTCGGCGCTTCTGAGGGCCGAAAACGCGATATCGGCCGATTTTCGATCTGTCAGCAGATTCGGTTTCTGGGCAGTTTACATGTCGAACTGCACGGTAGAAACGATAAAACAGCTCCTCCGTGCAGTTTTCATACCGAGTCACCGTCCACTGGGCTCAGCGAGAAAACGCGATTTCGGCGCTTCTGAGGGCCGAAAACGCGATATCGGCCGATTTTCGATCTGTCAGCAGATTCGGTTTCTGGGCAGTTTACATGTCGAACTGCACGGTAGAAACGATAAAACAGCTCCTCCGTGCAGTTTTCATACCGAGTCACCGTCCACTGGGCTCAGCGAGAAAACGCGATTTCGGCGCTTCTGAGGGCCGAAAACGCGATATCGGCCGATTTGCGATCTGTCAGCAGATTCGGTTTCTGGGCAGTTTACATGTCGAACTGCACGGTAGAAACGATAAAACAGCTCCTCCGTGCAGTTTTCATACCGAGTCACCGTCCACTGGGCTCAGCGAGAAAACGCGATTTCGGCGCTTCTGAGGGCCGAAAACGCGATATCGGCCGATTTGCGATCTGTCAGCAGATTCGGTTTCTGGGCAGTTTACATGTCGAACTGCACGGTAGAAACGATAAAACAGCTCCTCCGTGCAGTTTTCATACCGAGTCACCGTCCACTGGGCTCAGCGAGAAAACGCCATTTCGGCGCTTCTGAGGGCCGAAAACGCGAAATCATAAAACAGCTCCTCCGTGCAGTTTTCATACCGAGTCACCGTCCACTCGGCTCAGCGAGAAAACGCGATTTCGGCGCTTCTGAGGGCCGAAAACGCG
Organism: Cryptocheilus praepositus; assembly: GCA_033815515.1. Taxonomy (NCBI): domain Eukaryota; kingdom Metazoa; phylum Arthropoda; class Insecta; order Hymenoptera; family Pompilidae; genus Cryptocheilus; species Cryptocheilus praepositus. The sequence continues at coordinate 30,075 of JAWWQZ010000208.1, read as the reverse complement.
ATATCGGCCGATTTTCGATCTGTCAGCAGATTCGGTTTCTGGGCAGTTTACATGTCGAACTGCACGGTAGAAACGATAAAACAGCTCCTCCGTGCAGTTTTCATACCGAGTCACCGTCCACTGGGCTCAGCGAGAAAACGCGATTTCGGCGCTTCTGAGGGCCGAAAACGCGATATCGGCCGATTTGCGATCTGTCAGCAGATTCGGTTTCTGGGCAGTTTACATGTCGAACTGCACGGTAGAAACGATAAAACAGCTCCTCCGTGCAGTTTTCATACCGAGTCACCGTCCACTGGCTCAGCGAGAAAACGCGATTTCGGCGCTTCTGAGGGCCGAAAACGCGATATCGGCCGATTTTCGATCTGTCAGCAGATTCGGTTTCTGGGCAGTTTACATGTCGAACTGCACGGTAGAAACGATAAAACAGCTCCTCCGTGCAGTTTTCATACCGAGTCACCGTCCACTGGGCTCAGCGAGAAAACGCGATTTCGGCGCTTCTGAGGGCCGAAAACGCGATATCGGCCGATTTGCGATCTGTCAGCAGATTCGGTTTCTGGGCAGTTTACATGTCGAACTGCACGGTAGAAACGATAAAACAGCTCCTCCGTGCAGTTTTCATACCGAGTCACCGTCCACTGGGCTCAGCGAGAAAACGCGATTTCGGCGCTTCTGAGGGCCGAAAACGCGATATCGGCCGATTTGCGATCTGTCAGCAGATTCGGTTTCTGGGCAGTTTACATGTCGAACTGCACGGTAGAAACGATAAAACAGCTCCTCCGTGCAGTTTTCATACCGAGTCACCGTCCACTGGGCTCAGCGAGAAAACGCGATTTCGGCGCTTCTGAGGGCCGAAAACGCGATATCGGCCGATTTGCGATCTGTCAGCAGATTCGGTTTCTGGGCAGTTTACATGTCGAACTGCACGGTAGAAACGATAAAACAGCTCCTCCGTGCAGTTTTCATACCGAGTCACCGTCCACTGGGCTCAGCGAGAAAACGCGATTTCGGCGCTTCTGAGGGCCGAAAACGCGATATCGGCCGATTTGCGATCTGTCAGCAGATTCGGTTTCTGGGCAGTTTACATGTCGAACTGCACGGTAGAAACGATAAAACAGCTCCTCCGTGCAGTTTTCATACCGAGTCACCGTCCACTCGGCTCAGCGAGAAAACGCGATTTCGGCGCTTCTGAGGGCCGAAAACGCGATATCGGCCGATTTGCGATCTGTCAGCAGATTCGGTTTCTGGGCAGTTTACATGTCGAACTGCACGGTAGAAACGATAAAACAGCTCCTCCGTGCAGTTTTCATACCGAGTCACCGTCCACTCGGCTCAGCGAGAAAACGCGATTTCGGCGCTTCTGAGGGCCGAAAACGCGATATCGGCCGATTTGCGATCTGTCAGCAGATTCGGTTTCTGGGCAGTTTACATGTCGAACTGCACGGTAGAAACGATAAAACAGCTCCTCCGTGCAGTTTTCATACCGAGTCACCGTCCACTGGGCTCAGCGAGAAAACGCGATTTCGGCGCTTCTGAGGGCCGAAAACGCGATATCGGCCGATTTGCGATCTGTCAGCAGATTCGGTTTCTGGGCAGTTTACATGTCGAACTGCACGGTAGAAACGATAAAACAGCTCCTCCGTGCAGTTTTCATACCGAGTCACCGTCCACTGGGCTCAGCGAGAAAACGCGATTTCGGCGCTTCTGAGGGCCGAAAACGCGATATCGGCCGATTTGCGATCTGTCAGCAGATTCGGTTTCTGGGCAGTTTACATGTCGAACTGCACGGTAGAAACGATAAAACAGCTCCTCCGTGCAGTTTTCATACCGAGTCACCGTCCACTCGGCTCAGCGAGAAAACGCGATTTCGGCGCTTCTGAGGGCCGAAAACGCGATATCGGCCGATTTTCGATCTGTCAGCAGATTCGGTTTCTGGGCAGTTTACATGTCGAACTGCACGGTAGAAACGATAAAACAGCTCCTCCGTGCAGTTTTCATACCGAGTCACCGTCCACTGGGCTCAGCGAGAAAACGCGATTTCGGCGCTTCTGAGGGCCGAAAACGCGATATCGGCCGATTTGCGATCTGTCAGCAGATTCGGTTTCTGGGCAGTTTACATGTCGAACTGCACGGTAGAAACGATAAAACAGCTCCTCCGTGCAGTTTTCATACCGAGTCACCGTCCACTGGGCTCAGCGAGAAAACGCGATTTCGGCGCTTCTGAGGGCCGAAAACGCGATATCGGCCGATTTGCGATCTGTCAGCAGATTCGGTTTCTGGGCAGTTTACATGTCGAACTGCACGGTAGAAACGATAAAACAGCTCCTCCGTGCAGTTTTCATACCGAGTCACCGTCCACTGGGCTCAGCGAGAAAACGCGATTTCGGCGCTTCTGAGGGCCGAAAACGCGATATCGGCCGATTTGCGATCTGTCAGCAGATTCGGTTTCTGGGCAGTTTACATGTCGAACTGCACGGTAGAAACGATAAAACAGCTCCTCCGTGCAGTTTTCATACCGAGTCACCGTCCACTCGGCTCAGCGAGAAAACGCGATTTCGGCGCTTCTGAGGGCCGAAAACGCGATATCGGCCGATTTGCGATCTGTCAGCAGATTCGGTTTCTGGGCAGTTTACATGTCGAACTGCACGGTAGAAACGATAAAACAGCTCCTCCGTGCAGTTTTCATACCGAGTCACCGTCCACTGGGCTCAGCGAGAAAACGCGATTTCGGCGCTTCTGAGGGCCGAAAACGCGATATCGGCCGATTTGCGATCTGTCAGCAGATTCGGTTTCTGGGCAGTTTACATGTCGAACTGCACGGTAGAAACGATAAAACAGCTCCTCCGTGCAGTTTTCATACCGAGTCACCGTCCACTGGGCTCAGCGAGAAAACGCGATTTCGGCGCTTCTGAGGGCCGAAAACGCGATATCGGCCGATTTGCGATCTGTCAGCAGATTCGGTTTCTGGGCAGTTTACATGTCGAACTGCACGGTAGAAACGATAAAACAGCTCCTCCGTGCAGTTTTCATACCGAGTCACCGTCCACTGGGCTCAGCGAGAAAACGCGATTTCGGCGCTTCTGAGGGCCGAAAACGCGATATCGGCCGATTTGCGATCTGTCAGCAGATTCGGTTTCTGGGCAGTTTACATGTCGAACTGCACGGTAGAAACGATAAAACAGCTCCTCCGTGCAGTTTTCATACCGAGTCACCGTCCACTGGGCTCAGCGAGAAAACGCGATTTCGGCGCTTCTGAGGGCCGAAAACGCGATATCGGCCGATTTGCGATCTGTCAGCAGATTCGGTTTCTGGGCAGTTTACATGTCGAACTGCACGGTAGAAACGATAAAACAGCTCCTCCGTGCAGTTTTCATACCGAGTCACCGTCCACTGGGCTCAGCGAGAAAACGCGATTTCGGCGCTTCTGAGGGCCGAAAACGCGATATCGGCCGATTTGCGATCTGTCAGCAGATTCGGTTTCTGGGCAGTTTACATGTCGAACTGCACGGTAGAAACGATAAAACAGCTCCTCCGTGCAGTTTTCATACCGAGTCACCGTCCACTGGGCTCAGCGAGAAAACGCGATTTCGGCGCTTCTGAGGGCCGAAAACGCGATATCGGCCGATTTGCGATCTGTCAGCAGATTCGGTTTCTGGGCAGTTTACATGTCGAACTGCACGGTAGAAACGATAAAACAGCTCCTCCGTGCAGTTTTCATACCGAGTCACCGTCCACTCGGCTCAGCGAGAAAACGCGATTTCGGCGCTTCTGAGGGCCGAAAACGCGATATCGGCCGATTTGCGATCTGTCAGCAGATTCGGTTTCTGGGCAGTTTACATGTCGAACTGCACGGTAGAAACGATAAAACAGCTCCTCCGTGCAGTTTTCATACCGAGTCACCGTCCACTCGGCTCAGCGAGAAAACGCGATTTCGGCGCTTCTGAGGGCCGAAAACGCGATATCGGCCGATTTGCGATCTGTCAGCAGATTCGGTTTCTGGGCAGTTTACATGTCGAACTGCACGGTAGAAACGATAAAACAGCTCCTCCGTGCAGTTTTCATACCGAGTCACCGTCCACTGGGCTCAGCGAGAAAACGCGATTTCGGCGCTTCTGAGGGCCGAAAACGCGATATCGGCCGATTTGCGATCTGTCAGCAGATTCGGTTTCTGGGCAGTTTACATGTCGAACTGCACGGTAGAAACGATAAAACAGCTCCTCCGTGCAGTTTTCATACCGAGTCACCGTCCACTGGGCTCAGCGAGAAAACGCGATTTCGGCGCTTCTGAGGGCCGAAAACGCGATATCGGCCGATTTGCGATCTGTCAGCAGATTCGGTTTCTGGGCAGTTTACATGTCGAACTGCACGGTAGAAACGATAAAACAGCTCCTCCGTGCAGTTTTCATACCGAGTCACCGTCCACTGGGCTCAGCGAGAAAACGCGATTTCGGCGCTTCTGAGGGCCGAAAACGCGATATCGGCCGATTTGCGATCTGTCAGCAGATTCGGTTTCTGGGCAGTTTACATGTCGAACTGCACGGTAGAAACGATAAAACAGCTCCTCCGTGCAGTTTTCATACCGAGTCACCGTCCACTGGGCTCAGCGAGAAAACGCGATTTCGGCGCTTCTGAGGGCCGAAAACGCGATATCGGCCGATTTGCGATCTGTCAGCAGATTCGGTTTCTGGGCAGTTTACATGTCGAACTGCACGGTAGAAACGATAAAACAGCTCCTCCGTGCAGTTTTCATACCGAGTCACCGTCCACTGGGCTCAGCGAGAAAACGCGATTTCGGCGCTTCTGAGGGCCGAAAACGCGATATCGGCCGATTTGCGATCTGTCAGCAGATTCGGTTTCTGGGCAGTTTACATGTCGAACTGCACGGTAGAAACGATAAAACAGCTCCTCCGTGCAGTTTTCATACCGAGTCACCGTCCACTCGGCTCAGCGAGAAAACGCGATTTCGGCGCTTCTGAGGGCCGAAAACGCGATATCGGCCGATTTGCGATCTGTCAGCAGATTCGGTTTCTGGGCAGTTTACATGTCGAACTGCACGGTAGAAACGATAAAACAGGTCCTCCGTGCAGTTTTCATACCGAGTCACCGTCCACTCGGCTCAGCGAGAAAACGCGATTTCGGCGCTTCTGAGGGCCGAAAACGCGATATCGGCCGATTTGCGATCTGTCAGCAGATTCGGTTTCTGGGCAGTTTACATGTCGAACTGCACGGTAGAAACGATAAAACAGCTCCTCCGTGCAGTTTTCATACCGAGTCACCGTCCACTGGGCTCAGCGAGAAAACGCGATTTCGGCGCTTCTGAGGGCCGAAAACGCGATATCGGCCGATTTGCGATCTGTCAGCAGATTCGGTTTCTGGGCAGTTTACATGTCGAACTGCACGGTAGAAACGATAAAACAGCTCCTCCGTGCAGTTTTCATACCGAGTCACCGTCCACTGGGCTCAGCGAGAAAACGCGATTTCGGCGCTTCTGAGGGCCGAAAACGCGATATCGGCCGATTTTCGATCTGTCAGCAGATTCGGTTTCTGGGCAGTTTACATGTCGAACTGCACGGTAGAAACGATAAAACAGCTCCTCCGTGCAGTTTTCATACCGAGTCACCGTCCACTGGGCTCAGCGAGAAAACGCGATTTCGGCGCTTCTGAGGGCCGAAAACGCGATATCGGCCGATTTGCGATCTGTCAGCAGATTCGGTTTCTGGGCAGTTTACATGTCGAACTGCACGGTAGAAACGATAAAACAGCTCCTCCGTGCAGTTTTCATACCGAGTCACCGTCCACTGGGCTCAGCGAGAAAACGCGATTTCGGCGCTTCTGAGGGCCGAAAACGCGATATCGGCCGATTTGCGATCTGTCAGCAGATTCGGTTTCTGGGCAGTTTACATGTCGAACTGCACGGTAGAAACGATAAAACAGCTCCTCCGTGCAGTTTTCATACCGAGTCACCGTCCACTGGGCTCAGCGAGAAAACGCGATTTCGGCGCTTCTGAGGGCCGAAAACGCGATATCGGCCGATTTGCGATCTGTCAGCAGATTCGGTTTCTGGGCAGTTTACATGTCGAACTGCACGGTAGAAACGATAAAACAGCTCCTCCGTGCAGTTTTCATACCGAGTCACCGTCCACTGGGCTCAGCGAGAAAACGCGATTTCGGCGCTTCTGAGGGCCGAAAACGCGATATCGGCCGATTTGCGATCTGTCAGCAGATTCGGTTTCTGGGCAGTTTACATGTCGAACTGCACGGTAGAAACGATAAAACAGCTCCTCCGTGCAGTTTTCATACCGAGTCACCGTCCACTCGGCTCAGCGAGAAAACGCGATTTCGGCACTACTGAGGGCCGAAAACGCGATATCGGCCGATTTTCGATCTGTCAGCAGATTCGGTTTCTGGGCAGTTTACATGTCGAACTGCACGGTAGAAACGATAAAACAGCTCCTCCGTGCAGTTTTCATACCGAGTCACCGTCCACTGGGCTCAGCGAGAAAACGCGATTTCGGCGCTTCTGAGGGCCGAAAACGCGATATCGGCCGATTTGCGATCTGTCAGCAGATTCGGTTTCTGGGCAGTTTACATGTCGAACTGCACGGTAGAAACGATAAAACAGCTCCTCCGTGCAGTTTTCATACCGAGTCACCGTCCACTGGGCTCAGCGAGAAAACGCGATTTCGGCGCTTCTGAGGGCCGAAAACGCGATATCGGCCGATTTTCGATCTGTCAGCAGATTCGGTTTCTGGGCAGTTTACATGTCGAACTGCACGGTAGAAACGATAAAACAGCTCCTCCGTGCAGTTTTCATACCGAGTCACCGTCCACTGGGCTCAGCGAGAAAACGCGATTTCGGCGCTTCTGAGGGCCGAAAACGCGATATCGGCCGATTTGCGATCTGTCAGCAGATTCGGTTTCTGGGCAGTTTACATGTCGAACTGCACGGTAGAAACGATAAAACAGCTCCTCCGTGCAGTTTTCATACCGAGTCACCGTCCACTGGGCTCAGCGAGAAAACGCGATTTCGGCGCTTCTGAGGGCCGAAAACGCGATATCGGCCGATTTGCGATCTGTCAGCAGATTCGGTTTCTGGGCAGTTTACATGTCGAACTGCACGGTAGAAACGATAAAACAGCTCCTCCGTGCAGTTTTCATACCGAGTCACCGTCCACTGGGCTCAGCGAGAAAACGCGATTTCGGCGCTTCTGAGGGCCGAAAACGCGATATCGGCCGATTTGCGATCTGTCAGCAGATTCGGTTTCTGGGCAGTTTACATGTCGAACTGCACGGTAGAAACGATAAAACAGCTCCTCCGTGCAGTTTTCATACCGAGTCACCGTCCACTGGGCTCAGCGAGAAAACGCGATTTCGGCGCTTCTGAGGGCCGAAAACGCGATATCGGCCGATTTGCGATCTGTCAGCAGATTCGGTTTCTGGGCAGTTTACATGTCGAACTGCACGGTAGAAACGATAAAACAGCTCCTCCGTGCAGTTTTCATACCGAGTCACCGTCCACTGGGCTCAGCGAGAAAACGCGATTTCGGCGCTTCTGAGGGCCGAAAACGCGATATCGGCCGATTTTCGATCTGTCAGCAGATTCGGTTTCTGGGCAGTTTACATGTCGAACTGCACGGTAGAAACGATAAAACAGCTCCTCCGTGCAGTTTTCATACCGAGTCACCGTCCACTGGGCTCAGCGAGAAAACGCGATTTCGGCGCTTCTGAGGGCCGAAAACGCGATATCGGCCGATTTGCGATCTGTCAGCAGATTCGGTTTCTGGGCAGTTTACATGTCGAACTGCACGGTAGAAACGATAAAACAGCTCCTCCGTGCAGTTTTCATACCGAGTCACCGTCCACTGGGCTCAGCGAGAAAACGCGATTTCGGCGCTTCTGAGGGCCGAAAACGCGATATCGGCCGATTTGCGATCTGTCAGCAGATTCGGTTTCTGGGCAGTTTACATGTCGAACTGCACGGTAGAAACGATAAAACAGCTCCTCCGTGCAGTTTTCATACCGAGTCACCGTCCACTCGGCTCAGCGAGAAAACGCGATTTCGGCACTTCTGAGGGCCGAAAACGCGATATCGGCCGATTTGCGATCTGTCAGCAGATTCGGTTTCTGGGCAGTTTACATGTCGAACTGCACGGTAGAAACGATAAAACAGCTCCTCCGTGCAGTTTTCATACCGAGTCACCGTCCACTGGGCTCAGCGAGAAAACGCGATTTCGGCGCTTCTGAGGGCCGAAAACGCGATATCGGCCGATTTGCGATCTGTCAGCAGATTCGGTTTCTGGGCAGTTTACATGTCGAACTGCACGGTAGAAACGATAAAACAGCTCCTCCGTGCAGTTTTCATACCGAGTCACCGTCCACTGGGCTCAGCGAGAAAACGCGATTTCGGCGCTTCTGAGGGCCGAAAACGCGATATCGGCCGATTTGCGATCTGTCAGCAGATTCGGTTTCTGGGCAGTTTACATGTCGAACTGCACGGTAGAAACGATAAAACAGCTCCTCCGTGCAGTTTTCATACCGAGTCACCGTCCACTGGGCTCAGCGAGAAAACGCGATTTCGGCGCTTCTGAGGGCCGAAAACGCGATATCGGCCGATTTGCGATCTGTCAGCAGATTCGGTTTCTGGGCAGTTTACATGTCGAACTGCACGGTAGAAACGATAAAACAGCTCCTCCGTGCAGTTTTCATACCGAGTCACCGTCCACTGGGCTCAGCGAGAAAACGCGATTTCGGCGCTTCTGAGGGCCGAAAACGCGATATCGGCCGATTTTCGATCTGTCAGCAGATTCGGTTTCTGGGCAGTTTACATGTCGAACTGCACGGTAGAAACGATAAAACAGCTCCTCCGTGCAGTTTTCATACCGAGTCACCGTCCACTGGCTCAGCGAGAAAACGCGATTTCGGCGCTTCTGAGGGCCGAAAACGCGATATCGGCCGATTTGCGATCTGTCAGCAGATTCGGTTTCTGGGCAGTTTACATGTCGAACTGCACGGTAGAAACGATAAAACAGCTCCTCCGTGCAGTTTTCATACCGAGTCACCGTCCACTCGGCGCTCAGCGAGAAAACGCGATTTCGGCGCTTCTGAGGGCCGAAAACGCGATATCGGCCGATTTTCGATCTGTCAGCAGATTCGGTTTCTGGGCAGTTTACATGTCGAACTGCACGGTAGAAACGATAAAACAGCTCCTCCGTGCAGTTTTCATACCGAGTCACCGTCCACTCGGCTCAGCGAGAAAACGCGATTTCGGCGCTTCTGAGGGCCGAAAACGCGATATCGGCCGATTTTCGATCTGTCAGCAGATTCGGTTTCTGGGCAGTTTACATGTCGAACTGCACGGTAGAAACGATAAAACAGCTCCTCCGTGCAGTTTTCATACCGAGTCACCGTCCACTGGGCTCAGCGAGAAAACGCGATTTCGGCGCTTCTGAGGGCCGAAAACGCGATATCGGCCGATTTGCGATCTGTCAGCAGATTCGGTTTCTGGGCAGTTTACATGTCGAACTGCACGGTAGAAACGATAAAACAGCTCCTCCGTGCAGTTTTCATACCGAGTCACCGTCCACTGGGCTCAGCGAGAAAACGCGATTTCGGCGCTTCTGAGGGCCGAAAACGCGATATCGGCCGATTTGCGATCTGTCAGCAGATTCGGTTTCTGGGCAGTTTACATGTCGAACTGCACGGTAGAAACGATAAAACAGCTCCTCCGTGCAGTTTTCATACCGAGTCACCGTCCACTGGGCTCAGCGAGAAAACGCGATTTCGGCGCTTCTGAGGGCCGAAAACGCGATATCGGCCGATTTTCGATCTGTCAGCAGATTCGGTTTCTGGGCAGTTTACATGTCGAACTGCACGGTAGAAACGATAAAACAGCTCCTCCGTGCAGTTTTCATACCGAGTCACCGTCCACTGGGCTCAGCGAGAAAACGCGATTTCGGCGCTTCTGAGGGCCGAAAACGCGATATCGGCCGATTTGCGATCTGTCAGCAGATTCGGTTTCTGGGCAGTTTACATGTCGAACTGCACGGTAGAAACGATAAAACAGCTCCTCCGTGCAGTTTTCATACCGAGTCACCGTCCACTGGGCTCAGCGAGAAAACGCGATTTCGGCGCTTCTGAGGGCCGAAAACGCGATATCGGCCGATTTTCGATCTGTCAGCAGATTCGGTTTCTGGGCAGTTTACATGTCGAACTGCACGGTAGAAACGATAAAACAGCTCCTCCGTGCAGTTTTCATACCGAGTCACCGTCCACTGGGCTCAGCGAGAAAACGCGATTTCGGCGCTTCTGAGGGCCGAAAACGCGATATCGGCCGATTTGCGATCTGTCAGCAGATTCGGTTTCTGGGCAGTTTACATGTCGAACTGCACGGTAGAAACGATAAAACAGCTCCTCCGTGCAGTTTTCATACCGAGTCACCGTCCACTCGGCTCAGCGAGAAAACGCGATTTCGGCGCTTCTGAGGGCCGAAAACGCGATATCGGCCGATTTTCGATCTGTCAGCAGATTCGGTTTCTGGGCAGTTTACATGTCGAACTGCACGGTAGAAACGATAAAACAGCTCCTCCGTGCAGTTTTCATACCGAGTCACCGTCCACTGGGCTCAGCGAGAAAACGCGATTTCGGCGCTTCTGAGGGCCGAAAACGCGATATCGGCCGATTTGCGATCTGTCAGCAGATTCGGTTTCTGGGCAGTTTACATGTCGAACTGCACGGTAGAAACGATAAAACAGCTCCTCCGTGCAGTTTTCATACCGAGTCACCGTCCACTGGGCTCAGCGAGAAAACGCGATTTCGGCGCTTCTGAGGGCCGAAAACGCGATATCGGCCGATTTGCGATCTGTCAGCAGATTCGGTTTCTGGGCAGTTTACATGTCGAACTGCACGGTAGAAACGATAAAACAGCTCCTCCGTGCAGTTTTCATACCGAGTCACCGTCCACTGGGCTCAGCGAGAAAACGCGATTTCGGCGCTTCTGAGGGCCGAAAACGCGATATCGGCCGATTTGCGATCTGTCAGCAGATTCGGTTTCTGGGCAGTTTACATGTCGAACTGCACGGTAGAAACGATAAAACAGCTCCTCCGTGCAGTTTTCATACCGAGTCACCGTCCACTGGGCTCAGCGAGAAAACGCGATTTCGGCGCTTCTGAGGGCCGAAAACGCGATATCGGCCGATTTTCGATCTGTCAGCAGATTCGGTTTCTGGGCAGTTTACATGTCGAACTGCACGGTAGAAACGATAAAACAGCTCCTCCGTGCAGTTTTCATACCGAGTCACCGTCCACTGGGCTCAGCGAGAAAACGCGATTTCGGCGCTTCTGAGGGCCGAAAACGCGATATCGGCCGATTTTCGATCTGTCAGCAGATTCGGTTTCTGGGCAGTTTACATGTCGAACTGCACGGTAGAAACGATAAAACAGCTCCTCCGTGCAGTTTTCATACCGAGTCACCGTCCACTGGGCTCAGCGAGAAAACGCGATTTCGGCGCTTCTGAGGGCCGAAAACGCGATATCGGCCGATTTGCGATCTGTCAGCAGATTCGGTTTCTGGGCAGTTTACATGTCGAACTGCACGGTAGAAACGATAAAACAGCTCCTCCGTGCAGTTTTCATACCGAGTCACCGTCCACTGGGCTCAGCGAGAAAACGCGATTTCGGCGCTTCTGAGGGCCGAAAACGCGATATCGGCCGATTTGCGATCTGTCAGCAGATTCGGTTTCTGGGCAGTTTACATGTCGAACTGCACGGTAGAAACGATAAAACAGCTCCTCCGTGCAGTTTTCATACCGAGTCACCGTCCACTGGGCTCAGCGAGAAAACGCGATTTCGGCGCTTCTGAGGGCCGAAAACGCGATATCGGCCGATTTGCGATCTGTCAGCAGATTCGGTTTCTGGGCAGTTTACATGTCGAACTGCACGGTAGAAACGATAAAACAGCTCCTCCGTGCAGTTTTCATACCGAGTCACCGTCCACTGGCTCAGCGAGAAAACGCGATTTCGGCGCTTCTGAGGGCCGAAAACGCGATATCGGCCGATTTTCGATCTGTCAGCAGATTCGGTTTCTGGGCAGTTTACATGTCGAACTGCACGGTAGAAACGATAAAACAGCTCCTCCGTGCAGTTTTCATACCGAGTCACCGTCCACTGGGCTCAGCGAGAAAACGCGATTTCGGCGCTTCTGAGGGCCGAAAACGCGATATCGGCCGATTTGCGATCTGTCAGCAGATTCGGTTTCTGGGCAGTTTACATGTCGAACTGCACGGTAGAAACGATAAAACAGCTCCTCCGTGCAGTTTTCATACCGAGTCACCGTCCACTCGGCTCAGCGAGAAAACGCGATTTCGGCGCTTCTGAGGGCCGAAAACGCGATATCGGCCGATTTGCGATCTGTCAGCAGATTCGGTTTCTGGGCAGTTTACATGTCGAACTGCACGGTAGAAACGATAAAACAGCTCCTCCGTGCAGTTTTCATACCGAGTCACCGTCCACTGGGCTCAGCGAGAAAACGCGATTTCGGCGCTTCTGAGGGCCGAAAACGCGATATCGGCCGATTTCCGATCTGTCAGCAGATTCGGTTTCTGGGCAGTTTACATGTCGAACTGCACGGTAGAAACGATAAAACAGCTCCTCCGTGCAGTTTTCATACCGAGTCACCGTCCACTGGGCTCAGCGAGAAAACGCGATTTCGGCGCTTCTGAGGGCCGAAAACGCGATATCGGCCGATTTGCGATCTGTCAGCAGATTCGGTTTCTGGGCAGTTTACATGTCGAACTGCACGGTAGAAACGATAAAACAGCTCCTCCGTGCAGTTTTCATACCGAGTCACCGTCCACTCGGCTCAGCGAGAAAACGCGATTTCGGCGCTTCTGAGGGCCGAAAACGCGATATCGGCCGATTTTCGATCTGTCAGCAGATTCGGTTTCTGGGCAGTTTACATGTCGAACTGCACGGTAGAAACGATAAAACAGCTCCTCCGTGCAGTTTTCATACCGAGTCACCGTCCACTGGGCTCAGCGAGAAAACGCGATTTCGGCGCTTCTGAGGGCCGAAAACGCGATATCGGCCGATTTGCGATCTGTCAGCAGATTCGGTTTCTGGGCAGTTTACATGTCGAACTGCACGGTAGAAACGATAAAACAGCTCCTCCGTGCAGTTTTCATACCGAGTCACCGTCCACTGGGCTCAGCGAGAAAACGCGATTTCGGCGCTTCTGAGGGCCGAAAACGCGATATCGGCCGATTTGCGATCTGTCAGCAGATTCGGTTTCTGGGCAGTTTACATGTCGAACTGCACGGTAGAAACGATAAAACAGCTCCTCCGTGCAGTTTTCATACCGAGTCACCGTCCACTGGGCTCAGCGAGAAAACGCGATTTCGGCGCTTCTGAGGGCCGAAAACGCGATATCGGCCGATTTTCGATCTGTCAGCAGATTCGGTTTCTGGGCAGTTTACATGTCGAACTGCACGGTAGAAACGATAAAACAGCTCCTCCGTGCAGTTTTCATACCGAGTCACCGTCCACTGGGCTCAGCGAGAAAACGCGATTTCGGCGCTTCTGAGGGCCGAAAACGCGATATCGGCCGATTTTCGATCTGTCAGCAGATTCGGTTTCTGGGCAGTTTACATGTCGAACTGCACGGTAGAAACGATAAAACAGCTCCTCCGTGCAGTTTTCATACCGAGTCACCGTCCACTGGGCTCAGCGAGAAAACGCGATTTCGGCGCTTCTGAGGGCCGAAAACGCGATATCGGCCGATTTGCGATCTGTCAGCAGATTCGGTTTCTGGGCAGTTTACATGTCGAACTGCACGGTAGAAACGATAAAACAGCTCCTCCGTGCAGTTTTCATACCGAGTCACCGTCCACTGGGCTCAGCGAGAAAACGCGATTTCGGCGCTTCTGAGGGCCGAAAACGCGATATCGGCCGATTTGCGATCTGTCAGCAGATTCGGTTTCTGGGCAGTTTACATGTCGAACTGCACGGTAGAAACGATAAAACAGCTCCTCCGTGCAGTTTTCATACCGAGTCACCGTCCACTCGGCTCAGCGAGAAAACGCGATTTCGGCGCTTCTGAGGGCCGAAAACGCGATATCGGCCGATTTTCGATCTGTCAGCAGATTCGGTTTCTGGGCAGTTTACATGTCGAACTGCACGGTAGAAACGATAAAACAGCTCCTCCGTGCAGTTTTCATACCGAGTCACCGTCCACTCGGCTCAGCGAGAAAACGCGATTTCGGCGCTTCTGAGGGCCGAAAACGCGATATCGGCCGATTTTCGATCTGTCAGCAGATTCGGTTTCTGGGCAGTTTACATGTCGAACTGCACGGTAGAAACGATAAAACAGCTCCTCCGTGCAGTTTTCATACCGAGTCACCGTCCACTGGGCTCAGCGAGAAAACGCGATTTCGGCGCTTCTGAGGGCCGAAAACGCGATATCGGCCGATTTGCGATCTGTCAGCAGATTCGGTTTCTGGGCAGTTTACATGTCGAACTGCACGGTAGAAACGATAAAACAGCTCCTCCGTGCAGTTTTCATACCGAGTCACCGTCCACTGGGCTCAGCGAGAAAACGCGATTTCGGCGCTTCTGAGGGCCGAAAACGCGATATCGGCCGATTTTCGATCTGTCAGCAGATTCGGTTTCTGGGCAGTTTACATGTCGAACTGCACGGTAGAAACGATAAAACAGCTCCTCCGTGCAGTTTTCATACCGAGTCACCGTCCACTGGGCTCAGCGAGAAAACGCGATTTCGGCGCTTCTGAGGGCCGAAAACGCGATATCGGCCGATTTGCGATCTGTCAGCAGATTCGGTTTCTGGGCAGTTTACATGTCGAACTGCACGGTAGAAACGATAAAACAGCTCCTCCGTGCAGTTTTCATACCGAGTCACCGTCCACTCGGCTCAGCGAGAAAACGCGATTTCGGCACTTCTGAGGGCCGAAAACGCGATATCGGCCGATTTTCGATCTGTCAGCAGATTCGGTTTCTGGGCAGTTTACATGTCGAACTGCACGGTAGAAACGATAAAACAGCTCCTCCGTGCAGTTTTCATACCGAGTCACCGTCCACTGGGCTCAGCGAGAAAACGCGATTTCGGCGCTTCTGAGGGCCGAAAACGCGATATCGGCCGATTTGCGATCTGTCAGCAGATTCGGTTTCTGGGCAGTTTACATGTCGAACTGCACGGTAGAAACGATAAAACAGCTCCTCCGTGCAGTTTTCATACCGAGTCACCGTCCACTGGGCTCAGCGAGAAAACGCGATTTCGGCGCTTCTGAGGGCCGAAAACGCGATATCGGCCGATTTGCGATCTGTCAGCAGATTCGGTTTCTGGGCAGTTTACATGTCGAACTGCACGGTAGAAACGATAAAACAGCTCCTCCGTGCAGTTTTCATACCGAGTCACCGTCCACTCGGCTCAGCGAGAAAACGCGATTTCGGCACTTCTGAGGGCCGAAAACGCGATATCGGCCGATTTTCGATCTGTCAGCAGATTCGGTTTCTGGGCAGTTTACATGTCGAACTGCACGGTAGAAACGATAAAACAGCTCCTCCGTGCAGTTTTCATACCGAGTCACCGTCCACTCGGCTCAGCGAGAAAACGCGATTTCGGCACTTCTGAGGGCCGAAAACGCGATATCGGCCGATTTTCGATCTGTCAGCAGATTCGGTTTCTGGGCAGTTTACATGTCGAACTGCACGGTAGAAACGATAAAACAGCTCCTCCGTGCAGTTTTCATACCGAGTCACCGTCCACTCGGCTCAGCGAGAAAACGCGATTTCGGCACTTCTGAGGGCCGAAAACGCGATATCGGCCGATTTTCGATCTGTCAGCAGATTCGGTTTCTGGGCAGTTTACATGTCGAACTGCACGGTAGAAACGATAAAACAGCTCCTCCGTGCAGTTTTCATACCGAGTCACCGTCCACTGGGCTCAGCGAGAAAACGCGATTTCGGCGCTTCTGAGGGCCGAAAACGCGATATCGGCCGATTTTCGATCTGTCAGCAGATTCGGTTTCTGGGCAGTTTACATGTCGAACTGCACGGTAGAAACGATAAAACAGCTCCTCCGTGCAGTTTTCATACCGAGTCACCGTCCACTGGGCTCAGCGAGAAAACGCGATTTCGGCGCTTCTGAGGGCCGAAAACGCGATATCGGCCGATTTGCGATCTGTCAGCAGATTCGGTTTCTGGGCAGTTTACATGTCGAACTGCACGGTAGAAACGATAAAACAGCTCCTCCGTGCAGTTTTCATACCGAGTCACCGTCCACTCGGCTCAGCGAGAAAACGCGATTTCGGCGCTTCTGAGGGCCGAAAACGCGATATCGGCCGATTTTCGATCTGTCAGCAGATTCGGTTTCTGGGCAGTTTACATGTCGAACTGCACGGTAGAAACGATAAAACAGCTCCTCCGTGCAGTTTTCATACCGAGTCACCGTCCACTGGGCTCAGCGAGAAAACGCGATTTCGGCGCTTCTGAGGGCCGAAAACGCGATATCGGCCGATTTGCGATCTGTCAGCAGATTCGGTTTCTGGGCAGTTTACATGTCGAACTGCACGGTAGAAACGATAAAACAGCTCCTCCGTGCAGTTTTCATACCGAGTCACCGTCCACTCGGCTCAGCGAGAAAACGCGATTTCGGCACTTCTGAGGGCCGAAAACGCGATATCGGCCGATTTTCGATCTGTCAGCAGATTCGGTTTCTGGGCAGTTTACATGTCGAACTGCACGGTAGAAACGATAAAACAGCTCCTCCGTGCAGTTTTCATACCGAGTCACCGTCCACTGGCTCAGCGAGAAAACGCGATTTCGGCGCTTCTGAGGGCCGAAAACGCGATATCGGCCGATTTGCGATCTGTCAGCAGATTCGGTTTCTGGGCAGTTTACATGTCGAACTGCACGGTAGAAACGATAAAACAGCTCCTCCGTGCAGTTTTCATACCGAGTCACCGTCCACTCGGCTCAGCGAGAAAACGCGATTTCGGCACTTCTGAGGGCCGAAAACGCGATATCGGCCGATTTTCGATCTGTCAGCAGATTCGGTTTCTGGGCAGTTTACATGTCGAACTGCACGGTAGAAACGATAAAACAGCTCCTCCGTGCAGTTTTCATACCGAGTCACCGTCCACTGGGCTCAGCGAGAAAACGCGATTTCGGCGCTTCTGAGGGCCGAAAACGCGATATCGGCCGATTTGCGATCTGTCAGCAGATTCGGTTTCTGGGCAGTTTACATGTCGAACTGCACGGTAGAAACGATAAAACAGCTCCTCCGTGCAGTTTTCATACCGAGTCACCGTCCACTGGGCTCAGCGAGAAAACGCGATTTCGGCGCTTCTGAGGGCCGAAAACGCGATATCGGCCGATTTTCGATCTGTCAGCAGATTCGGTTTCTGGGCAGTTTACATGTCGAACTGCACGGTAGAAACGATAAAACAGCTCCTCCGTGCAGTTTTCATACCGAGTCACCGTCCACTGGGCTCAGCGAGAAAACGCGATTTCGGCGCTTCTGAGGGCCGAAAACGCGATATCGGCCGATTTGCGATCTGTCAGCAGATTCGGTTTCTGGGCAGTTTACATGTCGAACTGCACGGTAGAAACGATAAAACAGCTCCTCCGTGCAGTTTTCATACCGAGTCACCGTCCACTCGGCTCAGCGAGAAAACGCGATTTCGGCACTTCTGAGGGCCGAAAACGCGATATCGGCCGATTTTCGATCTGTCAGCAGATTCGGTTTCTGGGCAGTTTACATGTCGAACTGCACGGTAGAAACGATAAAACAGCTCCTCCGTGCAGTTTTCATACCGAGTCACCGTCCACTGGGCTCAGCGAGAAAACGCGATTTCGGCGCTTCTGAGGGCCGAAAACGCGATATCGGCCGATTTGCGATCTGTCAGCAGATTCGGTTTCTGGGCAGTTTACATGTCGAACTGCACGGTAGAAACGATAAAACAGCTCCTCCGTGCAGTTTTCATACCGAGTCACCGTCCACTCGGCTCAGCGAGAAAACGCGATTTCGGCACTTCTGAGGGCCGAAAACGCGATATCGGCCGATTTTCGATCTGTCAGCAGATTCGGTTTCTGGGCAGTTTACATGTCGAACTGCACGGTAGAAACGATAAAACAGCTCCTCCGTGCAGTTTTCATACCGAGTCACCGTCCACTGGGCTCAGCGAGAAAACGCGATTTCGGCGCTTCTGAGGGCCGAAAACGCGATATCGGCCGATTTGCGATCTGTCAGCAGATTCGGTTTCTGGGCAGTTTACATGTCGAACTGCACGGTAGAAACGATAAAACAGCTCCTCCGTGCAGTTTTCATACCGAGTCACCGTCCACTCGGCTCAGCGAGAAAACGCGATTTCGGCACTTCTGAGGGCCGAAAACGCGATATCGGCCGATTTTCGATCTGTCAGCAGATTCGGTTTCTGGGCAGTTTACATGTCGAACTGCACGGTAGAAACGATAAAACAGCTCCTCCGTGCAGTTTTCATACCGAGTCACCGTCCACTGGGCTCAGCGAGAAAACGCGATTTCGGCGCTTCTGAGGGCCGAAAACGCGATATCGGCCGATTTTCGATCTGTCAGCAGATTCGGTTTCTGGGCAGTTTACATGTCGAACTGCACGGTAGAAACGATAAAACAGCTCCTCCGTGCAGTTTTCATACCGAGTCACCGTCCACTGGGCTCAGCGAGAAAACGCGATTTCGGCGCTTCTGAGGGCCGAAAACGCGATATCGGCCGATTTGCGATCTGTCAGCAGATTCGGTTTCTGGGCAGTTTACATGTCGAACTGCACGGTAGAAACGATAAAACAGCTCCTCCGTGCAGTTTTCATACCGAGTCACCGTCCACTCGGCTCAGCGAGAAAACGCGATTTCGGCGCTTCTGAGGGCCGAAAACGCGATATCGGCCGATTTTCGATCTGTCAGCAGATTCGGTTTCGTCACCGTCCACTGGGCTCAGCGAGAAAACGCGATTTCGGCGCTTCTGAGGGCCGAAAACGCGATATCGGCCGATTTGCGATCTGTCAGCAGATTCGGTTTCTGGGCAGTTTACATGTCGAACTGCACGGTAGAAACGATAAAACAGCTCCTCCGTGCAGTTTTCATACCGAGTCACCGTCCACTGGGCTCAGCGAGAAAACGCGATTTCGGCGCTTCTGAGGGCCGAAAACGCGATATCGGCCGATTTTCGATCTGTCAGCAGATTCGGTTTCTGGGCAGTTTACATGTCGAACTGCACGGTAGAAACGATAAAACAGCTCCTCCGTGCAGTTTTCATACCGAGTCACCGTCCACTGGGCTCAGCGAGAAAACGCGATTTCGGCGCTTCTGAGGGCCGAAAACGCGATATCGGCCGATTTTCGATCTGTCAGCAGATTCGGTTTCTGGGCAGTTTACATGTCGAACTGCACGGTAGAAACGATAAAACAGCTCCTCCGTGCAGTTTTCATACCGAGTCACCGTCCACTGGGCTCAGCGAGAAAACGCGATTTCGGCGCTTCTGAGGGCCGAAAACGCGATATCGGCCGATTTTCGATCTGTCAGCAGATTCGGTTTCTGGGCAGTTTACATGTCGAACTGCACGGTAGAAACGATAAAACAGCTCCTCCGTGCAGTTTTCATACCGAGTCACCGTCCACTGGGCTCAGCGAGAAAACGCGATTTCGGCGCTTCTGAGGGCCGAAAACGCGATATCGGCCGATTTTCGATCTGTCAGCAGATTCGGTTTCTGGGCAGTTTACATGTCGAACTGCACGGTAGAAACGATAAAACAGCTCCTCCGTGCAGTTTTCATACCGAGTCACCGTCCACTGGGCTCAGCGAGAAAACGCGATTTCGGCGCTTCTGAGGGCCGAAAACGCGATATCGGCCGATTTTCGATCTGTCAGCAGATTCGGTTTCTGGGCAGTTTACATGTCGAACTGCACGGTAGAAACGATAAAACAGCTCCTCCGTGCAGTTTTCATACCGAGTCACCGTCCACTGGGCTCAGCGAGAAAACGCGATTTCGGCGCTTCTGAGGGCCGAAAACGCGATATCGGCCGATTTGCGATCTGTCAGCAGATTCGGTTTCTGGGCAGTTTACATGTCGAACTGCACGGTAGAAACGATAAAACAGCTCCTCCGTGCAGTTTTCATACCGAGTCACCGTCCACTGGGCTCAGCGAGAAAACGCGATTTCGGCGCTTCTGAGGGCCGAAAACGCGATATCGGCCGATTTTCGATCTGTCAGCAGATTCGGTTTCTGGGCAGTTTACATGTCGAACTGCACGGTAGAAACGATAAAACAGCTCCTCCGTGCAGTTTTCATACCGAGTCACCGTCCACTGGGCTCAGCGAGAAAACGCGATTTCGGCGCTTCTGAGGGCCGAAAACGCGATATCGGCCGATTTGCGATCTGTCAGCAGATTCGGTTTCTGGGCAGTTTACATGTCGAACTGCACGGTAGAAACGATAAAACAGCTCCTCCGTGCAGTTTTCATACCGAGTCACCGTCCACTGGGCTCAGCGAGAAAACGCGATTTCGGCGCTTCTGAGGGCCGAAAACGCGATATCGGCCGATTTTCGATCTGTCAGCAGATTCGGTTTCTGGGCAGTTTACATGTCGAACTGCACGGTAGAAACGATAAAACAGCTCCTCCGTGCAGTTTTCATACCGAGTCACCGTCCACTGGGCTCAGCGAGAAAACGCGATTTCGGCGCTTCTGAGGGCCGAAAACGCGATATCGGCCGATTTTCGATCTGTCAGCAGATTCGGTTTCTGGGCAGTTTACATGTCGAACTGCACGGTAGAAACGATAAAACAGCTCCTCCGTGCAGTTTTCATACCGAGTCACCGTCCACTGGGCTCAGCGAGAAAACGCGATTTCGGCGCTTCTGAGGGCCGAAAACGCGATATCGGCCGATTTTCGATCTGTCAGCAGATTCGGTTTCTGGGCAGTTTACATGTCGAACTGCACGGTAGAAACGATAAAACAGCTCCTCCGTGCAGTTTTCATACCGAGTCACCGTCCACTGGGCTCAGCGAGAAAACGCGATTTCGGCGCTTCTGAGGGCCGAAAACGCGATATCGGCCGATTTTCGATCTGTCAGCAGATTCGGTTTCTGGGCAGTTTACATGTCGAACTGCACGGTAGAAACGATAAAACAGCTCCTCCGTGCAGTTTTCATACCGAGTCACCGTCCACTGGGCTCAGCGAGAAAACGCGATTTCGGCGCTTCTGAGGGCCGAAAACGCGATATCGGCCGATTTTCGATCTGTCAGCAGATTCGGTTTCTGGGCAGTTTACATGTCGAACTGCACGGTAGAAACGATAAAACAGCTCCTCCGTGCAGTTTTCATACCGAGTCACCGTCCACTGGGCTCAGCGAGAAAACGCGATTTCGGCGCTTCTGAGGGCCGAAAACGCGATATCGGCCGATTTGCGATCTGTCAGCAGATTCGGTTTCTGGGCAGTTTACATGTCGAACTGCACGGTAGAAACGATAAAACAGCTCCTCCGTGCAGTTTTCATACCGAGTCACCGTCCACTGGGCTCAGCGAGAAAACGCGATTTCGGCGCTTCTGAGGGCCGAAAACGCGATATCGGCCGATTTTCGATCTGTCAGCAGATTCGGTTTCTGGGCAGTTTACATGTCGAACTGCACGGTAGAAACGATAAAACAGCTCCTCCGTGCAGTTTTCATACCGAGTCACCGTCCACTGGGCTCAGCGAGAAAACGCGATTTCGGCGCTTCTGAGGGCCGAAAACGCGATATCGGCCGATTTGCGATCTGTCAGCAGATTCGGTTTCTGGGCAGTTTACATGTCGAACTGCACGGTAGAAACGATAAAACAGCTCCTCCGTGCAGTTTTCATACCGAGTCACCGTCCACTGGGCTCACGAACTGCACCGTAGAAACGATAAAACAGCTCCTCCGTGCTGTTTTCATACCGAGTCACCGTCCACTGGGCTCAGCGAGAAAACGCGATTTCGGCGCTTCTGAGGGCCGAAAACGCGATATCGGCCGATTTGCGATCTGTCAGCAGATTCGGTTTCTGGGCAGTTTACATGTCGAACTGCACGGTAGAAACGATAAAACAGCTCCTCCGTGCAGTTTTCATACCGAGTCACCGTCCACTGGGCTCAGCGAGAAAACGCGATTTCGGCGCTTCTGAGGGCCGAAAACGCGATATCGGCCGATTTGCGATCTGTCAGCAGATTCGGTTTCTGGGCAGTTTACATGTCGAACTGCACGGTAGAAACGATAAAACAGCTCCCCCGTGCAGTTTTCATACCGAGTCACCGTCCACTGGGCTCAGCGAGAAAACGCGATTTCGGCGCTTCTGAGGGCCGAAAACGCGATATCGGCCGATTTGCGATCTGTCAGCAGATTCGGTTTCTGGGCAGTTTACATGTCGAACTGCACGGTAGAAACGATAAAACAGCTCCTCCGTGCAGTTTTCATACCGAGTCACCGTCCACTGGGCTCAGCGAGAAAACGCGATTTCGGCACTCCTGAGGGCCGAAAACGCGATATCGGCCGATTTTCGATCTGTCAGCAGATTCGGTTTCTGGGCAGTTTACATGTCGAACTGCACGGTAGAAACGATAAAACAGCTCCTCCGTGCAGTTTTCATACCGAGTCACCGTCCACTGGGCTCAGCGAGAAAACGCGATTTCGGCGCTTCTGAGGGCCGAAAACGCGATATCGGCCGATTTTCGATCTGTCAGCAGATTCGGTTTCTGGGCAGTTTACATGTCGAACTGCACGGTAGAAACGATAAAACAGCTCCTCCGTGCAGTTTTCATACCGAGTCACCGTCCACTGGGCTCAGCGAGAAAACGCGATTTCGGCGCTTCTGAGGGCCGAAAACGCGATATCGGCCGATTTTCGATCTGTCAGCAGATTCGGTTTCTGGGCAGTTTACATGTCGAACTGCACGGTAGAAACGATAAAACAGCTCCTCCGTGCAGTTTTCATACCGAGTCACCGTCCACTGGGCTCAGCGAGAAAACGCGATTTCGGCGCTTCTGAGGGCCGAAAACGCGATATCGGCCGATTTGCGATCTGTCAGCAGATTCGGTTTCTGGGCAGTTTACATGTCGAACTGCACGGTAGAAACGATAAAACAGCTCCTCCGTGCAGTTTTCATACCGAGTCACCGTCCACTGGGCTCAGCGAGAAAACGCGATTTCGGCGCTTCTGAGGGCCGAAAACGCGATATCGGCCGATTTTCGATCTGTCAGCAGATTCGGTTTCTGGGCAGTTTACATGTCGAACTGCACGGTAGAAACGATAAAACAGCTCCTCCGTGCAGTTTTCATACCGAGTCACCGTCCACTGGGCTCAGCGAGAAAACGCGATTTCGGCGCTTCTGAGGGCCGAAAACGCGATATCGGCCGATTTTCGATCTGTCAGCAGATTCGGTTTCTGGGCAGTTTACATGTCGAACTGCACGGTAGAAACGATAAAACAGCTCCTCCGTGCAGTTTTCATACCGAGTCACCGTCCACTGGGCTCAGCGAGAAAACGCGATTTCGGCGCTTCTGAGGGCCGAAAACGCG
Source organism: Cryptocheilus praepositus (assembly GCA_033815515.1). Classification (NCBI taxonomy): domain Eukaryota; kingdom Metazoa; phylum Arthropoda; class Insecta; order Hymenoptera; family Pompilidae; genus Cryptocheilus; species Cryptocheilus praepositus. The sequence continues at coordinate 6,509 of JAWWQZ010000208.1, read as the reverse complement.
ATATCGGCCGATTTTCGATCTGTCAGCAGATTCGGTTTCTGGGCAGTTTACATGTCGAACTGCACGGTAGAAACGATAAAACAGCTCCTCCGTGCAGTTTTCATACCGAGTCACCGTCCACTGGGCTCAGCGAGAAAACGCGATTTCGGCGCTTCTGAGGGCCGAAAACGCGATATCGGCCGATTTTCGATCTGTCAGCAGATTCGGTTTCTGGGCAGTTTACATGTCGAACTGCACGGTAGAAACGATAAAACAGCTCCTCCGTGCAGTTTTCATACCGAGTCACCGTCCACTGGGCTCAGCGAGAAAACGCGATTTCGGCGCTTCTGAGGGCCGAAAACGCGATATCGGCCGATTTGCGATCTGTCAGCAGATTCGGTTTCTGGGCAGTTTACATGTCGAACTGCACGGTAGAAACGATAAAACAGCTCCTCCGTGCAGTTTTCATACCGAGTCACCGTCCACTGGGCTCAGCGAGAAAACGCGATTTCGGCGCTTCTGAGGGCCGAAAACGCGATATCGGCCGATTTGCGATCTGTCAGCAGATTCGGTTTCTGGGCAGTTTACATGTCGAACTGCACGGTAGAAACGATAAAACAGCTCCTCCGTGCAGTTTTCATACCGAGTCACCGTCCACTGGGCTCAGCGAGAAAACGCGATTTCGGCGCTTCTGAGGGCCGAAAACGCGATATCGGCCGATTTGCGATCTGTCAGCAGATTCGGTTTCTGGGCAGTTTACATGTCGAACTGCACGGTAGAAACGATAAAACAGCTCCTCCGTGCAGTTTTCATACCGAGTCACCGTCCACTGGGCTCAGCGAGAAAACGCGATTTCGGCGCTTCTGAGGGCCGAAAACGCGATATCGGCCGATTTGCGAGCTGTCAGCAGATTCGGTTTCTGGGCAGTTTACATGTCGAACTGCACGGTAGAAACGATAAAACAGCCCTCCGTGCAGTTTTCATACCGAGTCACCGTCCACTGGGCTCAGCGAGAAAACGCGATTTCGGCGCTTCTGAGGGCCGAAAACGCGATATCGGCCGATTTTCGATCTGTCAGCAGATTCGGTTTCTGGGCAGTTTACATGTCGAACTGCACGGTAGAAACGATAAAACAGCTCCTCCGTGCAGTTTTCATACCGAGTCACCGTCCACTGGGCTCAGCGAGAAAACGCGATTTCGGCGCTTCTGAGGGCCGAAAACGCGATATCGGCCGATTTGCGATCTGTCAGCAGATTCGGTTTCTGGGCAGTTTACATGTCGAACTGCACGGTAGAAACGATAAAACAGCTCCTCCGTGCAGTTTTCATACCGAGTCACCGTCCACTGGGCTCAGCGAGAAAACGCGATTTCGGCGCTTCTGAGGGCCGAAAACGCGATATCGGCCGATTTTCGATCTGTCAGCAGATTCGGTTTCTGGGCAGTTTACATGTCGAACTGCACGGTAGAAACGATAAAACAGCTCCTCCGTGCAGTTTTCATACCGAGTCACCGTCCACTGGGCTCAGCGAGAAAACGCGATTTCGGCGCTTCTGAGGGCCGAAAACGCGATATCGGCCGATTTGCGATCTGTCAGCAGATTCGGTTTCTGGGCAGTTTACATGTCGAACTGCACGGTAGAAACGATAAAACAGCTCCTCCGTGCAGTTTTCATACCGAGTCACCGTCCACTGGGCTCAGCGAGAAAACGCGATTTCGGCGCTTCTGAGGGCCGAAAACGCGATATCGGCCGATTTGCGATCTGTCAGCAGATTCGGTTTCTGGGCAGTTTACATGTCGAACTGCACGGTAGAAACGATAAAACAGCTCCTCCGTGCAGTTTTCATACCGAGTCACCGTCCACTGGGCTCAGCGAGAAAACGCGATTTCGGCGCTTCTGAGGGCCGAAAACGCGATATCGGCCGATTTGCGATCTGTCAGCAGATTCGGTTTCTGGGCAGTTTACATGTCGAACTGCACGGTAGAAACGATAAAACAGCTCCTCCGTGCAGTTTTCATACCGAGTCACCGTCCACTGGGCTCAGCGAGAAAACGCGATTTCGGCGCTTCTGAGGGCCGAAAACGCGATATCGGCCGATTTTCGATCTGTCAGCAGATTCGGTTTCTGGGCAGTTTACATGTCGAACTGCACGGTAGAAACGATAAAACAGCTCCTCCGTGCAGTTTTCATACCGAGTCACCGTCCACTGGGCTCAGCGAGAAAACGCGATTTCGGCGCTTCTGAGGGCCGAAAACGCGATATCGGCCGATTTTCGATCTGTCAGCAGATTCGGTTTCTGGGCAGTTTACATGTCGAACTGCACGGTAGAAACGATAAAACAGCTCCTCCGTGCAGTTTTCATACCGAGTCACCGTCCACTGGGCTCAGCGAGAAAACGCGATTTCGGCGCTTCTGAGGGCCGAAAAACGCGATATCGGCCGATTTTCGATCTGTCAGCAGATTCGGTTTCTGGGCAGTTTACATGTCGAACTGCACGGTAGAAACGATAAAACAGCTCCTCCGTGCAGTTTTCATACCGAGTCACCGTCCACTGGGCTCAGCGAGAAAACGCGATTTCGGCGCTTCTGAGGGCCGAAAACGCGATATCGGCCGATTTTCGATCTGTCAGCAGATTCGGTTTCTGGGCAGTTTACATGTCGAACTGCACGGTAGAAACGATAAAACAGCTCCTCCGTGCAGTTTTCATACCGAGTCACCGTCCACTGGGCTCAGCGAGAAAACGCGATTTCGGCGCTTCTGAGGGCCGAAAACGCGATATCGGCCGATTTGCGATCTGTCAGCAGATTCGGTTTCTGGGCAGTTTACATGTCGAACTGCACGGTAGAAACGATAAAACAGCTCCTCCGTGCAGTTTTCATACCGAGTCACCGTCCACTGGGCTCAGCGAGAAAACGCGATTTCGGCCGATTTGCGATCTGTCAGCAGATTCGGTTTCTGGGCAGTTTACATGTCGAACTGCACGGTAGAAACGATAAAACAGCTCCTCCGTGCAGTTTTCATACCGAGTCACCGTCCACTGGGCTCAGCGAGAAAACGCGATTTCGGCGCTTCTGAGGGCCGAAAACGCGATATCGGCCGATTTGCGATCTGTCAGCAGATTCGGTTTCTGGGCAGTTTACATGTCGAACTGCACGGTAGAAACGATAAAACAGCTCCCCCGTGCAGTTTTCATACCGAGTCACCGTCCACTGGGCTCAGCGAGAAAACGCGATTTCGGCGCTCTGAGGGCCGAAAACGCGATATCGGCCGATTTGCGATCTGTCAGCAGATTCGGTTTCTGGGCAGTTTACATGTCGAACTGCACGGTAGAAACGATAAAACAGCTCCCCCGTGCAGTTTTCATACCGAGTCACCGTCCACTGGGCTCAGCGAGAAAACGCGATTTCGGCGCTTCTGAGGGCCGAAAACGCGATATCGGCCGATTTTCGATCTGTCAGCAGATTCGGTTTCTGGGCAGTTTACATGTCGAACTGCACGGTAGAAACGATAAAACAGCTCCTCCGTGCAGTTTTCATACCGAGTCACCGTCCACTGGGCTCAGCGAGAAAACGCGATTTCGGCGCTTCTGAGGGCCGAAAACGCGATATCGGCCGATTTTCGATCTGTCAGCAGATTCGGTTTCTGGGCAGTTTACATGTCGAACTGCACGGTAGAAACGATAAAACAGCTCCTCCGTGCAGTTTTCATACCGAGTCACCGTCCACTGGGCTCAGCGAGAAAACGCGATTTCGGCGCTTCTGAGGGCCGAAAACGCGATATCGGCCGATTTTCGATCTGTCAGCAGATTCGGTTTCTGGGCAGTTTACATGTCGAACTGCACGGTAGAAACGATAAAACAGCTCCTCCGTGCAGTTTTCATACCGAGTCACCGTCCACTGGGCTCAGCGAGAAAACGCGATTTCGGCGCTTCTGAGGGCCGAAAACGCGATATCGGCGATTTTCGATCTGTCAGCAGATTCGGTTTCTGGGCAGTTTACATGTCGAACTGCACGGTAGAAACGATAAAACAGCTCCTCCGTGCAGTTTTCATACCGAGTCACCGTCCACTGGGCTCAGCGAGAAAACGCGATTTCGGCGCTTCTGAGGGCCGAAAACGCGATATCGGCCGATTTTCGATCTGTCAGCAGATTCGGTTTCTGGGCAGTTTACATGTCGAACTGCACGGTAGAAACGATAAAACAGCTCCTCCGTGCAGTTTTCATACCGAGTCACCGTCCACTGGGCTCAGCGAGAAAACGCGATTTCGGCGCTTCTGAGGGCCGAAAACGCGATATCGGCCGATTTTCGATCTGTCAGCAGATTCGGTTTCTGGGCAGTTTACATGTCGAACTGCACGGTAGAAACGATAAAACAGCTCCTCCGTGCAGTTTTCATACCGAGTCACCGTCCACTGGGCTCAGCGAGAAAACGCGATTTCGGCGCTTCTGAGGGCCGAAAACGCGATATCAGCCGATTTTCGATCTGTCAGCAGATTCGGTTTCTGGGCAGTTTACATGTCGAACTGCACGGTAGAAACGATAAAACAGCTCCTCCGTGCAGTTTTCATACCGAGTCACCGTCCACTGGGCTCAGCGAGAAAACGCGATTTCGGCGCTTCTGAGGGCCGAAAACGCGATATCGGCCGATTTGCGATCTGTCAGCAGATTCGGTTTCTGGGCAGTTTACATGTCGAACTGCACGGTAGAAACGATAAAACAGCTCCTCCGTGCAGTTTTCATACCGAGTCACCGTCCACTGGGCTCAGCGAGAAAACGCGATTTCGGCGCTTCTGAGGGCCGAAAACGCGATATCGGCCGATTTGCGATCTGTCAGCAGATTCGGTTTCTGGGCAGTTTACATGTCGAACTGCACGGTAGAAACGATAAAACAGCTCCTCCGTGCAGTTTTCATACCGAGTCACCGTCCACTGGGCTCAGCGAGAAAACGCGATTTCGGCGCTTCTGAGGGCCGAAAACGCGATATCGGCCGATTTGCGATCTGTCAGCAGATTCGGTTTCTGGGCAGTTTACATGTCGAACTGCACGGTAGAAACGATAAAACAGCTCCTCCGTGCAGTTTTCATACCGAGTCACCGTCCACTGGGCTCAGCGAGAAAACGCGATTTCGGCGCTTCTGAGGGGCCGAAAACGCGATATCGGCCGATTTGCGATCTGTCAGCAGATTCGGTTTCTGGGCAGTTTACATGTCGAACTGCACGGTAGAAACGATAAAACAGCTCCTCCGTGCAGTTTTCATACCGAGGCACCGTCCACTGGGCTCAGCGAGAAAACGCGATTTCGGCGCTTCTGAGGGCCGAAAACGCGATATCGGCCGATTTTCGATCTGTCAGCAGATTCGGTTTCTGGGCAGTTTACATGTCGAACTGCACGGTAGAAACGATAAAACAGCTCCTCCGTGCAGTTTTCATACCGAGTCACCGTCCACTGGGCTCAGCGAGAAAACGCGATTTCGGCGCTTCTGAGGGCCGAAAACGCGATATCGGCTGATTTTCGATCTGTCAGCAGATTCGGTTTCTGGGCAGTTTACATGTCGAACTGCACGGTAGAAACGATAAAACAGCTCCTCCGTGCAGTTTTCATACCGAGTCACCGTCCACTGGGCTCAGCGAGAAAACGCGATTTCGGCGCTTCTGAGGGCCGAAAACGCGATATCGGCCGATTTGCGATCTGTCAGCAGATTCGGTTTCTGGGCAGTTTACATGTCGAACTGCACGGTAGAAACGATAAAACAGCTCCTCCGTGCAGTTTTCATACCGAGTCACCGTCCACTGGGCTCAGCGAGAAAACGCGATTTCGGCGCTTCTGAGGGCCGAAAACGCGATATCGGCCGATTTGCGATCTGTCAGCAGATTCGGTTTCTGGGCAGTTTACATGTCGAACTGCACGGTAGAAACGATAAAACAGCTCCTCCGTGCGGTTTTCATACCGAGTCACCGTCCACTGGGCTCAGCGAGAAAACGCGATTTCGGCGCTTCTGAGGGCCGAAAACGCGATATCGGCCGATTTGCGATCTGTCAGCAGATTCGGTTTCTGGGCAGTTTACATGTCGAACTGCACGGTAGAAACGATAAAACAGCTCCTCCGTGCAGTTTTCATACCGAGTCACCGTCCACTGGGCTCAGCGAGAAAACGCGATTTCGGCACTCCTGAGGGCCGAAAACGCGATATCGGCCGATTTTCGATCTGTCAGCAGATTCGGTTTCTGGGCAGTTTACATGTCGAACTGCACGGTAGAAACGATAAAACAGCTCCTCCGTGCAGTTTTCATACCGAGTCACCGTCCACTGGGCTCAGCGAGAAAACGCGATTTCGGCGCTTCTGAGGGCCGAAAACGCGATATCGGCCGATTTTCGATCTGTCAGCAGATTCGGTTTCTGGGCAGTTTACATGTCGAACTGCACGGTAGAAACGATAAAACAGCTCCTCCGTGCAGTTTTCATACCGAGTCACCGTCCACTGGGCTCAGCGAGAAAACGCGATTTCGGCGCTTCAGGGGGGCCGAAAACGCGATA